>BSBK01005014.1:1377500-1812500 GCA_027943335.1 Chamaecyparis obtusa
AGACAACGTCATATGCATTGAATGGATTAATCCATGTCAGTGAACTACTGATAAGTCCATGGATTGAAGAAGTTAAGACCTTGGAGATCTCCTTACAAGATGTCTTAAATCTGGCGAGAAGGCACTAACCACTTGTGCTTAAGTTCTACAATTTTGCGAATACCTTTTCCATTGATGTCAAAGGGAGAGGAAGAAAAAGGAAAAATGAGGAAGAGAAAGAAATATGTAGAGTTGTATGCAGAAAAGAAAATAAAAAGAAAAAGTTATAGAAAAAGAAACAAAAATTTTATTAGAAAAGAAGGAAAGAAAAAGAAAGGAAAAAGAAAGTTGTATTGTAACACTTAGTCATTTTTCTAAGTGTTGCCATCAATGCCAAAGGGAGAGATTATTGGCATGTGATGTTTTGGAGTACTAGGAATCACTTAAGGGTTGTCATTTATGGCAACACTTATGATAGAGTGATCGCATGTTGTGGAGATTGCCACCATAGTCGCAGTCATGAAAATGACAGTCCTGAATTAGGATGACATGGTACAGTGGCACAGTTTTGGTCAGCAATGAAGATATATGAGGTATTATGGCTTGTGAAGTTCACTGGAGTTATTTTGGGATATACACATTCTTCAGTTAAGATTGCATAATTTTTGGTTATCAGATCTGTGAGATACAGTGTTCGGAAGATATGCAAAGGCAGTAAAATACTGTAACATGGTATATGAATAGTTGCGAAGATTAAGGAAGGTAAAGTGAATATGGTAACGTGCTAAGATAGGTGAATAAAGTATATTGCTGACTCTTTGGTATTGTAAGAGTGTCAACTCCATAAACAACATTTGCATGAGTTATTGTTATGTTTTGCATGATAATTGTGAAGTTGACTGGAAGGCTGATTTTGTATAAGTATGGAGTGTTTCTGTAAAAGTGAAGTATGGAATGATGATGATGATAGAGTAAGTTTGTGAATATAAGAGTAGAGATTAGATGCAAGATCAGTAAGAGGTCGTGCTACAATTTTAGCTATCTAAGCAAGATAAGTGCTTGTATTGTTCCCCTTTTGAGAACTATTTTGAGACAAGTATTGATTGTAAGAGCAGTGTGCTCACCACCTTTAACCAGGTGTTTTACTTACCCCTAATAGGGTTTTGTATTCCTCTAACAAGGAAATGTACTATGTAACAATCAGCTACTAACATGGCTAGATCTCCTAACAGGGATATTATATTTTAGTGCATATTTGTGGGTACCATCCCCACCGGGGTTTTCCCTTTGGCCAGGGTTTCCTCGAGAATAAATCATGGTGTCATGAGTAATGTGTTATGCTTATATGTTCTTTTTAGTTCTGCATTACTTTGGATTATTTGTAATTTTTTGAAGTTGAGATCAAAGTTCTATAATACTGATTCACCCCCCCTCTTTGTATTACCTAATCCTAACAAGATAAACAAGATGTAAAATTGAAGGAAAATAACTATTCTAAATGTGTAAAATAAAGAAACAAGCGATAGAATAATAGATTATGAATACAAAATGGAAATTATTTAAGAGAATAAAATACTAGCTAGTTTATATGTGTACTGTGAATAACTGGATAAAAAGGAGAGGAAACAAGTGGAATATGATTCAAAGGTTTAATGAGTTTTGTTTCTTGAATTAATAATAACTCGGGTTTGGTTATAGTTATGTAGTGTTTTAATATACACTACTTGTTAGGGGCATTAGGGCCCCTAACATTCCACGTATTGATCTTCATGAATCAATGGGAAGGTAATTCCCCTTCCCTGCATTAAATATAGTAGTAATTTTAGTCTGATCCAAAGCCAAACCATCTTTTTTCCTTAATTCCTATAGTGATTTTCTACCCCTCTTCTTATTAGATTTTGCACAATCCAGGGTCTCTTTGCAGGCTTCAGTGATGGATATTCCCAGGACACACATTTCCTCTTCAGTCTCTTTGTTTCCCAAAGATACCATCTCTTCCTCAAACTTATTTTTCCATCGTTCTTCTTCTTGCATTTCAATTATCTTTGATATAATTTCTTCTCTTTCTTTCTCAATTTCTTCCCTATCTACCATATATTCCACCATCCCCTCAATAATTTTGTCTATGACCTCATCATATATATTTTCTAATTTAATGTCCCTATTCTGTGCTAGTTCAAATTTATAATCAACTATGTTCCTTTCTGTTTCATTTTGAATGTCTTCTAGTCCTTTCCATATTATGGGGCTATCCTTCCTATTTTCTTCTTCACAATCTTCCAGGGTCATTTCTTTGTTATGAGATATTGTTTCATTATCCTTTATAGGATCGGGATAATGATTATCTTCTACAACCAACTCACCCTCCTCTAATTAATGTTCCTTCTTATTCTCATTCATTTGTTTAGGGTTGAGCCTTAACTTATATTTTTTATCAACTGATAGTAAACATGTGTTCTTCTCTACATGAGTAGGGTTTTCCATAATATTCTACTGAGGAAAGCTAATGATGCATTCATTGAGGTTTCATTTATCAAAATTCTTTGATCTATTCTCTCCCCTTACTCAGGGGATGATTATGTTTTGTTATGTCCATTATAGATTTTTGGTGCAAAGTTGAAAGGGGATCATTCTACTTTTCTTTAATGAATCCTCCCATACAATCATTAATTGTGATATTAACGTTTGGTACCTATGGGGGTTTTGATAATTGTGATATAACCTTTGTTGGATTTTTTACTATTTTATGCTTAATAGATCATTTAAAAAATACAGGTTTTACATTATAAACTGCATTTTTAGTTCTTAATTCAATAAGTTTCAATGATCATATATTTATATTCATCTTTAATTCTATAAAAATATTAGAATATGATACAAAATCCTCTTCAAACCCTATGACTTCTCCTAGTTGATTGACAATCTTTCTTATGATTTCATTATTCATTAATTCTACTGGAAGATTAGGAAGCATAATCAATCTATAAACTCTAAATGATTAAAGGTTGCTAGGGTTAAAATTAGGTTTCCAATCCATGAATATGAAATTGTACCCCTTATATTTGCATGGAATTCTACCAGATAAAAATTTATTCTTTAATTTTACGCTATATTATTCAATATAGAAAAAATCTTCAGACAGGATAGTGATACCTACCTGGTGTGTGTGTGAAAATTATACCTGATCTGTAGACACAACACTCAGTAAAACATTAGAGGTTAGCTATAATCAAAATCGTGCAAAATTGAAAGCTATCTAACCAAGCGATTTACTGCCTTCTAATAGGTGCGAGATTAATGTTCTCAGACTGTAATCGAGATCAGTGACCTAGACGACACCTAAATGAAGGATTTGAATGCAAAAGATGGATATGAAATTGAATGCAATTAATCTATATTTTTGATATTTTCTATGCAATAATAATTGTAAAAACTGATATGAAATCTATGCTAAATGAAATTGATATGCTATGAATGCTATTGAAAATTGATATGCTATGAATCTAACAATGATATGTAATATGAATGCAAAAATAAGATTGATCTCACAAAGATGTCGATTCGCAAGAGCTTTGATTCTTCAATTCCAATTCTCCAGCGTGATTTTGCAAAATATGAGATGATTTGTGAAGAGCTGAAGCCTTTAATTTATAGAAATCTAGGGCTTTGGAGGTGCATGGATAAAAGCCATAAATCACTCAAATAAACTCAGCTTGATTTTTGAGTTATCTGATCATGAAAGATAGTTAATTCTCAAAATCATGCAAAATCATGCAAAAATAGCTTTTTAACCCAAATTAGAGTTTAGATCAGCTTTTTGAACTCCAAAAAGATGTTGAGTTCCAAAAAGTCAATAACTTGCATTGATTTTCTGATTGGGAGTTTAACTGTTTCTTTTGAATATGCATAATAATTAAGAATTAAATAAATAAATAAAGTGATTTATCCTCAACTCAACTGATTTTTGAAATAAAATAATTAATTTATGGGTTAATCAATTATTTAATCAAACTTTTATTAAAAACTATATTATTAAATAATGACAACTTGCTTTAATTAATTAAATAAGAATTTAATCAATTATTCATATGATATTAGATTTATTGTCAAAATTAAATAATACAATTAATAATAGATATAATTAAATTTAATTACACAATTAAGTGGCAAATATTAAATCTAATTAATTAAATATGCAAAATATTTAATTAATCAAATTTTAGGATAAATGTGATTTATTGCCAAATAATTATAAAATTAAAGATAATTATGATGATTAGGAATATTGCTAGGAATATTCCCCGATGCAGAATTTAAGATAATCAATTATGATTCGATGATGTTTAGATGTGCCTTAGATTAGGACTTCGATGTCGATTTCATTCGAATTGAAGATGTAGGAGGTTAATGAACTTATAGCCCATTTTTGGGGTATTACATTTTGCCCCTCTTTGAATTACTATGCGAAGCACAGTGGTTCAAAGATAGTCTATGTTTGATAAAGATATGAAACTGATTTAAAAGATAAACCGATCTCAAGATAGAAACTGATTGAAAGATATTGAGATAGGAGTTGATTGATATTGATTTGATATGGAGATAATAGGTCCTGAGTGACCAAAGATAATGTTCACTGTAGCAGCAAATGAACCTATGATTGCGAAAAAGTGTCAAAACGCCTGATTCCAAACTTTAGGATTGCAAAGAAGTGAGTGACCCGTTCTAGACTCGATTGTCTTAGCAGAACTAGCAGGTATCACATCCAAACCCTTCAGTTGCCGAAGAACCAAGGAAAGAACACTATGATCCGATGGTTGCAAAAACTGATACAGTTTACCAGATTAGGAGAATACCAGATTGATATGGATCGATGAATCTGATATGCCCCAAGTGATGATAGATTTGCCCCGAGCGATGAGGACTTTTGATGAATCAGTAACTAGACGTGATTGTTGTCTTGATTACTGATGAAAGATATTGATAGATTTGATTTCCATAAAGATATAATTTTAAATTTGATTACAGACTTTGAATGATGTGCAATACCATGCCCCCTTCGGGATTAAAATTGAAATCTGACAAGAAAAGTCAGCGTTGATAGTTTAGAAGCATGTTAATTGATTTGAGAAGTGTGGTGAAACACATTCAAGAACACATTCTACATCGTTGGAAGGTCCCAAAAGACCAAGTTTGACTAGGTTTGACCATGAGTTGACCATGGTTGACCAAGTTGAAATTTTGATAGTGTGATGTAAGATAATCAGTTAAGTTGAATACTAGATTTGTGTGATGATTGAAGGTTGATTATGCAAGCAATTAATAATATGAATGATCTCAGATTTTGATTTTGATCCCGAAAAAGGATTCTACCTGCTATTTCATTGGATGGACCTTCATGTAAGATTCAACTCTTGTTAGATTTGGAGATGCGATTTGAAGAATTGTTTAAGCATTGAAGTTCATTTAGCCATTGTGAGATCATGCAAACATGCAAAATGCAAAGAGACATGCAAGATGAAATGAGATATGCAAAATAAAATGCAACCTAAGACCTAGGACCTAGTCACTGATCATATGTCGATTTGTTATCATCATTGAACTTTTAGGTAACCGGATAAATCAATACAATGCCCACTAGCCATGAAACCATAGACATATGAATATTGATTTGTATGCGCAAGAATCAATACAACACCCACTGGTCAACAACCATGGATATATGAATATTGATTTTGTTTTTGAAATGTCGGATTAGATATAAGCACCAAGGCACAAGCGCCAGGATGACCTGAATATCATGTCCATTTTGATATAGCAATTTGTACAAGCATCAAAACATAAACGTTGTGATGACCTGAGTACGCCTTGCATTACAAACACATCAAATAGTCAAGAGATCATTCTAAATCCAATGTGAATTACCCGTAGTGACCCTTTATCGTTCACATCCTTAGGCAAGATTGCGTTCCACAGTAGGAGAAAGAACTTACTCAAAAAGATAATAGTTAGATCAAACTTCCTTGAATTGTTTGGGTATCAATGGTCAAGGTACGCATGGCCATCCAATTCAAGATAGAGGCTCTTACAGTCGAACACCATTTCAATCCAGAAGTTCCAAAGATGTTAGATTTTCACATACAAGCAGAAGACAAAGAAAAGATTATGCCCCCAGTCATCACTCTCTAAATCCTATAAAGGACATCATCGAAGAGCTCGAAGGGACACAATATGCAAAAATCTCAATGCGAATCACTAAGCCTACAAGGAGATAAAAGCATGAAAAGCACAAATTGTTTTCAGTTGAGTTTTGATGTTTGATTGTTGTAGATGCAAAATCCTTGCTGGAGACAAGACTGACTGACTGACTCAACAGGAAGCTTCAAAGGACTCTGACTGGATAGGAAATGTCTAAGATACATGGGAGACCATAGGATATGACATTGATTGCCCCCAAATTTGAACATTGATAGGATACAGATGCGAGCTGATTGGTGTACAGACCGACTTATTGAAACTAGGATATGCAAAAACAAACCGGGAGATATGTACAAACTAAAGTAAGACTGAAAGCTGGGAAAGACCAAGATTGTGCTGATAGATGGAGCATTTTGGAACAAGTGGCGCCTGTTTGCCAGGTTTTCACCATCTTGGTAGAGATTCTATTTTTGCTACCAAGGCGCTTGTTTCCAAGTTTTCACCAAGGCACTTTTTCTTCTTTTTCATTTTTTTTTTTGTATTTTTTCATTTTTTCATTTTTTTTGAATTTTTGATATTTTTTGATTTTTTTGTGAATCATCAAGGTGCCTATTGCTAGGTTTTCACCAAGATGTTCATTTTTTCAGGACTTTTTCTGATTTTTAAGATTTTTTTCAGGACATTTACCAAGCACTGAATGCCTTAGGCGTAGAATTTCTTCAGATGGAGAACGTTGATTGGTTCTCAGAGCTGTTCTCCTTCAGTTGTTGAGAGTTGATAGGCACCAGAGCCAAAAGTAGCAGTGATAACAAAGGGACCCAACCAATTGGGTTCGAACTTCCCCTTGCATTCTCGATGTGATTGATTTTTAGGATTTTCTCTCAACACTAGATCACCAACCTGAAATTCCCTATGTCTGACTTTCTTGTTGTAGCCTCTAGACATTCTTTTCTGATACACTCTGAGATGATTATACGCTGCTTGCCTGCATTCATCTAGTAATTCAAGTTCTTGTAACCTAGACACTCTGTAGTCTTCATCAGTGACAAGTCCATGCATTTTGATTCTGAGTGATGGGATTTCAACCTCAATAGGCAGTACCACTTCAGACCCATAAACTAAAGCAAAAGGTGTAGCCCCTGTAGGCATTCTGATACTAGTTCTGTATGCCCAGAGAGTTGGATTGATCATCAGATGCCAGTCTCTTCCTGTTTTATTCACTGTTCTGTGCAAGATCTTTAGGAGATTTTTGTTTGAAGCCTCAGCTTGTCCGTTCCCTTGAGGATAGTAGATAGATGACCAATGTTGAGTAATTTTGAACTTGGCACATAAGTCATCTAGGTCCTTGTTTTTGAATTGTCCCCTGTTATCTGTGATTATAGAGTGAGGGATCCCATATCTGCAAATGATGTAGTTTAGGATGAACATAGAGATCTGTTTCCCCGTTGCTTGTGTTAGAGGAACTGCTTCTACCCATTTTGTAAAATAATCTGTAGTTGTGATTATATGGGTATGTCCATTAGAAGAGTACGGATGGATAGCACCTATGAGATCAAATGCCCATTGTTGAAAAGGCCATTTTGTAGTAAAGGGAATCAGATCTCTCCTTGGAGCATGAATCAAGTTGCCATGTACTTGACACTGTTGACAGTTTTTAGCAAATTTAATAGCCTCTTTTCCATTTCAGGCCAATAGTACCCAGCCCTAATAAGTTTTCGAGCTAACGTTAAACCGTTTGAGTGTGACCCACATATACCGTCGTGGACTTCCTCTAATGCACGTTGAGACTCTTCCCGTTCTAAACATCTAAGCAATGTACCATCTAGACCTCATTTGTATAGATCATTACCAATGATGACATATCGGGATGCGGATCGGATAAGGTTATGTTTCTCAAAATAGTTAAAGGACTCAGGGATGATTTGTTCATGGAGATAGGAGAATAGATTTTTGTAGCGAGATGAGTCATAACCTACAACAGTGCAGATCATGCGAGTTTCAGGGGAGTCATATGCAGGATAGGATAGGGCTTCCACCAGGAACTCGTAGCGTAGTTCATGTTCGGGCTGCTGTAAAAGAGTAGATAATGTCGCCATTGCATCAGAAGCCTTATTCTCCGTTCTGGGTATTTGCTCAAATGTGATAGAGATGAAGTATTTCTTTAAATCATCTACCATTCTCTTGTAAGGAATGAGCTTTTCATCTTTGGTTTGGTATACATCATTGACTTGGTGGATAATCAGTTGTGAGTCCCCATGGATGTGCATCTCTGTAACTCTCCACTGTATTGCCATTTCCATACCATTGAGAAGTGCCTCATATTCAGCAATATTGTTTGTGCAAGGAAACTTTAATCTGAATGCTTTGGGTATCGAGTATCCTTGAGGAGTGATGAACAATATGCCTGCTCCAGATCCATTCTGTGTGTAGGAGCCATCAAAGAATAATCGCCATGCTCTAGAAGAGAGGTGCATGATAGAAGAATCGGGAAATTCCATTTGCATGGGTGTATCATCAAACAGTGGTGCTTCAGCTAATTGATCAGCAATGACCTATCCTTTGATAGCTTTTCTTTCAACATATGCAATGTCAAATTCGCTCAAGAGCATGACCCATTTAGCTAGTCTACCTGTGAGGGCAGCCTTGCTTAGGAGATATTTCAGTGGATCAATTTTAGCTACCAAATGAGTGGTATGAGCTAACATGTAGTGTCTCAATTTCTATGATGCAAAGATCACAGCGAGACATGCCTTCTCTATCATTGAGTAGTTCTTCTCATAGGCCACTAAAGTTCGGTTGATATAGTAGATGGCTCTTTCTTTCTTGTTCTCATCATGCTGTGCTAGCAATGCCCCCAGTGATGTATCTGTTGCGGAGACATATAATATTAATGGCTTCCCATGAATAGGAGGCATCAATATAGGTGGATTTGATAGATACTTCTTGATATGTTTAAAGTTGTTCTCGCATTCTTCATTCCATGCAAAGGTCACACCTTTATGTAATGTTTTTGTAAAAGGCTGTGAGATGTCCGCTAGCTGTGATATGAATCTTCTGATAGATTGAACTCTGCCTTGCAACGTCCTCATTTGACTGATATTTGTGGGAGTTTGCATCTCTATTATAGCCTTGACCTTAGCTGGATCAACTTCAATGCCTTTCTTGGAGATGATGTATCCTAGGAGCTTTCCAGAAGTGACTCCAAAAGCACACTTTTTAGGATTTAGTCGAAGACTAAATTTTTCCATTCTGTCGAGGATCATGCTCAAGTCTGTTAGATGTTCAGTTCTAATCATGGATTTTGCCAAGGTATCATCTACGTAATCCTCCATTGTTCTATGCATCATATCATGAAAAATAGATGTCATTGCTCTTTGATATGTAGCTCCAGCATTTTTGAGTCCGAATGGCATAACATTCCAACAGAAAGTTCCCCACGCACATGTGAAAGTTGTTTTCTCTTGATCTTCTGGAGCAATTTTGATTTGGTTGTACCCAGAAAAGCCATCCATTAAGGAATACATTTCATAGCCCGCAGTCATGTCCACTATCATATCAATGTTAGGCAGTGGAAAATCATCCTTAGGGCATGCTCTGTTCACATCCCTAAAGTCCGTGCACACTCTAATGGAACCATCTAGTTTGGAAATAGGTACAATGTTGGAAATCCACTCAGCGTAGTCTATGACACAGATGAATCCAGCTTTTAGGAGTTTTTCTAGTTCTGCTTTGACTAAGAGTGCAACATGAGGATGCATCTTTCTCAATTTTTGTTTGATTGGTTTTACTCCGGGAGCAATGGATAGATGGTGCATAATGAGATTGGGATCCAATCCTAGCATATCTGAATATTTCCATGCAAAGTTGATCTTTTTCTCTGATAAGAAGGTAGTGAAGTTCTGTTTCTCTTCATCTGATAAAGATTGTGCTACATGTACCAATTGTGGTTCCTCTGTTGTACCCAAATTGATGGATTGAGTTGGCTCAATTAGAACTGGAGATCTATCTTGTAAATGACTTGGAAGGACATCAAATATCTCATCCTTAGGTGCCTTAGAGAGGTTTTCACCTTCAGATATGTCTTTTCTTTTTACTTTTGTCGGTTCTGAGACTGCCACAAAGTGGTTTTCACCCTCAGAACTCTTTTTCTTTTTCTTTTTCTTTTTACTCTTGTTTTTCTGACTAAGATATTTGATGTCCGACTCGGTCATGCTAACGCTCGGTTCACTGATGGAAGTACTCATAGGCTCAACTGCATTGAGGTAGCAGGCAAGGGCATAGTCATTTGGGAAGGTATACATACCATGGTTTGGGTTTGTGGAAGTTTGGTCGATAAGATCAGGGTGTTGGATAGTCAAAGCGGGAAAGGCTTGGGATATGGTGTTCACGGATGTGGATATGTCATCATTGGTCCTAACCTGACGCTCAAGTTCAAAGGTGATATTACAGCTCAAAATGTTCAATTCGTGAATAGGCTCAATGTCATCATGGGAGTCCTCTTCAACCATAGGTGGATCAGACACGTTAAGTTCATTATTTCGCTCTAGAATTACGTTGGGTTGAGAGACATATTGGTGAATAACATCAATAGATTTCTCTGTTATAAGCTCATCTTCTTCTGGAATGGCACCCCATTCATAATCATTTGACTCATCTTCTGATTCAGAATCTCTAGGAAATCTTAGAAAATGTGTGAAATCAGGATGAATACCCCAAGAAGGATTACCCTCAGTCTTTGACTTGAATTCATATTCATGGGAATCAGTGTCAGAATAACTACCCCCTACTTCTTGATCAGTTTGATTGCCTTCGAGATTGGCTGGTTCTTGTGGTGCAACCATCTCTAGCGCTACAGTAGGTTCTTGTGTTTCTACTACATTAATTCTTCTGATAGGATCATCTGTATCATCAAGAAGATCTTTGATCTCTTTAGGCAATTTTTCATAGGGGATAAGTTCAGAGCTATCTGAATCATCATCAGAGGGTTCTATATCTTCTTTCTTAAGAAGGGGTTCTTTGGGTGCAATTTGTTCTATGACATGAGAACAACCACCTTTGAGATGATAGGGTTTCTTCTTAAACCCTATGCCACCAGTATCTTTTTTGGCTCGACCAATATGTGAAATGGGGGTCACAAGACCCTTTCCCCTAATTCCTAGAGGTCCTTGACCGGAATATCCCATCTTGGCTATCAATTTGTTTCCTGGACCATATGAACTAGCAGGGATTGTAGGTGCTATAGATTCACTAGGTTGAACAATTTTAGATTCAGAATCCTCTTTATATAGCCATGCCAACATAGCTTCATCCTCTTCAAATTCTTGTTTGGATACTTGCTTCACCACAAAATGTCTTTTGTATGCTTCCATAGGTTCCTTAGGTGCTGATTTAGATTGCTTCAAGGATTGTCCATACGACTTAGGTGAGATTGGGAGAGATGTCAGAGACAAGACTGGCTCTATAGTGTATTCTCCCATCCCATTTTCTTTGATATTGATATCTTTAGCAATGTCATCCATATTAGATGTGGAAGCGACATTTTGTTGCTTGATGAAAGATTCTATGTTGTTGGGAACAAGCTTATCGGCACTTTCCTTCAATGTATTGCAAGTTGTATTCAGATCTGCTGGGATAGTAACTTCCACTCCTTCATAGGGAAATTTCAAGCATTGATGATACATAGAAGGAATGGCTTGCATTTCATGGATCCAGGGTCTCCCTAGAAGGATATTATAAGCCAATGGTAGATCGAGCACCTGACATGTGGTACCTTTGATGACTGGACCCACTCGGATGGGTAAGACAATGGTGCCCTTAGAAGATCTTTCCTGTTCATCATAGGCCTTTATAGTGATCTTCTTTCGAGGATCAATAGCCACCTCTGAGAATCCCAACTGTGTGATTAAGTTGTAAGAACAAATGTTGAGGCCTACACCCCCATCTATCAACACACGTTTGACGCGACGGTTCTGGATCAAGACTTCTATGTGTAAGGGCTGATTGTGTGGGTGACTCAAAGAGTTGTCATCTTCCTCTGAAAAGGAGATATATTGCGGAGACGTTAGATGACCAACCATAGTTTGGAACCTGTCTAGATCTAGATCATCAGGAACATTAGAGCCGAGCAAAGCTTTGTCTAGGATATCTCTGTGAGCTGGAGATATTCGAAGTAACTCAAGCATGGATATTTTGGCATTGGTGTGCTGGAGTTGTTGGATGATGCTATAAGATGTAGGTCTGGTATCCTTTGGATTGGAAGATTTCGAGGCAACCTTCTGTTTAGAAGCAGATGTGAGATTGAAAGGTATCTTAGGGACATTAGATGAACTTGGTGTTTGTCCTTTCAGATGAGTCTGAGCTTGTGATCTAGTAACTGCATTAGCTGAGGAATGATTTCTATCTCTTCGTACAATTGTGATGACATTGCAGCTTTTAGAGAGACATGGTTCAACCATATTGATGACAGCATCATTTCCAAGGTAGGCATAGTTGACTTTTGCCCCCATGTTAGGCTGGGAAGTGGAAACTCCTTTGCCATGTTGTGGAAACGGTTCTGTAAATGCTGTGTGATCATTATTGTTGGTAGGATTATCGATCATGATATCCCCTTGATCTATCAAGTCTTGAATGGTATGCCTCAAGTGAAAGCATCCATTAGTTTTGTGGCCTTTAGTCTGATGGAAAGCATAGAATTCATTATCTTTCCACCAATATGGTTTTTGATCCGGATCGGGTTTTCAGATTGGTGGTAAAGAGATCATGTTATCAGCTATCAGGGTTCTCAGGGCAGATTCCAAAGATTCTCCCAGGTGAGTAAACTTTCATTTATTATCCCATCGTTTGAATGGCTTCTTTGGAGATGGTTCAGCAAATTTTTGCTCTGAAGCTTCAATGGCTTTGGTGGCAAGGGTGAGATTGTAGGCCGGTGCCTTTGATGGGGTGCGGATAGTGTCAACAACACCATCAGAGACGATACCTTTGTTTCTATTCCAGCTCTTATTTTTATCTTTTGAGCTAGATCCAGATTCAGACTTGTCCTTTTGAAGTGTGATTTCTCCTTTCTTGACAAGTACTTTCTCAATCTTGATTGCATTATCCACCATTTTATCAAAAGATACATGATCTTGCATTTATAATGGATAGTTGAGCTCTGGAACAAGGTTATTGATAAAGATTTCAAGTTTCTCCATTTCGGGAATTGGTCTAGCATATAGAGAAAACTTCTTTCGCCACCTCTTGAGAAAAGTTAGGAATGATTCCCCTAGATATTGCTTGAGGTTACAGATATCGATCATAGTGACCGGATGTTGAATATTGTAGGAATATTGTTGATAAAACAATTTAATCAATTCCTCAAAAGTTTTGATCATAGAAGGTAATCTTGAAAACCACTGAATGGATGCTCCTCCCAAGGATCTAGGAAAAAGACGCATTAGATAAGTCGGTTCATGCATGAATTCCATGGATTGTGTACAGAACTCTCTGACATGATCTTGAGGATTAGAGTGTCCGTCATATTTGTCATACTTTGGTATCTCCACTCTTTTTGGGAATGGTGGCATATACAAGTTTTTGTCAAACAAGAAAGGACATAGGGCCTCCATGGAGAACTCCTTGGGTTCCTTCTCCTTCTTAAGATTGTTAAATTCAACTTGTATAGCATGCATCTGTTTTGTCATAGCTATGAGTGAAGTTTCTTCCTCATGTGTGATTATATCATCAACGTTAAAATTGGGAGGAAGCTTAGCCCCTTCCTGGGCTAATTGTAAAAAGTATGCCTCTCTATCCACTTTCAAGAAATGGCTCATCATTCTCTTGAATTCATCATCATTCCGGCATCGATGGATTTCAGAGGGGGTAGGTTCTTGGTCAGCATTATGTTGAGAATGGTGTCCCTAGGATCCTCCTCCTAGAGAATCGTGGTTTGTCCCTGCTTGAGACATGGTAGGAGTCTTTGGGCTCCCTGGAACAGATTGAGGAGGAGTTTTTTGATTACCTCTATGAGTTGATAAAGGAGGTATGTAACCAGTTTTCAATCGAAAGTTACCGAGACCGTCGTCTTCGTAGATACCTGACTTGATGAGTTATTCCAGAGTTGGACCTGGGGTATTGGTCAAAAGTAAGTTCTGAGATGTTTCTTCTGATTTCTTGTGTGAAGAAGCTCTGGTCTCCACCATTAACTTTGAATGAAACAAAAAAAAAAGAAAAAAGATGAAGACAACTGAAGAACAATTTGATTCAAAAAAATCAGATGATGCAACCTTGTCAAGATTATGATAGTTTTGAAGATCTAATGAGATGTGGGTGAAGGAAACTGTGCCCTAGATGTATGGGATAGATCGCCCAAAAGATAGCGGACACGAGTTCTCAACACTTAGTCTATTTTTGAAGATTGATAGTTATGACAAGGTTTTAACACGAGATAAAAAGGACTCAAATTGATCAAACAGAAGACTAGATCGGATTCAAAAGATCAAACTCGGAAAATGGTAGAATGCTCATTAGCTACTGCTCTGTTCCTGACACAATGATATTTTTGACAGATTCTGGAACTAGGCTGAAAACATTGGATATCTTGCAATTTGACAATTTCTGACAACTTTCTCAATTTTTTCCAAACGACACTCTGCAAACTCGTACGACAGTTGGGTATAAATGAAACGACAGTTGTGAAACTCGTACGACAGTTGGGTAGAGATGAAACGATAGTTGACAAAACTCGTACGATAGTTGCTAACAATTTTTGGCTTCTTGAATTTTGCTGGTTTGAAAACTCGTACGACACTGGGTTCTCAATCATACGACATATGGGCTTTACTGAAATGACATTTGACAAAAAGTCATACGACTTTTGACTTCTTGAAATGACTTTTGACTCCAGAAAGAACTTTACATCAATTTTTGCAAAAATTTAAGGTTTTTAGTTCTGGATTGTTTGCAAATTGTACTGTCCAAATTTTGAAGGTTATACCAGATTTGATCATTTTTAATAGCTAAGTAGATAAACAAGCACGCAGAACAGCAAGCAAGTGATTCCAAGCACGTCTGAAAATAATGAACAAGGGCAAAAGCAACCTTGCGCATGAACAATCAAGTGACCAAATTGTGCTAATCCCTGAGAGTACTAATTGTGTATGTTCTGAAAAGTTTTGCAATAACGCACATATACCTGAAAGTGAAAAATTGGCCTCTCTAGGGTTTTTAGTAATGGTTTGACTTTGCAACTTTTATGATTCAAAGGCGTGAACTCCAATCCCAGCGCACTAGGGTTTTGACACAGTCCGAGAACTTAATCTTCAAGAGCTGCTAGAGAGATCTGACAACCCAACAATGAACCATACCCGTGGAGATTTCTTCCACAAGGACATTTATATAGCGGCTGTCACTACCATGGCGAAAATGGCTATGACCGCTTGAGGTTCCGTCAACGCAGTTTGCCCTATGAAGGGATTGTCCGCTACGGTTAACCCTCTCTAAAGATGACTCACAGATTTATACCACAAGGGGACTTGGCTCCAAATTCAAGGTTTTGACACCTCTTCACTTTTAACCCAAACAAAACAAGCAGATTAATCCGACACGCTAAGACAAAGTTTTGTTCCACCAAGGTCTGTGATATCAACTCCACGTGATCTATCAACCTCTCCGGGGAGAGAATGTATCAATCAATAAGAGAAGACACACTAACCAATTTTGATTCACCAAAGCTCATGATATCAACCCTATGTGATCTATCAACCTCTCCGGAGAGAGAATGTGTCGATCAATAAGAGAGGATGCACTAACCAAGTTGAATGTGAAACGCACTAAGTATCCTCCCTACCTACAAGGATTCTGTCGTCAAGAAGGATTTCGCTAGGAATCCAATCTCTCAAGAATCACGAATAGTGTTCATAGGGCCTAATTACTATGTGAGCACAGATATATTCCCGAAAGTAAATCTACCAAAAGTACCCAAAAAGTAGAAAAAGGAACACTTAACGCTTAAAGTGAATATGAGATGAGTCCACAAGGTGGAACACTTAACACCTCACACAAGCTGAAAATGAGTCCCCAACTTAGAAAACAAGTGAGTTCCTAAAAGCACAAAAGGGTTGCCAAGTGGAACATTTTACGCTTCTGTCCTGTTGACCCCTCCCCTTTATGGCACTGAGATTGCAACCACGGGGCGGAAATGAGGGGCCGGTGGATTAGCGAGTCCAATAACCCAAGATAGCAATCAAGATCAATCACAAGTATTCTAAGACTACTTAATGAATCCTTAAGGGTTCACAACCTAGTGTCAATTATGCAAGTGTGTAGAAATAGATCAAAAGTATGAAAAGATGCACACAAGCTTGACACATAAGAGATTTATTTTAAGTCCCAAATCAAAATATTATTAGATGAAGGAGAATACCTGGGATCCTTGCAACGCGCTTAGTAGATTTTACTTGATTTTTAGCAATTTTTGTTGAGCTTTTCCATGCAAGCAAGTGATGAACTCTCCAACAAGCAAACAAGCAATCAAGATATGCAAAATATATTCAACTTATGAAAACCATAGGGTTAGCTCTAAAAATCAATTATTATTAGTAATAATAACCAGCAATCAACCCAAATGACAACTCATATCATTCATTGAACCATGTAAAAAAATAAGTGCATACCCATCACAAAACTTTATTTTTTTTGCTGCATTTGACCTAGTCAACAAGATCTAATTTTTTTGATATAATTTTGGCCACAAAAATAGAAATTCAGAATAGAGACCCCTACTAAAAAATAGAGAGCTTTCCAAAAATGCAAAATTTTTAGAAAAATCTCTTCATTTGTGCCCTAGAGACCCATTTTATCAAAATAGACCAATTTTTGTAAATTGACTATTTGAGCTATGATATCATGTCCAAATTTAAAACACAAAGAATGAACCCCTTGTAAAATTTAAAGAGATTTTTGAAAATATAAATTTTTTTGAAAAATATGCTGATTTGCGTCAGATATTAATTTTTTCCATAATTTGAAGAAAAAATTATTAAAAATTCAAAACATCTCAGAAAATTCTAAATTTTTTACTGTAGCTTCTTTGATATGTCACCAACATGAAAAAAAAATTTTAGACCAAAAATCTAAGCTGTTTGGGAGATAAAATTAAATCTTTAAAACTTTAGGGTTTTAGCTCTCAAAAAAATCAAAACCAGCATGCAAAGGTGGGTTGCCCCACGGTGGGCGCCAGAAATGTGTGTGTGAAAATTATACCTGATCTGTAGACACAACACTCAGTAAAACATTAGAGGTTAGCTATAATCAAAATCGTGCAAAATTGAAAGCTATCTAACCAAGCGATTTACTGCCTTCTAATAGGTGCGAGATTAATGTTCTCAGACTGTAATCGAGATCAGTGACCTAGACGACACCTAAATGAAGGATTTGAATGCAAAAGATGGATATGAAATTGAATGCAATTAATCTATATTTTTGATATTTTCTATGCAATAATAATTGTAAAAACTGATATGAAATCTATGCTAAATGAAATTGATATGCTATGAATGCTATTGAAAATTGATATGCTATGAATCTAACAATGATATGTAATATGAATGCAAAAATAAGATTGATCTCACAAAGATGTCGATTCGCAAGAGCTTTGATTCTTCAATTCCAATTCTCCAGCGTGATTTTGCAAAATATGAGATGATTTGTGAAGAGCTGAAGCCTTTAATTTATAGAAATCTAGGGCTTTGGAGGTGCATGGATAAAAGCCATAAATCACTCAAATAAACTCAGCTTGATTTTTGAGTTATCTGATCATGAAAGATAGTTAATTCTCAAAATCATGCAAAATCATGCAAAAATAGCTTTTTAACCCAAATTAGAGTTTAGATCAGCTTTTTGAACTCCAAAAAGATGTTGAGTTCCAAAAAGTCAATAACTTGCATTGATTTTCTGATTGGGAGTTTAACTGTTTCTTTTGAATATGCATAATAATTAAGAATTAAATAAATAAATAAAGTGATTTATCCTCAACTCAACTGATTTTTGAAATAAAATAATTAATTTATGGGTTAATCAATTATTTAATCAAACTTTTATTAAAAACTATATTATTAAATAATGACAACTTGCTTTAATTAATTAAATAAGAATTTAATCAATTATTCATATGATATTAGATTTATTGTCAAAATTAAATAATACAATTAATAATAGATATAATTAAATTTAATTACACAATTAAGTGGCAAATATTAAATCTAATTAATTAAATATGCAAAATATTTAATTAATCAAATTTTAGGATAAATGTGATTTATTGCCAAATAATTATAAAATTAAAGATAATTATGATGATTAGGAATATTGCTAGGAATATTCCCCGATGCAGAATTTAAGATAATCAATTATGATTCGATGATGTTTAGATGTGCCTTAGATTAGGACTTCGATGTCAATTTCATTCGAATTGAAGATGTAGGAGGTTAATGAACTTATAGCCCATTTTTGGGGTATTACACCTGGTCCCTATAGGTTTCTTGAAACCACTCCACTACATCTGCCTCAAGAATCCCATGACCACACCATCCAGAAAACAAACCAAAATTTTTGCAATGAGACCACATACCCTCGATGATGTAATTGTTGATATCTAGTTTAACCTTTTCTTCTGTATTTGTAGTATGTGGCTTTTGCCCAAATGACCTATTTTGACCAATTAGTGGAGGCATAGGGAACCTGCTAGGATGTGAAGCTTCACAAATATGCTATGATTTATTATCCATATTGACCATTATCCTTTCCTCCTTTGTGCAATTCAAAATTGAGAATATTTTCCGCAAGCATGGTGGATATCTAAGGCCCCTGTTAGATTGGGTTGCATTGTGATTTTGATGCCTCCAAGGAGTTGAAGATACCCTTCCTTGAAAATTATTATTATATTTAATGCATTGGGGATCTTGGAGGTCATTCATCCTTCTAAGGTTTTGTTGATAGAATCCATTATTGAGATTTATAGCTTTAGGGGCCGGCTTTAGGGAACCCTCTTAATTTTTATGTAGTAATTGGAATAGATTGCCACCATAAGGAAGTGGTTTTGAATCCAACCTAGGGTTACCTGTGGTAGGAAGAGGTTGAGGATTTCTTATACCTAGTAAGATTCAACTGTCCCCTAATCCAAAGGCATGGATCCTTGATGTCAATGGAATCACCCAAATTTTGGGTGCCCTATCCTTTATTTTTCTAGCTTCTTCTCTACCAAAATCCCTCTTCTAAGTCCTCCTGGTCCTTCTAGATTTGACCACTTCCCATCCAGAATCAACCCTTGTTAGAGAAGGGGGAGCCTGGCCCCTCTATTTGCATGTAGAAAACCTATTTTTATATATACATTTCTCAAGTTTTGTGCTTTTTGCACATTCACATGTTCTCTTGGTAGCAAAGCTATTTTGTTAATATGCTAGTATTTATTAAAATATTTTCTTTACAACTAATTAAAGATTCACCAAGATTTTATATCTTTTTTTAGGGAGATTTCTTAAAGTATTCCCTAAAATTTACATATATTGTTTTATTTTTTAATGTATCGTTGATTAGTTAGCCAACCTAAAGATTGAAAGACTTTTGCAAGGCATTGGAAGATATTTTTTTGGGGGATAAATAAATAATAAAATAGTTCTATTTATGGATTACTAAAAATAACATTCAATATTCTCTAATATATATTATTTTTCTAAATGTATGTACCTAGAACCTAGTTTACACATGGATTTGAAATTATATGATGTTCACTGATATCTTTGTTAAAGTAGACAAAATGATTTCAATCATATTTTTTGTATGAATTCCACGAATTTGTTGCTTGGATAGGTATAGGAACCTAATCTTAATTAAATTAAATCTCCCATCATATTAATGTAAAAGTAAAAAGGCATTCACTATAAAGGTCCCTTTTCACTCTAGTATTAAGTTTACTTACATCATGTTTTATATTGTGCCTCAATTCAGAGGATGATGACACACACATGATATCCTTTAATCATTATATAGGGTTTCTCTAAGGATACTTTTTTTTTTTTTTTAATAAGTATTCATTATTAGCAACTCGTTATTGTAATGCACATTAATGACGATTCATGTTTTTGATCAATAAATCTTGGCCTCAATAACATAATTATTTCTCACTTTTTGTGATAGGTGTTTGATTGTAGTCATCTTTGGGAATTGTAGGGTTGAGGAATAAAGTCCAACATGGTATTAGTATGGTTGGTCCTTAAACCACCCCTCAAGCCTTATTTTCCCTAAAGAAGTTTTTCTTTTCTTTTTGATAGAACTTGGGATACTATAAGAAATTGGCAAAGTCAATATCATTAGAAATCTATTTTTGAGTATTTTTTCATTGATGAACTGCAACTTTATGGGGTTGTACCCTGATATTATATCAAAAAAGATTTTTACATTTTATCATATTGCATATGCATTATATTTTCTATATGCTATATTTTTCTTGACTACCCACCTAACAACCAAATACAAAATAGAGGCAATGAAAATACAAAAAAACTAGCACCAACAACCTAACAACAAGTATTTTTCTACACCCAACCACACTTATCTATTGTAACAAAAATGGGACACCCCCAATTATTATCTTACTATGACTATTGACATATCTATAAACAAAACCCTAGACATATAATGAAACCTATAATATATTAAGCACTATTTGACCAAATGGAAAGAACTACCATCTATGAGCCTTCTTTGTTGCATTGTCCACCACAAGGTAGAAATTTTTGTACACATTATGGGCTTCCAAACCATCTCTCTCCAAAAACACCTCTCTAAATTGACATAAACATATGCCTCTTGTACATCCATTTCCAACCCATCCTCCACATCCTTACCAATCAAATCTTAAACTACAATATACTTTTGCAACCACCCAATGCCACCTTCCTTTATCAAATCCAATATTCTCTTGAGAAATAAAATATTTCTCCCCACCACAAGCATTCTCTATGTAATTATTATCTCATCATCAAACTCTAGAACTAGAAATTTTTCTACCTCTTTTCCCCTTCTACGAACAACATAGCAATAATTTTATCAAGGGATCATTCTTATCTCATCTACATTCTCCAATACATCATCAATCTCTCCAAGGAAGTAATTTTTTACAATCTTCTTGCACAGGGTAGCAACCATTTCCTTCCCTTCACCAACATAAATCAAAATTAAAATGAGCATCATTGAGATATCAATGTTTACTCGGTAGTGATGCTCATTTTAAAAAAATTCTCCCCTATCACCTTTTGAATTGTGTGAATAGCCAGTCCATGTGAAGGGATGAAAACCTACTTTAGTCTTTTCTCCAAAATGTCCCCAAGAAATGATATTTTCCTCCTTTTTTATCTAGTCTAACAAGTATATCCATCACTACAACCTCACGACACAAGCTCATATGTGAAAACACCTTTGTTGTTGTTAATAAAGTATACCCTACATCGATTATCATACTTCATATTATTTCAAAGTGACTATGATCAAACACTTAGTACCATGTCATCCCTCAAAATATGCAAAAAATTCCCATCACACCATCTTCACACAAGCTAAGCAAAGAAATATCATCCACTCCATACTACTATCATGACCACTTTACAATACCTCATCACCCACCACCTCACCAATGCCACCAAAATATATTTGATAGATACATCAAATTATACAATAAATACCTTGATCATTATTTTACACTCCTCTATACCAAATTGGGATGTGCACCATCGATCATGATCAATGTTTTATACCTCCCTCAATTTTATACCATGGATGACAAAAGATGACCTCATAAACCTCCACAGACCATTCACGTTCTTGCCATCTCATCCATGTCCATTGTCCACTTTGGTTGCCATCTTGGCAAAAATATCTACCTCTTAACTTCCTTCTCAATATATGTGGAAAACTTTAAACCCTTTAAATCTTTGAATGACTAGTTGAATTGGCCTTAATCTCTTTTTCAATTTCCAATTAGGGATAGAGCTCATTCTAATCATATTAATTGTCAAAAGAGACTCGCTTTCTAATTAAATTTTATCCGTGTTAGCCTCAATTCTACATTTCAAACCTAACAGATCTACATGAAATTTAGCTTCATTGTTAATATTAATCCCCAAATGTTCTAACTTTTGACATAAAATTCTACCCTCATGATCTCTGGCAAGGCATCCAGATCCACTAGGCCCTGGGTTACCCCTAGAGGCCCCATCAAAATTCATCTTGATCCATAAATAATCCATTTTTTTCTATTCTACATTACCTCGAGGATTGAAAGGAATATTAACTTTCCTAACTCCATTAATGAGGGTAGTTTGAGTATGTTCTAATGGTGCAAGTATTTTAATTGGATTTTTTATAGTATATATTATCACTTGTCAAAATTAGATGTTATTTTTGAGATTATATATTTTGGATAGTATGCCCTTTTCTTAGGATTCTTATGACATTAGAAAGCTATTTCAAAGATATTCATAGCTACTCATGCAAATTTTCTACATTTTTCCCTAGGCACCTTTCATTTAGTTTTTAATGTTTTCCAATTTTAGTTGATTACTTGGAAATTTTGACACTTTAAAAAGTTTTTTTTTGTATGAGATGACTTCTTTTGAGTTTCTTTATATGTATTTCTAGCATGTTATTCTTTCTAGGCATTGTAGGTATTTAATGGATGCACTTGCATTTATAGACATACTAAGATAAAGTGTCACACTATTGTATGCCTTTTGAGGATTCAAGACATCATTTTGTTTCATATTTTGTACTCAAATTATATTAAAAAGTGTCAGCAAGAGTTTTTTTGTGCGTGATTTCTTGTATTAGGGTAAACATACATATCTTACAAGTCTCCCTTGGTTTAGTAGGCTAGAAGTATATTGAGGTTTTATCTTCCTGAACAATTGGTCTATCATTAACCAACCTAATCATAGGTTTATGATTTTTCCCAAATTTGACACCCTTGGCACTTGGGAAAAGATCTAGCCTTATGTGACCTATACTAGCCATGCATGAAATGGTCATTAATACCACTATCTCTTTGAAAATATTATGTAGTTATATATATATGTTGGTTTAGTGCATATATACCTTTTACAATGATATATATTGATTTGTACTACTTCATAATCATTGTGCAAGAATCATCCTACCAAGTTCTACTTCTAGCACTTAGGGATTATTTCAGTGCAATACTTTGTAGCTTCCTTACAACATATTTAATGTCTTAGATAATCTTACTTTGTAAATTCTCTAGTTCTCTTTATACTGTGTGTTATTATCACACACTATGCAAATGATCTACCTTAGAAACTCTATGTTAGACCATATGTATGTGAAACATGGCACATCACCATCCACATGTTATACAAGTCCTTGTTCACATCATACTTGGTAGACCTCATTCCATAAGAATTGACATCATACGAATATGAAACTTGGCACCATATGCATTATCATATTGTGATGTACTATGCCAATGTAATCAATACCTTTATAAGTTTGACACTTAGAAATATCTCGTCCACACAAACCTATGCAATAAAAATTGGCCTCATCCATAAGTACTAACACTATAAACCTTGTACACTAAACAAAGAGGAAGAGATAAGAGTCACCATTTCGAAGCCCGAAGCAGCTGACCTGGAAGCGAGAAAGAATTCTTTCCAAACCCTGACATCTGAAAATCTTTGGAATTTAAAATTTAGACCCTGGGTTAGGGTTGAGGTCAACCTTGACCCAGAAGGTCAACCTTAACCCTAAGGTCAAGAACCTCAAAATCTCAGAGCAAGATACCAAAAATAGGTAGGAAAGAAGTGGAAAACAGGGCAGGACAGGAGAAAAACCAGATCCAAGTCAAAGACCCATTCAAGGCATTACATGACCCCAAACCACTTACTTGGAGGGATAAACCAATCCTAAATGGAAGTGCTTCCATTTTCTGACGATACATTTAGCCCCCACTTTAGCAAGAGTATGGAATCGATGCAAACTCTTGGTAAAGGAGATCACAAAGAAAAAGAAAATCTTATTGAAATCAAAGAGACAAAGCAATCCTGAAGCCCCCAGGGACTCAAGTCTTTGTCAACCCCAAGATTACAATAAGAGAGATATCACTAGAAAAAAGAGAGAAGAGGGTGTGATTACCTTGCCCAATGAGAACCTATGTCCCATTGTGAATCACACAAGAAAATAGTGCAACTAGAAAGATGGAGTTGAACCGCCTAGTGAATGTGGCTACCCACTAGTCAACCCATCAAGGATTCACCCTCAGGAATATTCTATTCCAAAAGAGCAAAGCCAAAACAAGAGAGATCCAATCTTAAGGACACCTTCCAACCTTAAGGGATCAAAACTTTGTAAATTGAAACTGGAGGGATCAAGAGATCCTATAAGGTAAAAATCCATGCTTTAAGGATTAGTCTCTAATCCATAAAGGGAGAAAAAAAAGTTTTAAGTCTAAAAAATATTTTGGAAGTGCGTGTGTGCAAAAAGTGAGCAGAGCATATGCCCCATATTAAAGTCATTGCTAACACTTTAACGGGAGCAATGGCTTGAATGGAAACATAAAAAATTCCATTGATTATGTTTCCATTATGATATGCCTCCAAGTGAAGACAAATCAAGGGAAATACCACATAAACATACATAGAACACAAAAGAGATCTACCTACTGCGGGGTCAATATGATCATAAGATTATATATATATATATATATATATGATATTATTGCAAATGAATTGACATCATTCCCCAAGGAAAGTAGAACTACAATCACAATGGAGTAAATAAAATGCAAGAGTTAAGAAGAAGAGTCTTTTCGGACCACAACATGGAGACCAAAAAGAATCAATGCTACAATCAGTGCTACCAAGTCACAAATCCAAGCGAACTACACAAGGAAAACATTTACAAACAATAGCACAGGTACAACATAACATGAAAACAACATATAGAAGAATAGAGATACATATAGAGGAATAGTACAATAGGTTTGATTCCTTTATCACCTTGTACCAACAAAGTAACAAGGGTCATATAAAAGAATCTAACAAACATTTAGCAAACACATTACGAGAGAAACACAATACAACAAGAAAACACACAAAAAGCTACCATGGAGGACAAGCCAATCAAGTGCATCACCTACTCTCCCCATCTCGGTCTATATCATTTAGGGAAGGTGGGAAACTCACAAGAGGGACTATATCCAACATAATAGGAATAATAACTAGTTCCAAACAAGGATCCTCTTGAGAATCATGATGTTCGATACTAGGTGTAATTATTAATTGTGTTGAAAGCATATTAGGTAAATCAGTATCAATGTCAATAGTCTCATATTCATCATTAGCATCATTAGGATCATCAAGAGTATCTTCTTCATCAAGATTAATCAAAATAGTTCATCTAAGATACAAATAGAATCATCATAATCATTCATCTTAACATCATCATTAACATTAACTTCTTCCAACACATCAGACATAGGCTGGTCAAAAGAAGGTAAAGAGCTTTTAAGAACAAAGGCATGGGCCTTAGCTTGAGCCTGATGCTTCTTACAACGTTCATTGGCAGATCAGTTACATTTTGTCTTGTTTGAAATATGTTGAGAACTAGGAGGAACAACCACCAGTTCCTTCACAAGTTCTATAGGAGGATTAGTAGGATTCTTAGTAGGCTGAAAATCAACACTAGGAGCTTGATTAACATAACTAGAAGCAATAGATAAAGGAGGTATGGAAGGTGTAGGAAAAAGACCACGGTTAAGATCCATCTGAGGCATGCTTAACTCAACAATCTTGCGATGTTTATAGGCTTGATATGAGTGAAAAAGGTTATCAGGTTGAGAAGATCATGAATTAGGTAATGAAGGCCAAAATAAGTCAAGGGTAGCACAATCCCTGGGCCTAGAAGGTTGATATAAACTATGATTAATTGCTTCACTTCTTCATCATGAATGAATTTAATACACTTATGGATAGGAGAAGCAATGACATGCATGGCATTCAACCAAGGAAAACCAAGCGTAACTTGAAATTGATCAGAAGTAGGGACAACAACAAAGGTAGTGTCCACAACTTTACCACAAAGTTCAACAGGAAAGTTAATAGAACCAAATGATGGATAGAGAAAACTATTACAAGTTTGGATCCACACATTAGATGTATCATAACAATCACATTGTAAGTTCTTCATAAAAAGGTTTTCTTCAGTAATGACATTGACTAAGGATGTAGGATCAACAAGACAACTACACATAGATATCTTAGAAATCCTAGCATAAATGTAGAGGGGACCATCAAGAGCTTTAATAGTCTCAAAATAATCAAAGGTGATCGAGAGTTCCCTAGGTCTTTTATTCTTAGGTTGTTTTTGAGGTTTAGGTTGACGTTTCGATTTAGGCTTAGGTTGAGGTAGAACTTGAAGTTGAGGTTGAGATTGAGGCTAGGGTGGAGATATAGCTTGAGACAAAACAACATGCTCCACATGGTTAACAATATGATTGAGATCATCCATCTTTGAATCATAAACAATATCCACAGAAGATGGTTGAACAATGGTATTAGTATCATGTGTAGGCAAAGGATTCATATAGATTTGGAGGTTTTGATTAGGAGGAGAGACAAATTTGTTCCCACTACCATTAAAATTATCAATAGATAAAGTATTAGAATCAATTAAGTCTTGAACCTTATGTTTTAGAGAATAACACTTCTCAGTATCATGGCCATTCTGATGTTGGTATTGACAAAAGGCTTTGGGATCAAAGGATTTAGATGCCATCGTAGTAGGTAAAAGAGGCTAAATAGGAGGAAAAGTAATCATATTAGCATTCAACAATTTACTCATAATAGAATGTAAAGATTTAGAAAGATGAGTAAACGTACGATTTAGATGAAAATCAATGGATGCAAAAGTGACATTGTTGGATGCAACAACAACTTGATCAGCAACTGCATTTTCTTGCTTATTCATCTTGACATAGTTGTTAAGTTTTTGAAAGTTGGTGGGATTAGGAGCAACATCACTCTTATCAACTAGAACATGAGCCATTGGAGTGTTTCTCTCAAATTGACTCACTTGTAATTGATAATGATGAAGTACTGCACAAAGTTGTTGAAAAGAGGTAAATTCAGTAACCAAAATCTTATCTCTAATATCCTTTTGTAAATTTGAAATAAACATATGTTGAATATCAATATCAGGATCGGGATAAGTAATTTGAGCATACAAATGCTTAAATCTACCAATAAATTCAGTCAATTTTTCTTTAGTATTTTGTTTACAATGCATCAAGTCAGTTAAGGACACCTGTAGACCAATGCTATTTTTGAACTTTTGGATAAAGGCATTAACAAGTTTTGGAAAAGAATTAATAGAATAAGGAGGCAAGGAACAATACCATTACAAGGCCTTATCACGAAAAGTTCTAGCAAACAACTTGGCTAAAATCCTATGGTCATGAGCATAGTCACTACAAAGGATTTGAAATATTTTAACATGAGTGACAAGGTCTCCCTTACCATTGTAATTCTCAAGATGAGGCATATCGGCTTGCTGAGGGACAGGAGCATGAATAATGTCTAGGGATAAAGGACTACCCATGTCACATGCAAGAATACTAAACTTGGATTGAGTTAACGACGTAATTTGTTGTAAAGAGGACACAATTTGAGCTAGACTAATGATTATGGAATCATTAGAAGAAATAAGAGGCATAGAAACATTAGAAAGACTAGGGAAAGTGTAGGAAGCAGAATGTAAGATAGGGATGTAGGATATTGGGGTTTGTGGTTATCTCCTCAGCATGGTGGGGTACGCCTTTGTGGTCCTACATGGATGGGTGTTAGTGATTTTTTACCATTTGAGATTCAACATCCTGGTGCTAGTGCTTGATGGTGATTTTTGCAGATGGATTCCTTTGATGCTTCTTCATTCATGTATCTTATCATATCTTCATTATTTGTAATCATGTATTAGTGTATCGCATGTGATACCTAATCTAGACATTTTATTATCATAATTAGATTGATTAATACATACCCTGCGACATGTGCAATGGATGTCAGTTTATGTATATGTCATGGATGTCCATGAGGATTGTATTTATTGTTATCATGTAATTGTAATTTTTATGTTATGGAATCTTTTTTTTATCATTCTTTAGTTGTGTTTTGTTCTTAAGTAATTCTACGTCATGGAACCCTTGAATCTTGTAATCTGTGTTGGATGTTGTATCAATGTGAGTAAATGGTATTTGCTTCCACACTGTTGTTCAACTTGTATGTAAACTTTAGAAAAAAAAATTATTTACCAACTTAGTAGCATGTTTAGGTTAAATTCTCTTGGGTTCCCTGGTGGGGCATTACAGCTCCGACGGAAATTCTATTCATGAATCCTGAAAGTTTATCGAAAAGGGTATCTGAATCTGTTATGTAATTCGTTGTTTTGAACCTGCACCTGCAAGAAAAAATGGTTTTGTTGTTTGGATGAGGGGTTTGCCTTGGTCAAACCCCAGTTTTCGAATGAACCTTGAAATAGAATTGAAATTGTAGTACTAAACAAAGTAAATAGAACAATTCACCTTGCTTATGTTGAAACCCTTATGGAGGATTCAAATCCTTCAATCCACAAGTATGGATGCTCCAAATGGATGTAAAATTATAGGATGTAGGATGTCTCAAATCAATTGCATTTAGATCTTCAACACCAATCTTGAATGGATCTTGGAATAGGAAGAAGCTTGAATGGATATGGATGGAGAAATCTTCAACAAGAGGGCTCCATAGAGCTTGAATCCTTCAATGGCTACCAATGGATCTCCTTGATGAATTGAATCTTGAATGCTTGAATACTCACTTTGATAAATTATGTGTAGATGATCCTCCCCTTTTCTTTCCTTCTCCTTTTCCTCCTCTTTTCCTCCCTAAAATGAGAGGAGAAGGCTTCCTTATATACTAGTTGTGTACAAGAAAATGTACCTTCATAGAATTAGTATCATCAATAAGTGAAATAGAAATTAAATTAACCACAATAAAGCAATCTATTTAAGCTAGAAATTGACAATTAAGCATCCGATGGTTCTCTAGCTAAGAATGTTAATGCAAAGCTCTCAGCAAGCTTCCATTAATGATAGTCCTAGAATGAGAAAGATAAATGATTAAAGCTAAAGCTAATTGTTCAATTCCAATTTGAAAGCTAAATTAAATCTAGATTTCTTTTCTAAGCTCAAATTGCAAGAGGTTCTATGCAATTCTCAGATTTGTGGTTATGAATTATGAGGATTTTGGTCTTCCTTTTATAGATTTATGCAATGGTAGGGGGTGTGGTTGTATTAATCATGATTAGGCTTGAGTTGAGTCTTTGGTTCCACCCTTTGAAGACAATGCAAAGTTTGTGTCCTCAAAGCTTGGGACAAGTAGACAAGATCAATGGACAAGATTCTCTCTCACTTTGAGTAATTGAGATTGAATTTGGCTTGATCCATGCGAATGCATTTTCTTAAATCCTATTGGTTGATTGAATTTCCTCCCTTTTTGGGTTGTTGAGAGAAATTAGGATTTATTAATTGATTTAAATTCATTTATTTAGCCATGTACCCCTTGAATGGGTTGAATTTGATTTAATTCAAAACTATACAATTAATAGAATTAATTGCACTTTTATATGATTTAACTTGATTAAAATTCTCTCAATTTTGATTTATCTTGAATTAAAGCTTGATTTTAATTTTGATTGGCTAAATGTTCATTGTGATTCAATTTCCTTGATCTTGTCCTCGATTTGTCTTGATTTACCTTGATTTAGTACTTAATTGTCTTTGTCCATTTTTTAGTGATTACAAATGCCCCTCTTTGAGTTAATGTGTGAAGCATGTCGATTCAAAGAATACTTTGATCTTGTGGATGAAAGGTCCTGATTCTATCGATGGTTGAACTTTGATGTTCGATATGATATTACTTGATGATCGATTCTTGATATCTAATATGAGATTGATGCAGTTCTGATGATGTTCCTTCAATTGATGTGATATTCTGATGGTCGTTCTGATGATTGTTTTGATGATGGATCCTTGATATGATGTAAGATTCTGATGTAAAATTCTGATTTGATGATTGGTTCCAATGTGATGCCCTAGTTGATTGATTTATGAAAATTTTTCTAATAAGAGCTTTTGCTTTGATTTGATTATCGATCTCTCGATTGTCGATGATGATCTTGTTGATGCTAATTATTATCCGATGGTTTGCCCCCTCGAAAATGAAATAAAATTTGATTGATGATTGAATATTTTGATGTTCTTGGATAAATCACGTTGATTTAGTTCAATTTTTAATGAATTTTAATTTCATTTTTGATATTAATTTTACATCTGTTTGATTATGAATACCCCTGTTTTGGCTAATTTGATGTAAAATTCAAGTCCCTAGGTCAATTCTGGTGAAAGATTCCCTTTTTAGGTCATAGATACCCTTTTTTAGGTCAAAAGGCTATATAAAGGGGTCAAAATTCCTTTTTCACTATTCATTTTCACTTTTTCCTCTCTAACTTCTTCTACCTTTCATGATGTATGTCCCCATCCATGAGCATAGATTTGAGTGATGCCATCGATTTCAACATCTACCTAGCTTTGGACCTCCAGTGAGTGACTATACTTCCTCGTTTTGTCAATTTTTTAATTTAATTTCCAGATTTTTAGATTTTTCCTGTAAATACCCTCATTTTTTCTTTTTTCAATCCAAAGAGCGCTTTTGCTCAATTAAATGGCTCTTTCACCCTCCAAGTTACGCTTTCCCAATTTTAAGGTTCACCTCTGCGTTCTGATTGTGCACTTTTACTTGCTAGATTTTGGCCCTAATCTGCCTTTACCTTGTTAAAGATTGCTTTTCCTCTTATTTTTGCTTTTACCATTTTAAACAGCGTTTCTGATACTTTTAATAGTGCTTTTGAATTCTTTGGGCGCTTTTGCCTATTTTTCCACTTTTAATCCATTAAGTAACGCTTTTACATACTTAAAACAATGCTTTTGCGTTTGTGCACTTTTAAAACCTGAAATAGCGCTTTCACTCAGCAAAAATAATTTCAATTTGATTAAGTCCACTTTGCATTTCTTCCGACATCATCAATCAGTTGATAGGTTAAGTTCCCAAACTTGATGTCTTTAACAAGTTGTAATAAGTCAGTATGAGTTAGTTATCATTTAAATGTTTCTCGTCAATCTAGATTCTGATGGTGGGTGATGATAAATTTTCCATTCTATCTAAGTAGAAACATGAAAACTGATTGTGGTTTGATATTTTGAAATTTTTTGATTGACTTTGAATGATCCAAATAATAATTGATTTCAATTCTGATGTGATTAAACTTGCTTTTATAGGAGATCCTTGGGTCCTTGCGTGTTTGTGGTTCTTATCCTCTATCATGGAGAATGATTCATGATCTTAGTGCGGCATATCATCACCATATCGATTGGATATTTGCTAATGCATGGATGGTGATTAAGACATGTAATATATTTAATCACTATGTTACTGAATGGGCACTCATACTGTTGTCAATTGTGTTTTGTCACTAATGTCAACATATGCTTTTATGAAGGAACCAGACTGGTAATCATAGTGTACGAATGTTTTAGATGCTATGAAGTTAGATGAGAACTCAGGAGGATGTTGTGATCTTATATCTGTGATCACATCATTAAGTATTACATATTAAGAGAGTTACAACTATTTTGGTAAAGACTGGTCACTGGACTATGATAGTGAGAATTGATAGAGTTAGTCTCTGAGTTTTTGATATATCTTTCAGAGGGATTGGATTCAAGGTATGCGAACTTGAAGGATGATGGAAGAGGTACTAATGGATGTTCATTGGTCAGTGCAAGGTACAGAGTGATTGGTGATGTCATCTATAGCGTGTGCTCTGGCGATGGCTTATTCTAAAGCCGACTCAAGGAATGAAGCATGTGTTTTGTTTGGCAAGCACAAATCAAGGATGTCGGTCCTTAGTTGTTGTAATGTAATCATTGTAAATTTTTTATAAATACCTTGTGTATCTTAGCAAGGGTTTATGTAATTGTTTGTAATTAGGAAAGCCTTATGGGCCGACCTGATCTTGGTAAATTGTAATAAGGTATAAATGAAAGGTCTTTTCTTTGGAAAAGATATGGATGGAATATATGTGATATAAAGAGGTTGTGAAAGCTAAGAGCTTGTATCTGCTACATGTAGAGTAGAGGTTTACTAGTGGACTTCATTGGAACTGATCAAGAAAAGATAGTTGCTGGAAAATAGTTCAGAAGATTGTGTATTTCTTCATATACACCGGTTGCAAACTAGTGAGTTCTGAAGGTGGATTTAACCTTCTTTGGATAGTGAGCCTTAGGTAGTGAGCCCTCCATTGTTCTTGACTCGTAACAGGGTCTATCCTCTAACAAGGACTATGTACTATAATATTTCAATAAGCTCCTAACAGGGCTATATCTTCTAACAAGGATTACTATACTCTCAGTACATCATTTGTGGGTGCTAATTCCCACCGAGGTTTTTACCTTTAACAGGGTTTCCCCGAGACCAAAATATTATGTTATTGTGCTGGCATTCATTGTGTTCATTATTTCTGATATTGTTGAGCTTAAAGTTTAAAGTTTAATATTCTATTATACAACTGATTCACCCCCCCTCTCAGTTGTATTGTGGACTGTTATTCCTAACAATATCAGTTCTTGTGACCTATCTTTCTTTCTCCATCTTCCTTGATTCTGAGTGAATCAGGGTCTTCTCATTGCTATGGCTAAGCGTTGGCACTTAGACCATAATACCTTCCATTTTCCATTAGGGGAGATGACTATTACTCCTGAGGATGTTTATCGGATCCTCCGCTTACCTACTCATGGTGAGCTAGTTTATTACGACTCTTTGTATGATGGAGCAACATGTTGATGAGTATTTGGTGATCATACTATTGGCGATGCACACATTCAATGGGCTCAGTTCATTTCCTTTCCTATATTGCCAGCTATTCTGGGTACTTTGATTAGAGGTTTCCTTCTTTTTGAGGGATGCGAGCACGGGTTTACATCGGTTGGGGTCCCATTCTCAAGGATATGATGGCACATCCTCATTTCTTTGACTGGGGTTCTTGTGTTTTGGCCTAGTTATATCACGAGTTGCATATAATGGTCTATATGCATTCTACTACACTTACTATAGGTGCGATCCTTCTTCAGTTGTGGACCTGGGAGCATATTTCAGTGACACGTCCTATTACTGTGTGAGATCATCAGCCAGGTTGGCCATTTGCTTGGATGTACGATGGTATTATTATCCAGACCCATATGGGTAAGCTGGATTATTGGCAACGGGTCATTGATGACATATACACTGTTGTATGGAGGCTATATCTTGGTTGCGAGGCTTGGCCAGAGGATGATGGTGGAATAGGTGAAAGCTATAAGAGGACCACTACTAGACATGTGTTCATAAGTTTGATCTTGCTTGAGAAAAGTATCTTCATTAAATGAGTCATTGGGATTTTCAATTTTAATTATGTCATCATCAATAAGATTTTAGATTTTATGTTTCAAATCCATGCAGTTTGCAGTTTCATACTCATTATGTCTATGATATGTACAATATTTACTCAAAAAGATAAAACCACATGAAGTGATTTGAGGCAACGTGATGTGATCATTTTCAAGGATTTTTTCCAAAGCTAGTTCATATGAAATTCCCAAAGGAGTAAATGATCTATCCCAAGGATATTTGGATGTATTTGTGTTTCTCAAAGAGTTGTCATATGATGAATATTGTTGAGATGAGACTAATTCCTCTTGTTTTTGTGTTTGTGAATTTTGTACCTAGCTGTAGACACAACACTTCATTAAAACATTAGAGGTTAGCAGAAATCAAAATCATGCAGTGAAATGGAAACTAATCTAACTAGGTGATTTACTACCTTCTAGTAGATGCAAGTATGTATTCTCAGATTGGACTGAGATCAGTGACCTTGATGACACCTAAACAAAGGATTTGAATGCAAAATCTAGATATGAGATGAATGCAAATTAATCTATTTTTTTGGATTTTCTATGCAATAAGATGAGATAAAGTGATATGAATCTATTCTATATGAGAAACTGATATGACATGCAATTAATCTAATAATGATATGCTAAATGATATGGATGCTCAAAATAATGAAAGTCTCACAACAACTTTGATTCGCAAAGATTTGATTCTTCGATCGCCAATTCGCTAGCGTGAGGATGCAATTCATGGATGGATGGATCCAAAATGAAGAGCTGAGGCCTTAATTTATAGAAATCCAGGACTTTGGAAGTGCATGAAAAAAGCCATAAATCACTCTTGATAAACTCAGGTTGATTTTTGAGTTATCAAGAATTAAGAGATAAATTAACTCACAAAATCATGCAAATCAACTTTTTGATTTAAATCAGAAGTTGAGATCAGCTTTCAACACAAAAGAGAGTTGAGTTTATTTTTAAAACAACTTGAATTGATTTTCAGATTTAAAGCTTAACTATTTTTTTGGATGTGCATAATTAAATATGAATTAATTTAATAAATAAAGTGATTTATCCTCAACTTAATTGATTTTAAAAATAAAATAATTGATTTATGGGTTAATCAATTATTAAATCAAACTTTTATTCAAAAACTATATTATTAAATTTGACAATTGATATTAATTAATTAAATAAGAATTTAATCAATTAGTCATAGGATATTTGATTTATTGTCAAAATGAAATAATACAATTTAGGAATAAATATAATTAAATCCAATTAAATAATTAAGTGGTAGTATTAAATCTAATTAATTAAATATTCAAAATATTCAATTAATCAAACTTTAGGATAAATAGGATTTATCACCAAATAATCATTAAATTAAAGATAATTAGGATAAATAGGAATAAGGAATATTCCCCGATGCAGAATTTAGGATAATCAATTAAGATTCGATAATGTGCAGATGTGCCTTAGGTTAGGACTTTGATGTCGATTTCATTCGAATTGTCGATGTAGGAGGTTAATGAACTTATAGCCCATTTTTGGGGTATTACAGTTTTCGTTGATCAAAGATGATATTCTCTTGATATTTTGAAATAGGTTTTTCATCAAATATTGGTTTATCATTAGGATATTCTTTTTGATCAAATTTTGAATTATCAAAGATATGGCATTCATGATGTTTTTCTTGATCATAGAGGTAAGGAAACAATGTTCTTAATGAGAATTGGTTGGATAATGTTTCCATTTCTTTTTCCATTTCTTGAATTCTTGTGAATAGAATATTCTTTTGAATCTTTATTGTTAATTGATTTTTGGATCTTAATGGATGTTTTCTTTTTGTAATCAAAGACCTTCAAGCACAACACAATGATTTTATCAATTATCACAAGAAATTCTTCCAAGCAATCTACCTAAGGTCAAATTTGGCTTTTAAAAAGGCTCTAATGAGGTAGGCTTGCTAATTTATCCAGGATTTAGTATGGATTCCATTTAAAATGGATACTAAACTTTCATCCTCCAAGTATATTAAGAGGCTTCCCACCACCAGTATATCAAAGTTTTGCGCAATCCCGAAGGACTACTCGAGGAAGTTCAAAAATTTAGTATCATTTTGTCGCACACCCCATTAAGGATGCATGCATTTTGTTTTATAGTCGGTTGGATTCTCGTGAAAAAAGCAAGCGTTTCCCACTTTGGGTTGTCCCTCTCACCGGCCTCATTAAGGGAAATCCTCAGGAGGTGAGCCCACTAATGTTCTAGCACATTCATGGAAAGCAAGGAAATGGAGTTAAGACAAAGTTTTTGGGAATTTGATTCACCTTAAAAAAAAGGTGAAGAGCATATCCCTAACTTGTTCTTAATTTCCCAAACACAATAAACAAGGTTCAATTACTAGCCCACTAACTAGAGAGAATTGAGTATTTCTACTCTCTTCTACAAACAAGGGGCTTTGATTTTATGTGCTCGATTTCCTCAACCTTTCTTCTTAATTAAAAAGTTCAACACTTTTGAAATTTTGATTCACTAGAAGAAGTGAAAAGCATAGGCCTAAATGCTAAACTTTCCAAACAAAGATAGGTTGTTTTGTAATTACTAGATTCTTGAAAGCACCAATGCCACAATTTAAGGGAAAATATTCACTAGTTTGAGGCTTACCTTTCCTTGTAGCTAGCATAGGCTAGGGGCATTTTTGAGTGATTATTTCCATTTTTATCTTACCTTGGCTATAGTTCCTTTCCAATGTGCTTTTCCTCCAACAAAGTCAACAAAAACAACCACAATGAAGGAAACCAAAAATGAAATTGAAGAAGCAAAGATTGAATTGAATGTAAGGCCTTATTTGCAAATTTTGAGAAAAAACTTGAATTAAGGTGAGAAAATCCAATTAAGTGAGACAAACTTAATTTTATAAGCTTCTACAATCTTAAGATAATTCTCATAAACCCAATTTCCTCTTGTGAATCCTCAAGAATTGATTTGATGTGAGCAAAGTTCTCCTTCTTGATTTTCTTAGTCAAAGCCTTGCCATTTTGGTTAAATCTTCTCTGTGGTTTTTTCGCTTTTCGGTGATCAGACATCTTGCAGAGTCATGAAAATCATTTTACCACAGTCAGATAATGAAAATTTATAGTTTATGCAAAAGCGCCATTTAAATGCTTGAAAGTGCTATTTAAATTTAAAAGTGCTATTTAAATGCTTAAAAGCGCTATTAAAATGATTGAAAGTGCTATTTAAAATTTTGACAGTCTACTCAAAAGCACCTAGACAGAGAGTAAAAGCACTGCATAATTAAGCAAAGGCCGTAAAAATGAAGTAAAAGGGCTAAGTAAATAAGCAAAAATGCTCAGTAGTCAGGGAAAAAGCGCTGTAAGAATAATAGACAGAGAACATAAAGATTTAAAAGCACTATTGATCGTTGTAAAGGCGTCATGGAAGTGCTGAAACCTAATCTGGACATGTAGAGTGGAAGTTTCATGCTCATTATGTCTATGATATGCACAATATTTACTCAAAAAGATAAAACCACATGAAGTGATTTGAGGCAACGTGATGAGATCATTTTCAAGGATTTTTTCCAAAGCTAATTCATATGAAATTCCCAAAGGAGTAAATGATCTATCCCAAGGATATTTGGATGTATTTATGTTTCTCAAAGAGTTGTCATATGATGAATATTGTTGAGATGAGACTAATTCCTCTTGTCTTCATTGATCAAAGATGAGATTCTCTTGATATTTTGAAATAGGTTCTTCATCAAATATTGGTTTATCATTAGGATATACTTTTTGATCAAATTTTGAATTATCAAAGATATGGGGTTCATGATGTTTTTCTTGATCATAGAGGTAAGGAAACAATATTCTTAATGAGAATTGGTTGGATAATGTTTCCATTTCTTTTTCCATTTCTTGAATTCTTGTGAATAGAATATTCTTTTGAATCTTTATTGTTAATTGATTTTTGGATCTTAATGGATGTTTTCTTTTTGTAATCAAAAACCTTCAAGCACAACACAATGATTTTATCAATTATCACAAGAAATTCTTCCAAGCAATCTACCTAAGGTGAAATTTGGCTTTTAAAAAGGCTCTAATGAGGTAGGCTTGCTAATTTATCTAGGATTTAGTATGGATTCCATTTAAAATGGATCCTAAACTTTCATCCTCCAAGTATATTAAGAGGCTTCCCACCACCGGTATATCAGAGTTTTGCGCAATCTCGAAGGACTACTCGAGGAAGTTAAAAAATTTAGTATCATTTTGTCACACACCCCATTAAGGATGCATGCATTTTATTTTATAGTGGGTTGGATTCTTGCAGAAAAAGAAAGCATATCCCACTTTGGGTTGTCCCTCTCACCGGCCTCATTAAGGGAAATCCTCGGAAGGCAAGCCCACTAATGTTCTAGCACGTTCATGGAAAGCAAGGAAATGGAGTTAAGACAAAGTTTTTGGGAATTTGATTCACCTAAAAAAAAGGTGAAGAGCATATCCCTAACTTGTTCTTAATTTCTCAAACACAATAAACAAGGTTCAATTACTATCCCACTAACTAGAGAGAATTGAGTATTTCTACTCTCTTCTACAAACAAGGGGCTTTGATTTTATGTGCTCGATTTCCTCAACCTTTCTTCTTAATTAAAAAGTTCAACACCTTTGAAATTTTGATTCACTAGAAGAAGTGAAGAGCATAGGCCTAAATGCTAAACTTTCCAAACAAAGATAGGCTGTTTTGTAATTACTAGATTCTTGAAAGCACCAATGCCACAATTTAAGAGAAAATATTCACTAGTTTGAGGCTTACCTTTCCTTGTAGCTAGCATAGGCTAGGGGCATTTTTGAGTGATTATTTCCATTTTTATCTTACCTTGGCTATAGTTCCTTTCCAATGTGCTTTTCCTCCAACAAAATTAGTCAACAAAAACAACCACAATGAAGGAAACCAAAAATGAAATTGAAGAAGCAAAGATTGAATTGAATGTAAGGCCTTATTTGCAAATTTTGAGAAAAAACTTGAATTAAGGTGAGAAAATCCAATTAAGTGAGACAAACTTAATTTTATAAGCTTCTACAATCTTAAGATAATTCTCATAAACTTGATTTTCCTCTTGTGAATCCTTAAGAACTGATTTGATGTGAGCAAAGTTCTCCTTGATTTTCTTAGTCAAAGCCTTGCCTTTTTGGTTAAATCTTCTCTGTGGTTTTTTCGCTTTTCGGTGATCAGACATCTTGCAGAGTCATGAAAATCATTTTACCACAGTCAGATAATGAAAATTTACAGTTTATGCAAAAGCGCCATTTAAATGCTTGAAAGTGCTATTTAAATTTAAAAGCACTATTAAAATGATTGAAAGTGCTATTTAAAATTTTGACAGTCTACTCAAAAGTGCCTAGACAGAGAGTAAAAGCACTGCATAATTAAGCAAAGGCAGTAAAAATGAAGTAAAAGCGCTAAGTAAATGAGCAAAAACGCTCAGTAGTCAGGGAAAAAGCACTATAAGAATAATAGACAGAAAACATAAAGATTTAAAAGTGCTGCTGATCATTGTAAAGGCACACAACTTCGCTGTGGAAGCACTAAAACAGTGCTTGGAAGCACCATTTAATTGTGCAAAAGCACTGTTTGAGCTGTCAAAAGCACTGTTTCTTGAAAAACCCAAGAGTTAAACATGCACAAATTTGACAAAAATGAAAAATTCCAAGAGATTTAGCAAAGTGAAGCATTCTGCCCCATGGTGGGCGCCATTTTTTGTACAAGAAAATGTACCTTCATAAAATTAGTATCATCAATAAGTGAAATAGAAACTAAATTAACCACAATAAAGCAATCTATTTAAGCTAGAAATTGACAATTAAGCATCCTATGGTTCTCTAGCTAAGAATGTTAATGCAAAGCTCTCAACAAGCTTCCATTAATGACAGTCCTAGAATGAGAAAGATAAATGATTAAAGCTAAATCTAATTGTTCAATTCCAATTTGAAAGCTAAATTAAATCCAGATTGCCTTTCTAAGCTCAAATTGCAAGAGGTTCTATGCAATTCTCAGATTTGTGGTTATGAATTATGAGGATTTTGGTCTTCCTTTTATAGATTTATGCAATGGTAGGGGGTGTGGTTGTGTTAATCATGATTAGGCTTGAGTTGAGTCTTTGGTTCCACCCCTTGAAGACAATGCAAAGTTTGTGTCCTCAAAGCTTGGGACAAGTAGACAAGATCAATGGACAAGATTCTCTTTCACTTTGAGTGATTGAGATTGAATTTGGCTTGATCCATGTGAATGCATTTTCTTAAATCCTATTGGTTGATTGAATTTCCTCCCTTTTTGGGTTGTTGAGAGAAATTAGGATTTATTAATTGATTTAAATTCATTTATTTAGCCATGTACCCCTTGAATGGGTTGAATTTGATTTAATTCAAAACTATACAATTAATAGAATTAATTGCACTTTGATTTGATTTAACTTGATTAAAATGCTCTCAATTTTGATTTATCTTGAATTAAAGCTTGATTTTAATTTTGATTGGCTAAATGTTCATTGTGATTCAATTGCCTTAATCTTGTCCTTGATTTGTCTTGATTTACCTTGATTTAGTACTTAATAGTCTTTGTCCATTTTTCAGTGATTACACTAGTTTAGGACACCAACTTCTAGAGAGGCCAATATATGAGAAATAAATTCCCATTAAGCTCATACCCTTAGAAGTGGACCTATATTAAATATCTTTTAAGAGTCACCATTTCGAAGCCCAAAGTAGCCGACCTGGAAGCGGGAAAGAATTCTTTCTAAACCCTGACATCCAGAAATCTTTGGAATTTGAAATTTAGACCCTGGGTCAGGGTCGAGGTCAACCTTGACCCCGAGGTCAAGAACCTCAAAATCTCAGAGTAAGATACTAGAAATAGGTAGGAAAGAAGTGGAAAATAGGGTAGGACAAGGGAAAAACCAGATCCAAGTCAAAGACCCATTCAAGGCATTTGACATGATCCCGAACCACATACTCGGAGGGCTAAACCAGTCCTAAATGGAAGTGCTTCCATTTTCCAACGATACAGTTGCTAGTTGTTATTTATTAGGATGAAGCAAGGAGAAGAAATAATGTTCAAGCAATCAATAGTGTATTCTCATTAAAAGGATAGATCAACGACCGCAAACTTGACCTACACATTTGAATTTGACCATAAACAGAGCATAGATATAATGACGACCAAAGACCATTTATTGATAAAGAGTTTCATTTCTTGAATTGATATAAATTAGATTCTAGAATTGATGAAGGGTGCTCCCCTTAATGCCACAAACACATAACAGAAATAGAGAAACAACAACAATAATATGCAAGAACAGAAAATTGGCTTCTTATTATCTCCACAAATGTGGAATTACAAATTTTCAGAATTACAACATGCAAAGCCACATGGGCATTCCCTTACAATATTCTGTAGGACAAAGCCTCGAGCTATTACCTAGATCTACTACCCAGAACTATTCTGAACTGCCTAAGACAATAATACAACCTTCCTTACACCCAGGATGCTCCTGCATCAGACACCCAAGGTAATTTGAGAAGTGACCCTGTCACGACTCAAGTGTGCAGAGGAAAACCAAGACGGCTAACCTCCTCCTTTGTCAACCATGATGAATTTTCAACAGGTCATCCTTTCCACTTGACTAGATATTCTTCATATGTCATGTTCCTTGTGCTTCTACCAACACGACTGTCCAGTATATCTTCGATCTCCTTAGTGTCTGAACTAGTTGCTGGAATACTCCACTGTGCTGTTGTGATCTCATCTTCAACACCTCCTTCATGATACTCTGTCAGATCTGAAATGTTAAAAATTGGTGAAATATTTAGCTCAGTAGGCAATTCTACCTCATATGCGTTTCCTGAATCATGTTTCTTCAATATCCTGCATGGTCCAAACTTCTTCATTTTCAGCTTGTTATATGTACCAATTGGAAACCGCTCCTTCCGCAAATGAACCATGACTTCATCACCAACCTAAAATTTCTTATACCTCCTTTTATCATCTGCCTTAGCCTTATACTGTGCATTCATCTTGGTAATATGCTTCCTCACCTCTTCATGGATGTTCTTCAAGTGTTCTGCAAAATCTTCAGCTTCAACACTACTTATTTCTCCTTTATCTATCTTCCTCAATTCAAATGCATTTCTTGGACTACTTCCATATACAATCTGGAATGGTGATTTACCAGTGCTCCTGTTGACAGAATTATTGTATGCAAATTCTGCCTGTGGTAAAATCAAATCCCATCCTGTTGGCTTATCTCCAACCAAACATCTCAGCAAATTTCCCAAGCTCCTATTCACCACCTCTGTCTGTCCATCAGTCTGTGGATGATGTGATGAACTAAACTTCAAATCTGTCTTCAACTTCTTCCACAATGTACGCCAAAAATATCCAACAAACTTAGTGTCCCGATCTGAAACTATGGTCTTTGGCAAACTATGAAGTCTCACTACTTCTCTGAAAAACAATTCTGCTACATGAACAGCATCATTAGTCTTCTTGCAGGGAATAAATTGTGCCATCTTTGAAAATCTGTCAACTACCATAAAAATTGAATCATGTCCCCGCTGAGTCCTCGGTAAACCAAGAACAAAGTCCATGCTGATATCCTCCCAAGGCTTCTCTGGTACAGGTAATAGCTGATACAACCCTGTATTCTGCTTCACTCCTTTCGCCATTTGACATACTCTACAACTCTGTACAAACTTCTTCACATCTTGCTGCAACTGTGGCCAATAATAATTCTCACTAACCAAACCAAGGGTTTTATCACGACCAAAATGTCCAGCCAATCCTCCACTATGCTTCTCCTTGATGAGATTCTCCCTCATAGAACTTCGTGGAATGCACAACTGATTCCCTCTGAATAGCATATCATCTTGGATGATGAAATCCAACCATTTTGTCCTGTCTAGAGTAACAGGTTCTGCACAAGCTTTCCAAGCTTCACCAAAATCAGGATCCTCTGGATACAAATTCTTGAGTTCCTTGAACCCAACCACTTCAATCTGCATTTCTGTCAGCAATAGTTGCCTTCTGCTAAGAGCATCTGCAACCTTATTAGACTTTCCACTCCTGTGTTTCAAAACAAATGTATAACTCTGCAAAAATTCAACCCATTTCAAATGCCTTTGATTCAATTTTCTTTGACTATTCAAATATTGCAAAGCTTGATGATCAGTATACAAAACAAACTCCTTAGGAAGCAGATAATGTCTCCACTTCTTTAATGCCTGAACTATAGCATAAAATTTCTGATCATAAACAGAATACTTCCTCTTGGCATCATTTAACTTCTCACTGAAATACGCAACAGGTTTACCTTCTTGGCTCATAACAGCTCCTATTGCAGTACCACTAGCATCACAATCTACTTGAAACACCTTATTAAAATCTGGAAGTGCTAAAACAGGTTGTTCTGTAACTTTTTGTTTCAATAATTGAAAACTCTTTTCTGCCCCATTAGTCCACTTAAACTCTTTTCTATCCCCTCTCATTGTTTCAGTCAAGGGTCCACAAATACTGCTAAAATTTCTGATAAACTTTCCGTAAAAGCTAGCTAGACCATGAAAAGATCTTACCTCAGTAGCACTCCTTAGAGTAGGCCTTTCAAGGATAGCCTGTACCTTCTCTGGGTCCATTTTTAGACCTTCTGCTGAAACTACAAATCCCAAATACACTAACTCTTTCTTCACAAAACTGCACTTCTTCAAATTAATCAACAATTTCTCTTCTCTCAGCTTCTCAAATACCATACGAATATGCATCATATGCTCCTCCAATGTCTTACTAAAGATCAAAATATCATCTAGGTAAACAATGACAAACTTACCCAGAAATTCTTTCAGAACCTCGTTCATGAGCCGCATGAAAGTGCTCGGTGCATTGGTTAGCCCAAAAGGCATGACTAACCACTCATACAGTCCTTCCTTTGTCTTGAAGGCAGTCTTCCATTCATCTCCTTCTCTAATCCGAATCTGATGATATCCACTTTTCAGATCTATCTTTGAGAAATACACAGCTCCACTCAAACAGTCCATAATATCATCCATTCGTGGCAATGGAAACCTGTATTTGATTGTGATCTTGTTTATTGCCCTAGAATCTGTACACATCCTCCATTCTCCATTCTTCTTTGGTGCTAATACCGCTGGTACAGCACAGGGACTCAGACTCTCACAGATCAATCCTTTCTGTAACAGTTCATGTACTTGTCTGTTCAACTCCTCACTTTCTGCAGGTGTCATTCTGTGTGCTGCCTTATTCGGCAAACTCGCTCCTGGGATCAAGTCCATCTGATGACTGATCTTCCTGATTGGTGGTAATCCATCAGGCACATTATCAGATACAATATCTTGAAACTCATTCAACAAATCTGCAACTTCTACAGGAACATCTTCTACTTCCTCTTTACCAACTTTTGGAATTAAAACAAAACATACATGCTCATGCCTCATACCATCTAGGAAATTTCTTCCATCAACAAAAGTTATCCTTGCATTACCACATACCTTTTCTTCGGTCTCCTTCAATGGTTTTCGCTTATGTCGCACTCCATCCTTTGTCAGAGAATAGGTATTCGCATGACCATCATGTACAGCACATCTGTCAAAATACCATGGTCTACCCAACAACATATGACATGCATCCATAGATATGATATCACACAATACCTCATCTTGGTATCCGCCAACCTTGAACTTTACTAGGCATTGTTCATTGACCATGACCTTGTGGTCATCCTGTACCCAGGCAATCCGATATGGATGTGGGTGTTTTTGTCTCTTGAGCTTCAACTTTGTCACCATCTCTTCTGACACCAAATTGTCAGTGCTTCCACTATCAATGATCACATCACAACATTTACCTTCACACTTGCACCTGGTGCGAAATAGGCTCCTCCTTTGCTTAGGTTCATTCTCACCACTCAACATGACTCTTCTGTTAATCAACGTTTCTCCTCTTTCAGCATCTTCAAAATTTGATGATCTGACATTTTCATCTACATGTGCAACTCTGGCCTGACCTTCATTTCTCCTGTCTGTTCTGCCTTGGCGCTGAGGACATTCAAATGCCCTATGACCTTCTTCTCCACAGTGAAAACATGTTCCACAGAAGCCTCCTTTTCCAGATCCTTGTCCTCTTCCTCTTCCTCTCTGATCTCTATTATTATGATCCTGGAAGCGATTGGAATTATTTCCACGCTGATTCTGACTGCTACTGGCCTCATCCTTCTTTTTCGGATCTTCATTTCGGCCACCATATGACCGTCCACTAGATCGTCCACCGCGACCTCTTCCGTTTTGTCTGCTCTCGAACTTCTTATTCAACTTTTCCTCTACTTTTAGGGCAAATTGGTATGCCTCCTCAATACTGTTCATTCGAACCAGATTCAACTCCTCCTGAATGCTTGGCCTTAACCCATTAAGGTATCGGGCAACTTTCTCCTTATCAGCTTCTGCATGGCCTGTTCTGATGAGGAGTCGATAGAACTCCTCTGTATACTCCTGAACAGATCTTCCTGCTTGCTTCAAACTTTGCATTTTCTTCAGTAGGTCAAGCTCATAATCAACAGGAATGAACTGTCACTTCAATTTATCCACCATCCGATTCCATCTCGTGATTTTCTCCTTTCCCCTTCTATTTCGCTCCAACTGAATCTCTTGCCACCATATCTTCGCATGACCTTTCAGTCTGGCCTTTGCAAATTTGACCCTATCAGGATCCTCAACATCTTCATACTCAAAATATTCTTCACATTCATTGATCCAGTCGATCAATTCTTCTGGGTTAAGATTTCCAAAAAATGTAGGAACCTCAATCTTAGGTCTTTTCCCAATCTTAGAAATGGCCCGAAAAAGTCTTTCTTCCTCTTGGTTCACAATTTTGACTTCTCCTTCTTGATATTCTTCTTCGGCTTCATCCTCGCTTTCGTCTCTGACATTAAGATTCATTCCTCTGTGAATCTCTTCTTGCAATGCTCGCACTTGTCTCTGCAGCTCTCTAACCTCAGGTGTTACAACACCAGCTCTTCCGCCACGTTCCCTTCGTGGAGATATTTTCGCGATGCGCGCTGAAACCCTAGCCACGGTCCTGGTGCAAATTGCCTCACGGTCGGCAATCTGTTTACACACTCAAGAACTCCTGCTCTGATACCACTTGATGAAGGGTGCTCCCCTTAATGCCACAAACACATAACAAAAATAGAGAAACAACAACAATAATATGCAAGAACAGAAAATTGGCTTCTTATTATCTCCACAAATGTGGAATTACAAATTTTCAGAATTACAACATGCAAAGCCACATGGGCATTCCCTTACAATATTCTGTAAGACAAAGCCTCGAGCTATTACCCAGATCTACTACCCAGAACTATTCTGAACTGCCTAAGACAATAATACAACCTTCCTTACACCCAGGATGCTCCTGCATCAAGAATCCTCGATACACACTCTTCAACCAAAGAACTAAATAACATCCTCCACATTACTTAATTTAACTGTTGCAATTATGAAAATTACTAATCTATATTATCATCACTTAATTTGAATTAATTTCTATCATCACCTAAATTAAAATATAAAACAAGATTAATACACATTAAACTTAAAAACATAATTTCGAAGATCCTTAAGTGCCAACTTCCCTTCCTTATTTGATTTGAATTTCTTTCAATTTAACAACTCAACCCTTGTCAAAAAAGATTAATGAAAAAACACTATGATAACAAATAATATAATACTTATTTAAATGAAATAATAGTTATTTAAATGAAATAATAGATTAAACTTATTTTATATTTGTTATCATATCTTTCTTTTCCTTAATATTTTCTTGTTGTTTTTGATTAGTATATATTTATAACATTAGATTTCTTCCTCCTTGTCATGTTTACTCCCTCTCCCTAACACTTTGATTCTCCCTCTCCCTAACACCTTGATTGTATTTTCTCGTAAATTTTTTAAAATATGGCCAAATATAAATAAATTGGATTATTATGACACGATGCTTTGGCAATTGGGTCAAAAATTGGCTCGGGGATGGACCTATTTTCGGGTGAAGGCTGGGGTTGTGAACTTGCCATTTTCGAAGGGCGGTCTGGTGTGGATATAGAAGGTTATTTTTAATCAAGTCTGTATTAACGAGGAAAGGAGAATATGGTAACATTTGCAGATTTTCACATATCTATGCCTAATCTGGAGAAAATGCTATACATTTGAGGCTATGTGGAAGCACCAAGTAACGAGGCTTTGCTTGCTGTTTTCTGAACAAGGATTTCGGTGGGGCTCTAATCTGGAGAATGCTTTGAATGACTTAATAGAGCCACAAATCCTCACACCATCTCTTGTTGCAGAGGTTCTTCGAAGAAATGAAAAACATCCTTCTTTGGCGTGGAGATTTTACAAGTGGGTATTAATGAAAAAAAATGCTCATTGCAGTCACAGTTTAACATCAATTAGGGCCATTTCTGACATCCTCTGCAATGCAAAAATGGTTTCCCAACTAAGGCAACTGTGCCATAATTTGTATGAAGAAGAAGACGCAGAGATTGCTATTCCAGCACTTTGGAACCTTGTGATTAAATTGGCAAAAGCTGGATTTGTGGATGATGCATATGCAACCTTTGAGGAGCTGAAGAAAAAATGCAACATCAGTGTTGATCTGAATGTCAGGATTTTTAATGTATTATTGGAAGCTTTTTTGAAGAACGACAGGCCAGAGATGGTTCCTATGCTCTACAGGTAATATATAGATGCTCTAAAATTGATTTAGGAGTTGTAGATATTTTATAACTAACTTTTCTGCTACTCTAGTTATGAACAGTCAGGAACGTGCCTAAAGCTTTGGTAATTATATGAGGATTTTAGCCGTGCATGCTTTTTATGATTGATTTTCATTTTGTGCTCATTTTTATGTGAAAAGAGTAGAAAAAGAATGTTATAGGGTGGGTTTGTTCCGAGGAACAAAATTCTGATTGAGGGTCATTGAATTTGAAAGATTGTATTCTGTGTTCTTAGTTGTGGCCATTAAATTCAAGTGGTGGTGCTGTAATGCTAACGGAGACACTGGTTTCCCAATTCTCTCACCCGGACAGCCTTTAACTTTTGGGGTATGCAATGATTATTCTATTCATCTAACAATGTGTTCCAGTCAGCTTGACCTTACACTGAGTGCCATATCCTCAGCCAATATTTGCCAAGTCAGAATACATTGTGGACGTTGATTTCTGATTAAAATTCTTAGATTTTCACAGTTGGACATCATATCATGTGTCTGGACACCACTGTGTACTGTTTTTAATTCCATGTACTGTTTTCTGATATTGTTAAAGCCTGCATCAGCAAGCAAATGTTCTGCTAGATCAGAACACGACACCCACAAATTAAAACACAATCATAAACTGTCAAGCTCAATGACATTGGATCAAAATTCTGTTTCTCACAACCACTTTACTTGAAGTTATGCATTGTGTTCTGTGTTTCAAATTGTGGCTGTTGGGTTCTGACTTATTAAGTTCCTTGCAGCAGCAAGGAAATACTGAATAATGTATGGAAGGCATTATGTTTTATGATAGACATTTTAGTTTGTGGATATTGTGTTCTGATCTTTCTAAGTGACTGCATCAATAGGGAAATGCGAAGTAGAAAAATCCAACCAGATGCATTTACATTTAATATTATGGTTCAGGCCTTGTGTGATGTGGATAGGGTGGATGATGCCCAAACTCTGGTGCAGAAAATGGGTGCAAAGGGTTGTGCTCCCAATGTTTTTACATACACCATTTTGGCCAAAGGATTATGTGAGAGAAGCAGAACAGACCGAGCTTTGGAGTTGTTGGCGGAAATGAGGTTACATGGGTGCAATCCTAATATTGTAACATACAATACTGTTATTGATGGTCTCTGCAAGGAGGATAATGTGGAAAAGGCACAACAGCTGGTTCAACAACAAATTCCAGATGATGGATGTGTTCCCAATGTCATTACATACAATTCTTTGATTAATGGCTTCTGTAAAGTGGGGAAGATAGAGAGTGCGTTGAAAATACTCAAAGACATGGAGGATAAGCTGCTTCCTGGCCCTGACACAACTTCTTTTAACATGATTCTTGATGCATTCTGCAAGCAAGGTAAACTGAAGAAAGCCTATAAGATTCTGGAACATATGAAGAGCACTGGACATACTTGCAATGTGGTTTCTTACAACATTATTTTAGGTGGACTGGCCAAGCTAGGGAGGATTTCTGAGGCTCGTAGGGTTTTTGAAGAAATGGTTGGGGATAATATTGCTCCAGATATAGTCTCCTACAACATATTAGTGGATGGCATGTGCAGAGAGGGCATGCTGTCTGATGCAAAGATGATGTTGAAAGCAATGACAGGAAATGGAATCAAACCAGACACTATAACATACAGCACAATGCTTGACGCATATTGTAAGAGAGGTAAGATTGTGAAGGCAAGAGAGTTGCTAGGTGAAATGTTGAGGAAAGGTATTTTACCTAACACAGCTACTTACAATATATTGATCCAGAGTGCTACTAATGAAGGCAGGATATCAGAAGCAGAAAAACTTTTGCAGAAAATGAGGGACAGAGGCCTTACTCCAAATACCATAACCTGTAATATCATAATTCAAAGCCTCTGTAAAAATGGTGAACTGGACAAAGCTATTCAAATTATGGAATCAATGTGGCTACAGGGTAGTAATGCTATTGTGGCTAATGGCAACGTCAATGAGGATGTCAATGAAAATAAAATTGAAAGTTGCTTTCCTAATGCTGTCACTTATTCCACAGTCATTGATGGCCTATGCAAAGAGGACAGATTGGCTGAAGCAAAGAGACGATTTGTTGAGATGTTGGAGAAAGACATCAAATCTGATGCAATTGTTTATAGTACCCTAATAGATGGATTTTGTAAGCATGGAGAATTGTCTATGGCTTTCAAACTCTTAAACGAGATGCAAACTAGGGGATGTGCTCCCACAAGGGGAACCTACAATATATTGATGCATGGTCTTTGCAGCAAAGGGGAGATAGACAGGGCTTATAAATTGTTAGAACACATGCAAAAGAAGGGTTATGCACCTGATGCATATACTTATGGCATGATAATGAATTGTCTTTGTGAAGGAAGCAATCTGAACAAAGCTCAAGCCCTTTTAGAGGAGCTGTGGCAGAAAGGCAGTGTTCTCAATGCTTCTTTGTTCCACACACTGATTGATGGTTTTTGCAAGGCAGGCAAGGTGAATGATGCTTGGAAGCTTTTGAAAAGAGCAGAGACAGTAGCAACTCTTGGTTCAGTCTCCTATAGCATACTGTTCAATGCACTCTGTAAACATGGAAAAGCAATTAATGCTCAGTCTATTCTCGATATAATTTTGGAGAAGAACTTTAAACTAGATGGTATTTCTTATGTGGAGCTGATCCGTAACCTGTGCAAGGAGGAGAAGTTAGATGAGGCAAGAACAATCTTGAACAAAATGATAGACAAAGGCTACACTTTTGATTCTGCTGCATATATTCCATTAATCAACATATATGATAAGCTAGGTAAAAGGAATGAAGTTAGTAAACTCTGTGATGCTATGATGGACATGGCTGCTTGCCATAATGAATCTGTTGGAAAAGCACCCCACCCAAAGGAACATTTTAGAGAAAATTATTGGCACTCTTTATTGCATAGGTATATTTTGTTGAACCCCCAGTTGTTGGAATGTGCTTTAGTTTTAGAAATACTCATCTTCATATATATTCTCCAGTTCTAATTTTCCTCATCTTCCAGGGATGAGGGAAGTGCTGTAGCAACAAAAGCTATAAAGAGAATAATGGAAGGCTGGGGTCGGGGCAATGTAGAGGACATTTTATCACACATACGGCAGTCTGAATAGTCAATAGATGGCCAGGTGCGTTTTCTGAAACCAGAAAATGAAAACTGTGGAACATGTTTATTCGTAGAGATTAATAAAATTATATGCATGCTAACATACATGGCAACCTGGAATAACTGTTTACTTCAACAAATAGTGTGCTCTGTATTCTTAAAGTTGATTTGTTAATTAGATGACAAAGTTTGACCACTGTTTTTTCTGTTTAATCAACATTTGTCCCATGTGCAGTTATCTTCAGTACTTAACTACAGTTGAATGTTTGAACAGTGATAGACCTTTCAGACACTTCTACTTCTGGGTCGTAAGTGATACACATCCAAAGAAGAGTTATAACAGTCTTCCATGATCCTGAACCTAAGTGGTTGGATTGCTCTACAAGAACTTGAAATAACAGTTTGGGGAATGCAAATATGTGAAGCAAGGCAACTATATTCTTCTAACCGAATGCCAGGAACGAAACGGTCTATCTTAGAATCTTCTCCTAGTTGTACGCGTGTGCCTGTATAGATCACCAAGGATACTGTCTTTGGTATCCTCCCTCCCCCCGTTCGTTACAGAAGTTTTTTGCTTTTCCAAAATCATGCTATATTGGAAGGTAAAAAATATTTTGAATTATATTTAATTCTCAACTAGAATTTAGATTTATAGAAACATGCTTGTAGTTAGTTTTGGTTATTTTGTAGAGATGATCTACATTGGCACAACATGTCCTTGTTTAATTGTTTATTTTGCAGGTGTTAAAGCTGACTTTCAGTCATGAAAGTTTCAATTGAAAATACAGACTACAGATAAAACAAGACAATTTTCGTTGTAGTTGATATTCTATCCTGGTTCCAGGAACATTCTAAACTGATAATATTACTTGCCTAATTGGCTGGAAACATGGAGGTGCTCATGGCCTAGTGAAGCATACAAGAAATGTAGCATGTTGAAAAATTCAAAACATGGAAAGGGGTGAGATTATTTTGACACATGAACAACATTACACTGCAATAAATAAATGGACAAATAGCAAGAAGGGTGCTATGGATATAGGTTTTGTGATCCCATTCTCTATATCTGGAATTAGTTTATTTTTTAATTAAAATTGAATTATAAATGCTCTAAACAAACATATTAAATATAGAGGAAGCAGGCAAATGGTTTGAAAATTATCAAATGATGGGCTTGTTTTTAATGCTATTGATTACAATTTTCATCAAAGCTGTTGGATTTCCACAATCTATATCAATGCTGTACAATTTCTGGGATTCGATTGTGTCAAAATTTTTAACATCAACGCTTCGGATCACACTCCGTGATCCATCATCAGGATGCATGAGAATATAAGGAGCAAAAAAAATATATCGTTATGTTCTCATGCATCCTGATGATGGATCATGGAGTGTGATCCGAAACATTGATGTTAAAATTTTTGACACAATCGAATCCCAGAAAATTGTACAGTACAATTTTCATGTTTTTGGCTTATGTAGACAGCAAGAGACAGATGGCATATTTCAATCTTGAAGGAAATTTTGAAGAAGTTGTTTCCCCATGTTAGACATGGTTGGATTCAAGATAACTGTAGATACATTTTACAAAAGGCAATTTGTGTGAAGTTTACAATCTTGTGCAGATTCCTATTATGTACTCTCATAGAACATTCTTTCAAGCTGACTGGCCAAATGGGAACAATTTCTGAGGCTTGCAAACATTTTAAAGAAGCTGTTAATAATAACATTACTGCATAGATCTCTTACGGTATGTGAATTCGTGTTGTGTAGGAAGGTTATGATATCCAATACAGATAGGTATGTAAGCACAATGACAGAGAATGAGCTGCACCAAGCAGTGTGGATTCTATGTAATTCTTGAAGTGTAGTTAAAGAAAGACAGGTTTGCATGAGATTGCAAGGGCAGATTTGCATGAGATTGCAAGGACAGATTCAAATTAGATTGCAAGGACTGTTTTGCATGAGGCTGATCACTTGGTAGATGGAATACTGAGGAAAGCATATTTTCCTAAACATAATACCAGGAAATTATACAAAGTTTTTGAAGAGAGGAAGATTTTTAGCAATAGGCCAACTTGAAAGCAAACATGTGAGAAAGTTTTTGATGATATATCATAAATCTTAATACTAGGAGTGATGCCATTGCATGCAGATTTCTGGCATTATCACTATGTAAAATCTCCACTGGAATTGGAATTGTGACACTCCTCTAGGATAGTTAAATACAAAGAAAGGCAAAATCTGCTGTGATATTGTGACCTATGCCTATTACTTGACAGTATGCCCAACGGTGTATTGGATGAAGTAAAAAAGGGAATTTTTGCAGAAACTTTGATGGAATCCTCACAAGCCCGTGGCTGAATCACACTGTTAAGTCTTTGTCTACTATTTGTTTAGCCTCTTGTGTAGTGTTGCCACCCCACACAATCTCTTTGGACCTCATAGTCTTGGCCCGCACCACTTGCAGTGCCCCTTGCAGTTTTCTTGGCTGCTTAGCCCTATGAAGCTACAATTCCCTTTACCTGCCTTCTACGAGCTTGCATATCAGTCCATAGCCTAAACTTTCCTTTATTGGTTTCATTTATTGTCATCATGTGCTGTGGCCTGTTTAGCCTCTTGTGTAGTGTTGCCACCCCACACAATCTCTTTGGACCTCATAGTCTTGGCCCGCACCACTTGCAGTGCCCCTTGCAGTTTTCTTGGCTGCTTAGCCCTATGAAGCTACAATTCCCTTTACCTGCCTTCTACGAGCTTGCATATCAGTCCATAGCCTAAACTTTCCTTTATTGGTTTCCTTTATTGTCATCATGTGCTGTGGCCTGCAATCAATCCAACGTGGTCAATTATCTCCTTTGAAGCTCAGCTACAAACACAACTCTGCTTATCCAATTATGCCTTAGTCTAGCATTCTCATTCTCCATATGTGGAATCAGCAACCTGCGTGTGGCATTTTCAGTTCTGCATTCAAATTATGTACTCACTTCAATGGAAGCCGAATCCACATATCAAAGCATAAATGACATAAAAGAGGAAAGGGCAGTGGGAACAATCCGGATTGGTCATTATGAATTAATGCAATTGATATCAGATATCCTAATGAAATTGTTGCAGACTGTTGTACATCTCCCCATGTTAGCCTCTACTGGTCATGATTTTGCATATCATAACTTTGTAAATGGTTTCCATCAGTAAGGAAAGTATATTAAGCATTCTCTTTGGTAGGCCTTGCACGATCTATGATGTTGGATAATGTCACCTTCATGCATATAAGCAATTCACACTGATCTATAGCTTCACTAGACCACAATCCATTATGGTTTGCGTCAGTTAAGTAGTCAATTGTTTATGATTAATGTTAATGTGGGCTAGTGCAGTGGAGATATGTCTACAAAAGAGAAGCTTACTAGTCAATATGGAGGAGTTTTGACATCAGCAAGCTCATTATTGGTTCCGCAACAAAGAAATGGCATCCATAATCTGTAGAATAGTGGAAAACTTGCTCAATTGCATGTAGCTGTGTGGATTTGGACTAGCTTCACTAGTGTACCTTGGTTTTTTGAACATTGCTCTTAAGCAGGATGTCTAAGGTGTGGTCGGATAGGGACAAATTATCCCCCATCATCCTTACGGCAGCTTGGGGACTTCTAGATCTTCCTCAACTGTCGTAGGGAAAATGTCCCAGACTTGAATGTAAAAATTCAGTGTTTCTTCAAAAATAAAAAAAGGGTAACCCAAAACTTGAACTCAAAAAGGGGTCATCAATGTTTCCCAAGCTGAAGAAAACTATAAAAACCCTAGCACATTTTTATATAATCGTAAGAAGTGAACAGGTATAGAAAAGAAGAGGATGAACGAAAAAAAACCAACTTCTTAAGGGGTGATCTCACAATAGTGTGTCCCACTTTTGGGCACGAAGAATAATTGGGCATTCGAATTTTTTTCATTTTGGACCCCTTCACGCAAAGGGGGGCCTTTGCACGAAGGGGTTAAACCCCTTTGCGCGAACATAGTGACGTGGGGTGTTTGCCCGAACACCACCCTTCGCCCGAACACCCCCATGTAGGGGTGTTCGCCTGAAGACCCCCTTCGCGCAAACACCCCATTGGTCGAATTTCCAATAAATTTCTGATGGAGTTGTCATTTTCACAATTCACTTTCACTTTCACTGCCCTAGTGGACCATAGACGATGGAGTGAACACTGTGACGACCCAAGTTGACATCAACGGTTTTTTAGCACATTCGAACTCTCTCCGACCATAGTTGATACCAAGTGCACACATTTCATCCTTTTTTTGTTTATTTTTATTGTAAATTATTTTTTTTTCAATTATTTTAGTAAGTTTTCTGTTTTCAGTAATTTTTAATTTAAAAAAAAGAAGATTTTTATTAGAAAATGTTAGAAAACCTTAGAAAACATTAGAAAAATAACTTAGAAAACTAAATTAGAAAATATTAGAAAAATTTAAAAAATATTTTTGTTTTTTAATTATTTGTAGTTAGTTTATTAGTTATTTTCACTTTCACTAATTTTTAATTGCTTTTATTAGAAAATTTTAAAACCTTAGGAAAATCTAGAAAATTATTAGAAAATGTTAGAAAAATTTAGAAAAAGGCATATAGAAAACTTTAGAAAAATTCAAACTTTGTTTAATTGGGTACATGTATGATTCATTTTTGCAGTTTTTAATTATTGTATTATATGAACTATAGAAATTGTTTAAAAAAATTTAGGTACATTTTTATTTCTTAAATACATGTGCTCACTTTCACAATGCCCTTTCCCCTTGTTTCACACACACACACACACACACACACACACAAGCTCTCTCTCTCTCTCTCTCTCTCTCTCTCTCTAATTTGTTTCCATTTTACATGCACGTATTGTACTTACTTAATTTTTAATATTTATCACATGTTACCCCTACATGGTCACACACGATCAGGATGATGTACCTTAGGGTGACACACTTGATGTTGGTGCACACCCCAATGCGGCTCACATTCCCAACATTGCTAGCATATTTCAGTTCGCTAACACAAAGATGGGCCGATTGAGAGATTCCATTAGTAGATTGTAGGACGGTTTGTACAGAGATATTTGTACCACTATATTGATGAGTCTCGAGGAGTTGATTGCATGCATGAGATCTCATACTTCATTTACACCACAGATCATAGAGGATATTTTTTGAGAGTTGACAGCTGAGGTCTCGGGTGATGTGTCCTTACGGACGGTCCAAAGCCATGTCTCTAAGGATATCATCAAATGAGAAGTCTTCCCGTATTATGAGGGGAAGGCCAAGGTGAGGGCATACCAGGTCACACAGTGCGTGATTCTTGAGATAGCATCTAGGATATATCCACGATTCCTTGCAATGCGTGGTCGTTATCCTAATAATGCCAAGATTCCTTTGTATTTTGCACAACAATTGTACGCTGAGATCCTTTTGGGCCTCAGGGTCAAGTATCTAGATCTTCTTGGTTATTTTGGTTAGGGGCGCAACATAGTTGCTTATTGCGATCAGTATTGTAGGGCTGATCAAGTTGTACCTACTCACATACAGTTGGTTGGGGAGAGGACTGTGGCAGTGGCACTGTCGATGGTTGCTACCACCAATAGAGTTATCATTGCTTCTTAGAGGGAAGCAGTTGGCAGGATCGGCTAGATTGCATCTACAACTCTCACCATTACATCTGATACACTAGGCAGGTATATTTGACTAGACTGAGACAACCCAGATCATCTTCTGAGGCATCATCTAGTGTAGGCCCGAGCGATCATGAGGCATATACAGTTGTTGGTCTTCCTACCTCAGACGATTTATGATCTCTTTCAGGATCTCAGAGTCACTTGGATATGGCACTTTATCTTCTCGAGGACCTGCTCTAGTCATATTCATATATTGTAGAGAGCCAGAGGATACCGATACATGTTGTCAGAGATGTCATTAGAGTCTTGTAGGGCCCTGTAGTTCCACCGTCCTAGAGCATGTCATCAATCATACACATCATAGTTCACAACACTCTACGCAGCATGACCCACCCATAGATCACTCCATAGTGGTAGAGGTAGAGATATAGGTTGGTGATGTTTGTATCACAATTGAGGGCCTGTAGGGATTTGATGAGCAACTGCGAGGGTTGAGGCATGTGGATACTGGCAATGATATAGGATCATTTATGGGTATGCTACTGCATCCTTCTGACTCTACACAACTCCCCTCTTAGCTACATAAACCCCTACACTCCTCATTACTAGAGAGGGTTGGGACCGGAGATGGTGCATGGAGCTTCTATGGATGATGCGATGGTGCACATTGATGATCCTCTTGCTCCCGAGACCCAGGGATTTAATTTGATTTATTTTAACATCAATGTTCACTTATTCAATTTTTTAGTTTATATTGTACACATAGTTAAATTATTTGTAGTCACGTGTATTGATGCCTATACATGTATAATATTTTGTAGGCACTATTAGCCAAGCACATTACCTCCAGCCTGGGATTAGAGTGTGTACGTAGGAGAGATTCAAGGGACACAATACCTTGTAGTGGTCAGGTAAGTTTTAAATACATTTAAAAAATGTGTGCAAATTTATACGTTTTAAATACTTCGTATATGATTATACAAGTTTATATATAACTAGTACTAAATTTGCAGGGGTCAGCTGCTACTACACATCCATCAGATACTCATGACACTTAGTCAGAGGGTCGCTCTGTTTGTATGTGTCTTGATGACTCCCTAGTTTAGGATGTTGCATATTTGATGCTAGTAGACTTATACATTTTATTATTATATGTTTGACATTTGTGTTTATGATTCGAGACATATTTATATGCTCTAGACCTAGACATAGACCATTTATGTGTTTATGTTTGACATCTAGACATGATTTATGTGTTATATTTAAACATCTACACATGATTTATGTCTAACATGATAGATGTACATGCTTTATGTTTGACATAATTTATGTGTTACATTTAGACATCTAAACAGGCTTTATGATAGATGTACATGATTTATGTTTGACATGATTTACATGTTACTTTTATGTTTGACATGATATATGATTTGATTGGGCTGCACAAGAACACTTTTAAAGAGAAATGATATTTTTTGTTATTATGTGAAGTTATATCCTTCAACAGTGTTAGAATACTATAGATGATGATAAAAGTTGTATATCAATATAGTATGAAATAAGTTTAATATTTCTTTGCCACTAGTATTTGTCATTATTATTTTCTTTATATCTTGATATATAATGAAATTTAAGTAATCAAACTATTTATCTCCTGTAACTGGCTTAAAACAAATTGAAAAGTTTGAAGCAACATAGCTAATTTTATGACTAAAAATTCATAAATGAAGATTAGTAGTATAAAAATTCATTAATGATGACTGAAAATTCTTTTAACAATATAATGATATACTAGCTAATTTTAACAATATAATGATATACATATTCTTTTAACAATATAATATAATGATATACTAGCTAATTTTAACATAATATAATACACTATAATATAATGATATACTAGCTAATTTCAACAATATAATGATATAATGATTATAACAATATAATGATATAAAAATTCATAGCTAATTTTATGACTAAAATTCATGAATGAAGATTACTAGTATAAAAATTCATGATTAAAAATTCTTTTAACAATATAATGATATAGTCGTATAAAATAAGTTTAATAAATCTTTGTCACTACTATCCCCTTTATATCTTGATATATAATCAATAAGGTAATCAAGCTACTTATCTCCTTTAGTTGGGTTAAAACAAATTTAAAAGTTTGAAGCAACACAACCATTTTAATGATATGGTATAAAATATGACACAACTCATATGACTATGCCTTTTTTTAACTATTTAATGATATGGTATAAAATAAGTTAAATAAATCTTTGCCACTACTTGGTTTACAATAGATTGAAGCAACATAGGTATTTTTGTGTCTAAAAATAATGAAAGAAGATCAATTTAATACATCCCCTGAAGTCATTTAAGCAAAAAATAATCTTCTCTAATTGATTAACATGATTTGATTCACATGTTTAAATATCTATACATCACTTTGTCAAAAACTGAAAGTAATGAAATACTTTATATCAAATAATACATCCCCTTAAGACATGCACACCTAAATAGATAAAATTAATACATCCCCTTAAGATATGCACACTTAAATAGATCAATTGAATACATCCCCTTAAGACATGCACACCTAAAAGATAAAATTAATCAAGTGGTTCAGACCGCTCCTGGAGAACATGTAATAGTCTCTCATGATCCTCACTATTTAGTCTCCACTTACAATGTCCACGTTGAGATTTAACTGGGTGGAGACAAAGGGAGGTAGCAACTACTAGGTGGCTATATTGATACACCTTATTGTATGGTTGATAATCAACAAAGTGAATCTCATGTTGGAGCATTTTGATTTACTTGAAATGTGTTCCCTTTAAAATAACTGAACCTGCACCACAAATTTTAACAACATTCAAAATGTTTTAAACCTGTTACAACACACACACCAAAATTCATTATCTAAAGCATGCAAACCTATGGGAAACAACATTCCATCGCTTTCTTTAGGTTCAATTAGCTTCATCCTCTTTGTAGTGCAACATAATAAATAGAAACTAACTCCTACATTTCCAGGCTCAACAATCACTGCAAAGACGTCTCCTGCACAACAAATAAATACATGAAAAAAATACTTACTTCAACCTAGATATAGATATATATGCATGTATTAAATTAATTTATTGTACTTACCAATTTTGACCAACCCTAAAATATGGTCATAATTAGTAGAAATGAAAGGAATGTCATCAAAGTTTTCATCTTCATCTTCAAGTGTATTAGTAGCAACAAGTGACACCAAATTTTATGCACCTACATATCCATGTTCCTAATTGTTGCATTCGTCATAGTTTTCAGCAATGCAATGATACCAAAAAAAGGGAGCAATTTCGAGTGTTCAACGTCCAATTGTGAGAATTTGTACTCATAATTGAATGCAAAGACCGTGTCCTCACTATCCTCTTGCAACCATGCAATGTTCTTCTATCCACACTTGAACATATAAAATATGAATTATGAAATTTTCACTTTTAAAATATGAATATAAATGACGTAAAATATCAACAAGAGTATATCACATATGTACAATTTAGACACACATACCTGTTATTTCCCAAAATACTCTATGTGGTACCGCTTGACTTGTTCTTGATGATGTACCAACCTCATTTGGTGCATAATGCATCTTGCACCATTCAATAACATTATGTTCATCTTTTATATGAACTCCCCAATAATTCATCTGATACTTTTGTAGAGCACATTTGATGTAAACTCCTACACCATCATGTTCACCCTTTCCATGTGCCCTCTCAAGAAAACTCCAAACATTTGGTATATTTTCATTACAACGATATCTACATAATGCATAAAATGGCCCAGATGATTTGAATTGTGCCCCACATCCATATGACCAAGCAAAATGCTTATCAACTTTTATGCCCCTTACTTTCAAATTTTCAAAAAACTTCTTGAAATAGTGTTCTACATAATGAGTGTCATGCTCTTTTTCATCACTAATATAAAAGTGATATTCTTTCTTAATGACACATGCTTCAAATGTACTTTCAACACCATCCAAATCTAACTGTACATGTTGATAAGACACCCGTACCATAATAGTAATCTTCTTTGAAAAATAGTATTATGATTGAATGGCCTTTTGATGAACAAAAGAATAATTTTATGCAAAATCAACAACTAATAGAATAGGTCCAAGTGGGAAATTGTCTCTTAGTGTTTGTAATTTTTGTGCTTGTCACTTAGAAAAAAGAACGTGATGTATGTAGGGTTGAATCAATCTTAAAAAATTCTCCAAAAATGATCCAACAATTATCTCCTCTTCAACATATTCTAACCTTTTGGATTCTTTCCCAAATTTTATTTCGTTCTTTACATACTTGTAACTCTTTCAATTTACCATCTTTGTCACATCGGTGTCTTCATTTTTCAAAGGGAAAAGAGACAAATCACCACATGTTTCACAAATTCTTTTTATGCAATTTATTTGACCAGTTGCATCATCTCTTTTGTCACATAAAATGGATGATATGAACTCACTTCGTCTACTAAGACGAGCATTTTGAAAACCATAAGCATCTTCTATAATCTTTTGAAAAACCTGACAGTGGAGATCAAATTCAATATGATAACGATAGTTTCAAACACTTTGTTTGTCCTCACATAATATGACTTCAATCTTTCAAACAATGTTTGCCCAATCTTTATATTAGGATTAAAACTATAAAATGACACATTTTATGTTGTGTTGTGTCTAACCAATGTTTACTCTGATAATCATATTCATTAGGTCTAATCCTATGTCTGGTAACATCCCTACTATTTGATGAAGGATGAGTATTATCATTCCAAAATGATGTGATCAAAATTCATGATTCCATCCTTGATCCTATTAGAATGAGGAGGTCTACACATAATTGCAAAATTTCCTTCCAAGGTACTATCATCCAAAAGAATTCTCCTTTTAACATATGATATTGTTTTCCTACTAAAACTAATCTTAGATGCAATTGAAGATATTTATCTTTTTTGGGGGATGGTATTACCTACAATGGATGTCAACATCACTCCTTGTAGTGGTCTTATCTTTAGATCAAAATTTCTTCCCTACAGAGTCCAAACCTTTCTTAAAATTTTAAATAATATCATTTTGCATGCCAAAAAGTTCTCTTTTTTGATGTTGTGTCTATACCCAACAACTTTAATGGATCTAGCAACTTTGTTTTCTTCTACAAGTACAATTGGAAGCAATTGGGCTTGTTCAAGTGTTTCAATATTATCAAATTTAGCCATTCTCCCCCTTTCCATCCCATTCATTGACCTCTTCTTAGAGAGAGTTGATAGTTGTTCAACAAGTGATCTCAATTTCTCCACACCCATTTCAAGTAAATGATCTAGATTTATATAATTCGTTTCTCTTCATAGTTTGAGCTAGATTTATGTGTTCATCCATACCAATAGGAGGAAGTGATCCTATCCTTTCTCCAACATCCATTACTTGACATTCCATTGTAAGTGATCTCGACCCTTCTCCAACATACATTTCTTCAACTTGGGTTTACTGTTAGCTTGTGGTGACTAATCAGGAAAGTACTATCCAGGAAAGTACTGTACACTTTTCCTCCCGACCTTTTTTTGAGGCCGACTACTTTTTCGGTTATTTGGGCCGACTACTTATAACTCATTCTAACCCTAAAGAGGGAAAATATTGTATAATATGGCTTAGGATTAGGGATTTTCATGATGTATGATTTTAGTACTTGCGGCAGAATTGGGCTGTAAGGGATTACGAATTGTAATCAGGTTGTAATCACTGGATAATAATAATATTAGATTCGCTGTTGGTGGACGTAGCCCAGGGATTGGGTGAACCACGTTAAATTTGTGTGTCTTGTGTTCTATTCTGTGTGGTTTATTATTTTCTGATATTAGTTATATTTGCACATAATTGTTATTTCTGCCTTGTTAATCCTAACAAGTGGTATCAGAGCGAGGTTATTTCGTTCGTTCTTTCATCTATTCTCTGAAGCAGGTCTCACGAGTTAGTGGGAGAGTCTCTCGGTTAAGTGGGAGAAATGGCAGACGAGGGTAGGCTGAAGGTTGATAAGTTTAATGGGCAGAACTTCCAGTTATGGAAGATGCAAATGGAGGATTATCTCTATCAGAACGATCTATGACGGCCATTAGAGGGAGTAGCCAAGAAAGAGCAATCAATGTCTCAGGAGGATTGGGATATTTTGGATAGGAAGGCACTGGGGAGTATTCATCTATGCCTGGCACAATCGGTGGCATTCAATATTACTGAAGCAAAGACAGCTAAAGATCTGATGGAAACCCTAGTGAAGTTGTATGAAAAGCCTTCAGCTTCAAACAAGGTATTTCTTATGAAGCATTTATTTAATATGAAAATGGTAGAAGGTGGATCAGTTACTGATCATTTGAATGAGTTTAATACAGTTACAAGTCAATTAACCTTAGTTAAAATTACTTTTGATGAAGAGGTTAGGGCTCTCTTGATTTTGTGTTCTTTGCTAGAAAGCTGGAATGGCTTGGTAATGGCTGTTAGTAATTCTGTTTCTGGTTCTAATACCCTAAAGTATGATGATGTTATTGGTGTTATATTGAGTGAGGAAATTTGTAGGAAAAGCTCAGGGGCTTCCACATCGGGTAGTGTATTGAACACAGAAAGCAGAGGCAGAACAAGAGATAGAGGAAACAACTTTGGAAATCGTGGGAAATCAAGAGGAAAATCAAAGGGAAAGAGGTCCGAATCTAAAGGGCCAAATGATTGCTGGTACTGTGGAAAACTAGGTCATAAGAAGAAAGATTGTTGGTCTCGGAAGAAAGATCAAGGAGACAAAAATGATGGAAACAAGGAGGCAAATGTAGTAAGTAACAAATCCGAAGAGGATGCTTTGCTCTTGTCCTTAGAAAGTATTGATGATTCATGGGTTTTAGATTCTGGGGCTTCATTTCATGCTACACCCCATAGAAGTTATTTTGTTGATTATGTCCAAGGGGATTTTGGGCTAGTTTATTTGGGAGATAATGAACCCTGTCAGATTGTTGGAAAGGGAAAAATTAAGATTAAGTTGCAGAATGGGAATCATTGGCTACTACAAGAGGTAAGACATGTTCCAAGGCTGAGTAGAAATTTAATTTCAGCAGGGCAACTGGGTGATGAGGGTTGCACAGTTACTTTTAATGATAAAAATTGGAAGGTTTCAAAAGGTTCCTTAGTAGTAGCAAAAGGTGTGAAAGTAGGCACCTTATATCTTTGTACAGGTCATACTGTTCCTTCTACTTTAATTGTTTCAGAAGATAATGAATGTTCAGGAACAGTGGCTGCAGTTGAGCAAGAAGAACATCAAACTGTTGTTGTAGATTCTGACACAGCACTGTGGCACAACAGACTCGGGCACATGAGTGAAAAAGGTATGAAATTACTTCATTCAAAGAAAGTTTTACCTGGTCTGAAATGTGTCAATATGGATTTCTGTGAAAGTTGTGTTTATGGAAAACAAAAGAGAGTTAGTTTTGTGAAGAGTGGGAAGGAAAAGAAAAATGAGAGATTAGAGCTTGTGCATACAGATGTATGGGGACCAGCTCAGGTATCTTCCCTTGGTGGCTCTCTGTATTATGTTACATTTATAGATGATGCAACAAGAAAAGTATGGATTTATTTCCTTAGACAGAAATATGATGTATTTCAAACTTTTAAGAAATGGAAATGCTTGGTTGAGAATGAGACTGGTAAAAAGTTAAAATGTCTCAGATCTGATAATGGTGGTGAGTATTGTAGCACAGAATTTGAAGAATATTGTTCCTCTAATGGTATTCGTAGGTAGAAAACTGTACCAAGGACTCCACAAGAAAATGGAGTGGCTGAACACATGAACAGGACAATAATGGAGCGTGCAAGGAGTATGAGGTTGCATGCTAGGCTGCCCAAAAATATGTGGGCAGAGGCAGTGAACACTGCTGTTTATTTAATACAGTTACAAGTCAATTAACCTCAGTTAAAATTACTTTTGATGAAGAGGTTAGGGCTCTCTTGATTTTGTGTTCTTTGCCAGAAAGCTGGAATGGCTTGGTAATGGCTGTTAGTAATTCTGTTTCTGGTTCTAATACCCTAAAGTATGATGATGTTATTGGTGTTATATTGAGTGAGGAAATTTGTAGGAAAAGCTCAGGGGCTTCCACATCGGGTAGTGTATTGAACACAGAAAGCAGAGGCAGAACAAGAGATAGAGGAAACAACTTTGGAAATCGTGGGAAACCAAGAGGAAAATCAAAGGGAAAGAGGTCCGAATCTAAAGGGCCAAATGATTGCTGGTACTGTGGAAAACTAGGTCATAAGAAGAAAGATTGTTGGTCTCGGAAGAAAGATCAAGGAGACAAAAATGATGGAAACAAGGAGGCAAATGTAGTAAGTAACAAATCTGAAGAGGATGCTTTGCTCTTGTCCTTAGAAAGTATTGATGATTCATGGGTTTTAGATTCTGGGGCTTCATTTCATGCTACACCCCATAGAAGTTATTTTGTTGATTATGTCCAAGGGGATTTTGGGCTAGTTTATTTGGGAGATAATGAACCCTGTCAGATTGTTGGAAAGGGAAAAATTAAGATTAAGTTGCAGAATGGGAATCATTGGCTACTACAAGAGGTAAGACATGTTCCAAGGCTGAGTAGGAATTTAATTTCAGCAGGGCAACTGGGTGATGAGGGTTGCACAGTTACTTTTAATGATAAAAATTGGAAGGTTTCAAAAGGTTCCTTAGTAGTAGCAAAAGGTGTGAAAGTAGGCACCTTATATCTTTGTACAGGTCATACTGTTCCTTCTACTTTAATTGTTTCAGAAGATAATGAATGTTCAGGAACAGTGGCTGCAGTTGAGCAGGAAGAACATCAAACTGTTGTTGTAGATTCTGACACAGCACTGTGGCACAACAGACTCGGGCACATGAGTGAAAAAGGTATGAAATTACTTCATTCAAAGAAAGTTTTACCTGGTCTGAAATGTGTCAATATGGATTTCTGTGAAAGTTGTGTTTATGGAAAACAAAAGAGAGTTAGTTTTGTGAAGAGTGGGAAGGAAAAGAAAAATGAGAGATTAGAGCTTGTGCATACAGATGTATGGGGACCAGCTCAGGTATCTTCCCTTGGTGGCTCTCTGTATTATGTTACATTTATAGATGATGCAACAAGAAAAGTATGGATTTATTTCCTTAGACAGAAATCTGATGTATTTCAAACTTTTAAGAAATGGAAATGCTTGGTTGAGAATGAGACTGGTAAAAAGTTAAAATGTCTCAGATCTGATAATGGTGGTGTGTATTGTAGCACAGAATTTGAAGAATATTGTTCCTCTAATGGTATTCGTAGGCAGAAAACTGTACCAAGGACTCCACAAGAAAATGGAGTGGCTGAACGCATGAACAGGACAATAATGGAGCGTGCAAGGAGTATGAGGTTGCATGCTAGGCTGCCCAAAAATATGTGGGCAGAGGCAGTGAACACTGCTGTTTATTTAATCAATAGAGGCCCCTCTACTCCTTTGGACTGTGGTATTCCAGAGGAAGCATGGAGTGGTAAGAAGGTGAGTTATTCTTTTCTCAAAACCTTTGGTTGTGAAGCTTTTGCACTTATAGATTCTGAAAATCGAACCAAGCTGGAAGCTAAGTCAAAGAAATGTGTATTTGTTGGGTATGGCATTGATGAATTTGGTTATAGGCTTTGGGATTTTGAAAATCATAAAATTGTAAGAAGCAGGGATGTCATATTCAATGAGAAAGTATTGTACAAAGATCTGTTGCTGCAGCATGAGAAGAAAGAAAATGACTATGTAGTACTGGATGATACTCCACAAGTTCATGTTCCAGTAGTTCTTTATGCTCCGCAACAACAGCAACAACAAATACCACACACCCCAGTGAGTGTTAGACGGTCAACAAGGCTAAGTAGACCTCTAGAAAGATTTTCTCCATCTTTGTATTCTATTCTGTTAACAGATGCTGGTGAACCTGAATGTTATAATGAAGCTGTGCAGGTGGATACAAAGCTTCAGTGGGAGTCTGCAATGACAGATGAAATGGACTCTTTGCTGAAAAATCAGACATGGGATTTATGTAAGTTACCTGCAGGTAAAAGGGCTTTACAGAATAAATGGGTTTACAGGATCAAAGAAGAGGATGGAGGTACGAAAAGATTTAAAGCTAGATTAGTCGTAAAAGGATTTGCACAGAAACATGGTATTGATTTTGATGAGATATTTTCTCCAGTTGTTAAAATGACTTCTATTCGTACTATTTTAAGTATTGTGGCTACTGAAGATTTGCATTTAGAGCAGCTTGATGTTAAAATAGCCTTTCTTCATGGTGATTTGGATGAAGAAATATATATGGTTCAGCCACAAGGATTTGAGGTCAAGGGTAAGGAGAATTTGGTGTGCAGATTGCAGAAAAGTTTATATGGCTTGAAGCAAACACCTCGGCAATGGTATATTAAATTTGACACTTTTATGAATGGGCATGGATATAGTCGGTGTCATTTTGACCATTGTGTTTATTTTAAGAGGTTGGATGATGACAGCTACATTATTTTATGTTTATATGTTGATGATATGCTTGTAGCTGGGTCTAACATGGATCACATTAAGGGGTTGAAACAACAGTTAGCAAAATATTTTGCTATGAAGGATTTGGGGGCAGCAAAACAAATCCTTGGTATGAAAATTTGTAGAGATAGGAAAAATAAGAAATTGTCTCTATCTCAGGCTGATTATATTGAGAAGGTGTTGCAACGTTTCTCTATGAAAAATGCCAAAGCTGTCAGCACACCTTTGCCTGGTCATTTGAAATTGACTAAGGATATGTGTCCCAAGACACCAGAAGAAGAGACTAAAATATCTAAGGTACCTTATGCTTCAGCTGTAGGGAGCTTAATGTATGCTATGGTATGTACTAGGCCAGATATTGCACACGCAGTGGGAGTCGTTAGCCGTTATATGAGTAACCCTGGTATTGAGCATTGGAATGCAGTCAAATGGATTCTCAGATATTTGAGAGGCACATCCAGTCAGTGTTTACACTTTGGGGGTTCTACTACTACTGTACAAGGCTATGTTGACTCAGATTTGGCAGGAGATATAGATAGCAGGTGGAGTACTACAGGTTATATATTTACTGTTGGTGGGACAACAGTGAGTTGGATTTTTTGACTACAAAAGGTGGTTGCTTTATCCACTACAGAGGCAGAGTATGTTGCTGCTACAGAGGCAGCCAAGGAGATGATATGGCTTCAATTCTTCCTGGAAGAATTGGGACATCCACAAAAGGATAATTTTCTACATACAGATAGCCAAAGTGCCATTCATCTTGCAAAGAATTCTGCTTTGCACTCAAAGACAAAACACATACAGTTGCGGTACCATTTCATTCGATCAGTTTTGGATGATGCACAGTTAAGGCTGGAAAAGATTCATACTGATGATAATCCAGCAGATATGTTTACAAAGGTAGTAACAAGGGAGAAGTTGAACTATGTTCAGCTTCAGTTGGTCTTCTAGACTGAACAAAATAAAGGAACAACTGAGTCCAAGGTGGTTCAATCCAGTGGGAGCCTCATGTGGGTAGCGGTATTGCTACAGGATCAGTCTCCAAGTGGGAGGTTTTTAGTATAGTGTGGATACTGATCAGTCACCAAGTGGGAGATTGTTAGCTTGTGGTGACTAATCAGGAAAGTACTATCTAGGAAAGTACTGTACACTTTTCCTCCCGACCTCCCCCTTTCCATCCCATTCATTGACCTCTTCTTAGAGAGAGTTGATAGTTGTTCAACAAGTGATCTCAATTTCTCCACACCCATTTCAAGTAAATGATCTAGATTTATATAATTCGTTTCTCTTCATAGTTTGAGCTAGATTTATGTGTTCATCCATACCAATAGGAGGAAGTGATCCTATCCTTTCTCCAACATCCATTACTTGACATTCCATTGTAAGTGATCCCGACCCTTCTCCAACATACATTTCTTCAACTTGGGTTTACTGTTAGCTTGTGGTGACTAATCAGGAAAGTACTATCCAGGAAAGTACTGTACACTTTTCCTCCCGACCTTTTTTGAGGCCGACTACTTTTTTAGTTATTTGGGCTGACTACTTATAACTCATTCTAACCCTAAAGCAGGAAAATATTGTATAATATGGCTTAAGGTTAGGGATTTTCATGATGTATGATTTTAGTACTTGCGGCAGAATTGGGCTATAAGGGATTACGGATTGTAATCAGGTTGTAATCATAGGATAATAATAATATTGGACTCGCTGTTGGTGGACGTAGCCCAGGGATTGGGTGAACCACGTTAAATCTATGTGTCTTGTGTTCTATTCTGTGTGGTTTATTATTTTCTGATATTAGTTATATTTGCACATAATTGTTATTTCTGCCTTGTTAATCCTAACATTTACCCTCCTATCGAAGGTTCTCCATCATCTTTTTCTTGTTGATTGCGAGCTACATGCACAAAAATGAAACAAATTAGAAAAAAAAAAAATAGAGACATAAAGATTGGGCATGTGAAATTAAAGATGCATACCTTATTCAACTCTATAATAACGTGCTAATGAAGCTTCGCTATGTTTTTGTTCTCTACTAGGTGATCATTTTCTTGCAGATTTAATTTGCCTTCCCTTCTTATTTCTCATTTCCTTTCTTCAAAAAAATCACTAGGAATTAAAAAATGTGAATTAACTTGCACATGTTTCTATAGAAAAAGAAAAAAAAAACTTTTACTTATACCTGAATGAATAGTCATGACTGAAAAAAACAAAATCAGCCAACTTGGTTCAGGTGAACATGATTGGTTAAAAAAATGATGGTGTCATTGTTGTCGTGTTTTTGCCAAGGTGTGTTCGTACGAAGGGGCCTTCGTGTGAAGGTCCTTAGGTTCATGAAAACTCCCTTTGCATGAAGGGGTGTTTGTGCGAAGGCCTTGAATTTGGACTTTCTCCCCAAGGCCAATACATTTCTACAAACTTATGCCCTTCGAAGGTATTGATCAAGGACCAAATAAAACAATCTTCTAAAACCCAAATTCTAGATGATTCTACTTGAAACAAGCTTTACAATGATTATGATTTTAATATATATTGAGTTCATTGTGATTTTAGTTTTATTAAACATAGGTTGTTTGACCATTTAGCAACTACCCTGTTCGATGCTTCTTGAAATATAGTAAATTAGGAAATTTTTTTTTTGAAAAATATCTAGGAATTAGGTATTTATGTTAACTTTCTAAAAAAAGAAAAAATAAATTTCAATATATTCAAATCAAGTTAGAGCGACCAAAATGAACCTATGTCCAAATTACAGTTAGTATTACTTCATAACTCATTAAACTATAAATATTCAACCAAATTGAATGAAACCAATTAGATTCTCTAGATATTGGTGTTACAAAGCTAACCTCAAAATAATTACATTTTTATCATTTTTGGAAAAAAAAGTTATTTAGGTCGAAGTGAATCTCACTCCTTTAAACATTTTTTTCATACAAATCACTTTTTGAAGGAGAAGGAAAACCATTAAAAAAAAAGTATATTTAGAAACTAGAAACAAAAAGATAAAAGTCACTAGTTTACATCATCTTCAAATTCTTAATGGTTTTGTAGCAATAAGTGTCCGAAAGTGAAGTATTTTTTTTAGAATGTTTGTCTCAATGTCAAAGTTGGCCAAAAAGTGGGACACAGTATTGTGGGACCACCCCATGCTCTTCACAATTTTTCTTATATACTTTAGTTAGTTTTATTCAAATACAAATGGAGTAATTTAGGGAAATTATAGTCCTATTGTGAATTTTTCACACCATCTCCCCATTGAAAATGTGGACCCCCTCTTTTTTCTTGGCAGTGGGTAGTTGTCCTAGGTAGTCTTAGTTCAGTGGGAATTTCAACTCTCTGAGTCTAAGAGATAAGTTTGAGAAACTTTGGCTTGCTAGGGAGTCAAGTCAGTCATGGATATGAGTAAGAGTCGGGCCAAGCTATTCAAGGATATGGAATTGAAGTCAAGATATTTTGTGATGAAATGAATTAGAATCCTTGGATTCCTTGTCCAGTATCAAATTACTTATCTTGGAAAGTTAGGAAAAACTATGAAAAATAACACTAATGGAAGTGTCTTGATTAGTGATATTTGGCCGAGTCTAAAGTTTTTTAGGATCTCCCAAAAATTCAATCTCCATTATGTCTCCTATGAATTTGAAACCACTCTCAAACATCTTGACAATATATACATAAAATATAACTTAAAGTATAAGAATTAAAAATATGTGACTTATACTTAAATAATATATTTTATGTTCCACTACTACATGAGAGTCTTATTTTTGACTTTGCTTACCAAATGGATGCAACCATGATTTTTTGGAGATTTTGAAAAAGGAGAAATGAAGAGGGTGTGATGAAAAGAATGAGGAGGAAATCAACAAGAAAATGAAATTGTAAATGAAGAAGAAAAGAGAAGTTAAGGAATTTTGAGGAGTAAAGAAGTCGAGATTCAAGAGAAGGAGACTTGGACTTGTATCCAAGGATAGGTTGGATTTCAACCTGGCTTTGGATAGGGCTAGGTTAGATTCTGACCTGACCTTGGACATGCTTGTCCAAGCCTAGTAAAAAATTTGCCCTCATAAGAAAAACATGTCTTGACTCCTTAACAATTTCAAATTAGAGTATAAACATTTTCAAGGACTAGAAGTTTTATTTGAGGTGTAAGATGATACATTTATTCACTTGAAGTCATAAAATCATATCCTTAAGACAATATTTCCAAGGACTAATCTCAGATTTCAACCTTGATCAATCAAATTACAAGCATGGAGAATATTTTTTTGAGAGGAAAAATGAAAAGATGAACCATAAAGTGACTTAGATTTGTGTCCAAGGTCAGGTCATAATTCAACTTGGGCTTAGATAGGGTTGTCCAAGGTCATGACAAAACTTGACCTGCCCTTGGATAGGGTGGTCCAAGGACCCCTTGATTTATGCCATCACAAGTTTGTGAAATTCTCATTTCTTAGGCATTATTGCATTGAAATATGGGGTTCCATGGTGCAAAACATTATTTTACCTCCTAATTAGGCTTGTTTGGGAAGATAAAAGGATCCAACTTTTCAAGGAGAACATGAAGATCAGACCATGGAAGAAGAAATAAAATTATGATTAGGTCCAAACTCAAAGTGAAACCAATTCCACAATTATCATATTAAAATCAAAAGATGAAGTTAAAGGAAAAGTAACTTGAAAATGAAGAAGTGAAAAATAAGGAAAAAGTAGAGTCAAGTTAATTTGAGATGCAATGAGCCAAAATTTAAAGAGGGATGACTTCGATTTGTGTCCAAGGGCAGGTGAGATTATGACTTGACCTTGGACAATACTATCAAAGAACATATTAGAATATGACCCGACCTTGGACATGCTTGTCCAAGCATGGCCAAAATCCCACCTATGAATGTATAGTATTTATTGGTTCCTCAATGATTTATATATCATGTTTGAACATTTTTAAGAGTAAACTGACTTATCTTGGATTGAATGACAATCTATTTATTCATCCACATGTATTAGATTAGACTTTCAAGACAAAATTTCCAATGAGTAATCTCTGATTTAAACCATAATTCAGCATTGATTGATCAATTTATAAGCATGGAGATAATTTCAAGTGACAAAATGAAAGGAAAAAACATAAAGGAAGGCAAAAAAAGTATAAATAAAGAAGAAAGGTAAGTGAAGGTACTTGGACTTGTGTCCAAGATTAGGCTAGAATATGACTTGGGATTGGACAGGGTTGTCCAAGGGCAGGTTAGATTTTGACTTGACCTTGGACACATTGGTCCAAGGTGATTAAGATTTATGCCTCCCCTTATTTTGAGAAACCATGTGAGCATGAAGATAATTAGCCTTTAAAAATTAGTTTGGAAAAAGCCTAATGAAGTTAGCCATATGGAGAAATGAGGTAATTTGATGAGACATCAGATTAGGAGAATTATATCTTCATTGGGATAATTTCATAATCAAATTTTAGTCTCCAAGTTGAAATCACATTCAAAATTATTTCATCCCAACCAAAAGAGGAATTCAAAGTTTGAAAATGATAAAGAAAATATAGAAAGTTTTTTTTTGAAAGGAAGAGGCTTGAAAATTCTTTAAAGAGAATTTCCTTGGCACCCTATGCAAGGCTGGTCAAAATCTAACCATGCCTTGGATAGCTTGTGTCCAAGACATCCCAAATTTCTATCACCCTCTGTTGGCAATTTGGATGAGTTGATTACATAGATGTTTTCATTATGGAAACATATGATCCACATGAAGATCGCACAGGTTAGAGAGCAAGTATGATAGAGCGCATTGCAAATTTGTCTAAGTGTGAGACAGTGTTTTTACCAGTGAACCTGGACACAATTTTTGTTTGCGATGTTGATTGGAGTAAGTTCAGTGCTTGCGCACTTAAAAATAGACTCTATGATGTCTATTGAACACCCATCTCAGAGCGCAAGTTAGTATGACATGTACGAAAGGAGTTATGACAGTTTTATCAAAGATAGTGTCAAGCTGACGGGACAGAATATGAAGACAAAACTAATAAAGAGTTAAGGGATTATTTTGTTTATCAAAATAATGACTTAACAATATAAAGGGACAACATCCTAGATGTTAACTCTTGGATAAAGCTATGTGTATAAATGTAAATGTAATTGTAATTGTAATTGTAGTAGTAGACACAAGTGTGGACAAGTGATATGATGCGAAATATATGATGCATATGTAATAGTGATAGTGAAAGAGCAGCAAAGAGATATTGATGCAAGAAGTGTAAGGTTATGTACCTTAACCTATTTTTGTAATTAGCGTATATTGTACATTACTTGTTTGGGCAGTGGGCTCATCTAGTAATCACATTTTGTACTACCAACTCCTAACAGGGTTGAGGCTTCTAACAAGGCCTATAGTCCCTTAATCAGGATTGATACACTATATGCTTGTAATAGACTCCTAATAGGGTCAACATCCTTAACAAGATACTTTTGATTAGTGGATCTTTGTGGGTACCACCCCCACTGGGATTTTCCCTTGGCTAGGGTTTCCTCGAGAAAAAATAATGTGTTATGAGTTCTTTATTGCTATGCATGTTGTTTAGCTTCTTATGTTATGCATGTATAAAGATAATCTGTTATATCCATAATTGGGAAAAAGATAAAGTTTGTAGAATACTGATTCACCCCCCCCTCTCAGTATTCCCTATTTCTAACAATTGGTATCAGAGCTTAGTTACTCGGAAAATAATCATTCATGGAAAGCCTAGCAGCTTGAGTAAGATCTCTATGGATATGGATCAACTATAGAAGAATCTTGAAGAAGCTCTTGAATAGATTGACTTGCTTACTATTGAAAAAGATACTTTGAAAAGAAAGTATGATGATGCAAAGAACCTCATTGAGAAATTGAAATTTTTTTTGGAAGATCTGAGATCTGAAAAGGAATCCGAATTTCTTATTGAATATTGTGATGACAATTTAGAAAAAGCAAATGAGATCCTTAAGCATGAACTGAAGATAGAAAATTTGAAGCTTAGTTTGAAAGATGGAAATGGCAAGAATGAAGCAAATCTAACATCAGAGAATGAAAGTCTAAAGATTGAAAATGAAGGACTCAAATCTAAAGTTTGTAAAGTAACATCTAAACTTGAGAAAGTCAATTTTTAGTATGATGAACTTGAGAAATACAATAAGATTGTGAAAGGTGAATTAACTCAATCCAAACAACAACTTGAAAGGCTATATTCAACTAGTGAGAAGATTGATGAACAAATATCTTATCAAAAACTATTCTATGATAAGACTGGTCTTGGATTCAACAATTTTGAAGCAAATGATGAAAGCAAGGAACCAGATTTGAAGATATCTGAAAGCATAGATGAGAAGAAGTCTGACGAGATCAACAAATCTGAAGATACATCTAAAGAAGAAGAATCACCAAAGCAAGAGGAATAACCCAAAGGTATGCAAAGATAATTCAAAGGTAGATGTTTTGCTTGTAATACTATTGGTCATATGAAGAGAGATTGCACAAGTAAGCAATTTAAACCTCTTAATGGTTATTGTTACAATTGTCATGGTTTTGGACATAGAGCTATTGAATGTAGGAAACCTAAATTTATTGAGAATAATGATGGTAGTAGAATGTTTATGAATACTAACAATGCAAATAAGAAACCTACTGAAGATATGAACAAAAGAAATGGAGTAATATGTTATAGATGCAACGAGGTTGGACACATTGCTAGAAATTACAGATCACAAATTAATCAACCTGTACCAAGATATGGAAACAATGGAATTGTTTGTTATATATGCAACAAGATTGGACATACAACAAGGTTTTGCAGAATGAACAATAGAGTTTTTCATCCTAATCCTAATCCCAGAAATCATGTTAGAAGAAATGAAGATGCAAGTAACAGTCAGAAAGGATGTTGTAGTAATTCAGATGAAGTGAAGTTTATCAAAATCACAGATCAAGGAGACATATTCAACATTGAAGGTAATCAGGAAGGTGAAGTATTGAAAGGTAATAATGAATCTTTACCTGACCTATCTCAAAGTACTTAATTTATGTAAATTACAGTAGAATAGGAACCTAGATTAGTGTAGAAGTAGATATATGATGAATTGAGTCTTGCACAGTTAATGCAAGGTAGTTTATGATGTTCTAATGCTATGGTTAAGAGTGCAAAGAAAAATATTATTTTTTGCGAGATCGCAAGAAGTTTTAAGTTTTGCAGGTTAGTAGAAATAACTTTTTGGAAAGAAGCAGTAAAAGAATTGAATGTGATGTCAGATCTAAGTGAGATTGAATTAATAAAAGGTTATGATTAGTATTATTTTATCATCAAAGAGAATTCAAGTGTCAAGGAGATCAAAGAGCAGTGATTGGAAGCATTTTGCAAGGATTTGGAAAAGAAGTTTGTGCCGAATCTACGCACGAAATTAAGGTATTTTACTTGATAGATCTTTGAATCAGTAAAGGAATTTGAAGAAATCATGGATGTTTCTTTAATACACAATGTCAGAGATAAGAATAGACCTAAATTGAAAAGGGAACCAATAGAACCCTTGGAAGATGACCCTAGGTTTGCTTTATCATCCATACCAGACAGAGTTTTACATCTAGAAAATGTCAGAAGTTATCTTGGATGCAAACTAGAGACAGTCAGTGATAGTGATTTCACAAATGAATGTCAGAAGATTTACAATCAGGATATGAAACTGAAACAAGGTTTTGAATATTTGGAACATAATGAAATTGTTAAGTATGGATTACAGTATGAATTTGATAATGAAGAATGCACTAAGATTATCTTGAGCATAATTCATAATGGAAAGTTTTGGTTAGAAGATAGAGTGATAGATATTATAGCAGATTTGATTCATCAAGTCACTGGATTATCTGAAATTGGAGCTATTCCTTTAAATGAGAAAAACATGAGGAAAATAGTCATTGATAACACAAACTCATCCTATAATAGTAGAGGAATTATGATTAGTAAGATCAAACAAGATGATGTGAGATACTTATGCAAGATCCTAACTACTAAGTTTTGTGCAAATTCAAGAGAGGATGACATGACAGTTGGAATGATACATGCATCCTATCTAATGTGTGTTGATAGGGTACAAGTTGATATGTGTGAAATTCTAAGAATTCCATTGTTTGAGAACTTGGAGAAGATTAAGAAAACTAAGTATACATAGTTTAGGTTCTCATCCCTAATCACTTATATGTTTTTTCATTTGTTGAGGAGATTTCCTTACACCATTGGAAATGACTGGAATGATGGAAAAAATACAACAGAAAGGATTAACCTAGTGTACATAAGACATGCTATTGACAGTGTAAATGAGAGTGCAGTATTGATAATTAAGACATTTTAGAATATTGTGTCTAGCAAATCAAGGATCCCTAAGTCTCTTGTGGAGAAATATAAAGATGATATATGTTTTATGGTGGATACTGACTTTACCTATATTGAAGTAGTAGAGCCTAGAACAGAGTTCATAGACCCTCTTGGCTATGAAATATCTGAGGTGGAAACATAAGAGTATGTTAGCAGGTTACTTAAGTGTAAGTTGGACACTCAGTGCAATAGGTTTGGAACCTTTGAGGAGAACTTCAACTCCGCAAAGATCTTAATTGAAGAGAAGCAGTCTAAGAAGAGAGTTGATAGCACTATAAAGAAAATCCTAAAAGATAGAGGGATGACAGAGTGTGAGTTTTTGGTAGCAAAGCAAACAACAACAACAATTAGAGAGAGTGGACAAAAAGAAGTTTTGTCTATCCCTCCTTTATCATCAATTGCAGTACAACAGGAAGAACCTCAAGTGAAGGTAAATGTCATGCCCCTGACTGTTCCAGGCTTTACTTTTCTATGTTATGTTATGTTATGTTAGACTTTTATGAGTTTGAACTTTGACTGCGTTCTTTTGAACTTTGTTTTTGGATTAAATATGTTATCTCTGTAATTCTGCCACACACTTAGAGAATTATGTCTATTTCTGTCACTTTATGAGTCTTATTCTGATGACAGAATTGGCTTAGACTGAATTTTGAATATTGGTTTGATTATGAAATAAGGACAAACTATATGGTTAGTCAATTGTCTGATTATTGATTCATTGTTTTGGAATCCTTAATAATATGTTAGACGTAATTAGAAATGGTTATGTTATTATGGTTAATTGTATCTTATGATTATAGACAGTATATAGAGAATTATTGTTATTTAATGTTAATCTAATTCTGAATTCAAAATAAATAAATTTGTATATATGTATTTTTATACATATAACTATGAGTGAATGTTTTAGTAGGTATGTGGTATTTCATTTACTAAAACTATATAAATTAACTAAGTTAGTATATCCTATGTTGTATGTTAGTAGGAGGATAGTGTGATGAAGTGTTAGTTATTTGACTTTGGCATGTGCTGTTATCTTAGATGTTTAAGTTAAGTAAATTGACTAATGTTATTAGCAAAGATAAGTATTAACCTATCCCTAAGTCTTCTTATTATATTCTGGCTCAAAAACATGACTTAACGGCAGGGTTTTTGATGCAGGAGCATCCTGGGTGTAAGAGCAATCTTGCATCACCCAAAAATATTTCTATTTTTTTGTATTCAATAAGAGCTATTTTGTGCAGAGCTGCTATTTATGGAAAGTTACTATTTTTAGTAATTTTTGTATGTGCTCAGAATGATCTGATTTCTTTCTTGGAGGTTCATTTTGGTCATATAAGTCTGCCAGTAAAGTTTCATTGCCAGATCAAGTGTATATTGGAAGATATGGAAGATTTTCGGTATTGGCAGCAGGGTACAGAAACTTCGAACTCAGTTTTGAAGGCTTTAGAGGCCCTGGATGAGGTCGAATTTTGGGCTGAATGAAGCTTGCTTAATTTAGGCGTTGTAGAGCTCCTCGCGCCCTTTCTGAAATGGGGTTACAATAGTCAATCGGGTCAACTAGTGATGACTTATGGTCTTCGGAAGTTGGGTCACCTGAAATGGCGGAAAATGATTTTTCTTCAAAATTTCTGTTCGGGTTTCAAAATTTATTTTGAGCCGACTATGATGTAATGAAATGTAAAATAAAAAAATAATTCTAAGTTTGGTTGGCCTTATTGGCTAAAAAAATTCTGGAACCTTCCCAGGCGGTGGAAAATTGCCTATATAAGGAAGGCTGTATTATTGTCTTAGGCAGTTCAGAATAGTTCTGGGTAGTAGATCTGGGTATTGATTCGAGGCTTTGTCCTACAGAATATTGTAAGGGAATGCCCATGTGGCTTTGCATATTGTAATTCTGAAAGTTTGTAATTCCACATTTGTGGAGATAATAAGAAGCCAATTTTCTGTTCTTGCATATTGTTGTTGTTTCTCTATTTCTGTTATGTGTTTGTGGTATTAAGGGGAGCACCCTTCATCAAGTGGTATCAGAGCAGGAGTTCTTGAGTGTGTAAACAGATCGCCGACTGTGAGGCAGTTTGCACCAGGACCGTGGCTAGGGTTTCAGTGCGCATCGCGAAAATGCCTCCACTAAGAGAACGCGGCGAAAGAGCTGGTGTTGTGACACCTGAGGTTAGAGAGCTGCAGAGACAAGTGCGAGCATTGCAAGAAGAGATTCGCAGAGGAATGAATCTTAATGTCAGAGACGAAAGCGAGGATGAAGCCGAAGAAGAATATCAAGAAGGAGAAGTTGAAATTGTGAACAATGAGGAAGAAAGACTTTTTCGGGCGATTTCCAAGATTGGGAAAAGACCTAAGATTGAGGTTCCTACATTTTCTGAAAATCTTAACCCAGAGGAATTGATCGACTGGATCAATGAATGTGAGGAATATTTTGAGTATGAAGATGTTGAGGATCCTGATAGGGTCAAATTTGCGAAGGCCAGACTAAAAGGTCATGCGAAGATCTAGTGGCAAGAAATTCAATTGGAGCGAAATAGAAGAGGGAAAGATAAAATCACAAGATGGGATCGGATGGTGGATAAATTGAAGCGACAGTTCATTCCTGTTGATTATGAGCTTGATCTACTAAAGAAAATGCAAAGTTTGAAGCAAGCAGGAAGATCTATTCAGGAGTATACAGAGGAGTTCTATCGACTTCTCATCAGAACAGGCCATGCAGAAGCTGATAAGGAGAAAGTTGCCCGATACCTTAATGGGTTAAGGCCAAGCATTCAGGAGGAGCTGAATCTAGTTCGAATGAACAGTATTGAGGAGGCATACCAGTTTGCCCTAAAAGTAGAGGAAAAGCTGAACAAGAAGTTTGAGAGCAGACAAAACGGAAGAGGTCGCGGTGGACGATCTGGTGGACGGTCATATGGTGGCCGAAATGAAGATCCGAAAAAGAAGGATGAGGCTAGTAGCAGTCAGAATCAGCGAGGAAATAATTCCAATCGCTTCCAGGATCAGAATAATAGAGATCAAAGAGGAAGAGGAAGAGGATAAGGATATGGAAGAGGTGGCTTCCGTGGAACATGTTTTCACTGTGGAGAAGAAGGCCATAGGGCATTTGAATGTCCTCAGCGCCAAGGCAGAACAGACAGGAGAAATGAAGGCCAGGCCAGAATTGCACATGTAGATGAAGATGCCAGATCATCAAATTCTGAAGATGCTGAAAGAGGAGAAACGTTGATTAATAGAAGAGTCCTGTTGAGTGGTGAGAATGAACCTGAGCAAAGGAGGAGCTTGTTTCGCACCAGGTGCAAGTGTGAAGGTAAATGTTGTGATGTGATCATTGATAGTGGGAGCACTGACAATTTGGTGTCAGAAGAGATGGTGACAAAGTTGAAGCTCAAGAGGCAGAAACACCCACATCCATATCGGATTGCCTGGGTACAGGATGACCACAAGGTCATGGTCAATGAACAATGCCTAGTGAAGTTCAAGATCGGCGGGTACCAAGATGAGGTACTATGTGATATCATCTCTATAGATGCATGTCATATGTTATTGGGTAGACCGTGGCAGTTTGACAGATGTGCTGTACACGATGGTCGTGCGAATACCTATTCCCTGACAAAGGATGGAGTGCGACATAAGCTAAAACCATTGAAGGAGACTGAAGAAAAGGTATGTGGTAATGCAAGGATAACTTTTGTTGATGGAAGAAATTTCCTAGATGGTATGAGGCATGAGCATGTATGTTTTGCTTTAGTTCCAAAAGCTGGTAAAGAGGAAGTAGAAGATGTTCCTGTAGAAGTTGCAGATTTGTTGAATGAGTTTCAGGATATTGTATCCGATAACGTGCCTGATGGATTACCACCAGTCAGGAAGATCAGTCATCAGATGGACTTGATCCCAGGAGCGAGTTTGCCGAATAAGGCAGCACACAGAATGACACCTGCAGAAAGTGAGGAGTTGAACAGACAAGTGCATGAACTGTTACAGAAAGGATTGATTCGAGAGAGTTTGAGTCCCTGTGCTGTACCAGTGGTATTAGCACCAAAGAAGAATGGAGAATGGAGGATGTGTACAGATTCTAGGGCAATAAACAAGATCACGATCAAGTACAGGTTTCCATTGCCACGAATGGATGATATTATGGACTGTTTGAGTGGAGCTGTGTATTTTTCAAAGATAGATCTGAAGAGTGGATATCATCAGATTCGGATCAGAGAAGGAGATGAATGGAAGACTGCATTCAAGACAAAGGAAGGACTATATGAGTGGTTAGTCATGCCTTTTGGGCTAACCAATGCACCGAGCACTTTCATGCGGCTCATGAACGAGGTTCTGAAAGAATTTATGGGTAAGTTTGTCATTGTTTACCTAGATGATATTCTGATCTTTAGTAAGACATTGGAGGAGCATATGATGCATATTCGTATGGTATTTGAGAAGCTGAGAGAAGAGAAATTGTTGATTAATTTGAAGAAGTGCAGTTTTGTGAAGAAAGAGTTGGTGTATTTGGGGTTTGTAGTTTCAGGAGAAGGTCTAAAAATGGACCCAGAGAAGGTACAGGCTATCTTTGAATGGCCTACTCTAAGGAATGCTACTGAGGTAAGATCTTTTCATGGTCTAGCTAGCTTTTACAGAAAGTTTATCAGAAATTTTAGCAGTATTTGTGGACCCTTGACTGAAACAATGAGAGGGGATAGAAAAGAGTTTAAGTGGACTAATGGGGCAGAAAAGAGTTTTCAATTGTTGAAACAAAAAGTTACAGAACAACCTGTTTTAGCACTTCCAGATTTTAATAAGGTTTTTCAAGTAGATTGTGATGCTAGTGGTACTGCAATAGGAGCTGTTATGAGCCAAGAAGGTAAACCTATTGCTTATTTCAGTGAGAAGTTGAATGATGCCAAGAGAAAATATTCTGTTTATGATCAGGAATTTTATGCTATAGTTCAAGCATTAAAGAAGTGGAGACACTATTTGCTTCCTAAGGAGTTTGTTTTGTATACTGATCATCAAGCTTTGCAATATTTGAATAGTCAAGGAAAGTTGAGTCAAAGGCATTTGAAATGGGTTGAATTTTTGCAGAGTTATACATTTGTTTTGAAACACAGGAGTGGAAAGTCTAATAGGGTTGCAGATGCTCTTAGCAGAAGGCAACTACTGCTGACAGAAATGCAGATTGAAGTGGTTGGGTTCAAGGAGCTCAAGAATTTGTATCCAGAGGATCCTGATTTTGGTGAAGCTTGGAAAGCTTGTAAAGAACTTGTTACTCTAGACAGGACGAAATGGTTGGATTTCATCATCCAGGATGATATGCTATTCAGAGGGAGTCAGTTGTGCATTCCACGAAGTTCTATGAGGGAGAATCTCATCAAGGAGAAGCATAGTGGAGGATTGGCTGGACACTTTGGTCGTGATAAAACCCTTGCTTTGGTTGGTGAGAATTATTATTGGCCACAATTGCAGCAAGATGTGAAAAAGTTTGTACAGAGTTGCAGAGTATGTCAGATGGCGAAAGGAGTGAAGCAGAATACAGGGTTGTATCAGCCATTACCTATACCAGAGAAGCCTTGGGAGGATATCAGTATGGACTTTGTTCTTGGTTTACCGAGGACACAGCGGGGACATGATTCAATTTTTGTGGTGGTTGACAGATTTTCAAAGATGGCACATTTCATTCCCTGCAAGAAGACTAATGATGCTGTTCATGTAGCAGAATTGTTTTTCAGAGAAGTAGTGAGACTTCATGGTTTGCCAAAGACCATAGTTTCAGATCGAGACACTAAGTTTGTTGGATATTTTTGACGTACATTGTGGAAGAAGTTGAAGACAGATTTGAAGTTTAGTTCATCACATCATCCACAGACTGATGGACAGACATAGGTGGTGAATAGAAGTTTGGGAAATTTGCTGAGATGTTTGGTTGGAGATAAGCCAACAGGATGGGATTTGATTTTACCACAGGCAGAATTTGTATACAATAATTCTGTCAACAGGAGCACTGGTAAATCACCATTCCAGATTGTATATGGAAGTAGTCCAAGAAATGCATCTGAATTGAGGAAGATAGATAAAGGAGAAATAAGTAGTGCTGAAGCTGAGGATTTTGCAGAACACTTGAAGAACATCCATGAGGAGGTGAGGAAGCATATTACCAAGATGAACGCACAGTATAAGGCTAAGGCAGATGAGAAAAGGAGGTATAAGGAATTTCAAGTTGGTGATGAAGTCATGGTTCATTTGCGGAAGGAGCGGTTTCCAGTTGGTACATATAACAAGCTGAAAATGAAGAAGTTTGGACCATGTAGGATACTGAAGAAACATGATTCAGGAAACGCATATGAGGTAGAATTGCCTACTGAGCTAAATATTTCACCAGTGTTTAACATTTCAGACCTGACAGAGTATCATGAAGGAGGTGTTGAAGATAAGATCACAGCAGCACAGTGGAGTATTCCAGCAACTAGTTCAGATATCAAGGAGATTGAAGACATACTGGACAGTGGTGTTGGCAGAAGCACAAGGAACAGGACATATGAAGAATATCTGGTCAAGTGGAAAGGACGACCTGTTGAAGATTCATCATGGCTAACAAAGGAGGAGGTTAACCGTCTTGGTTTTCCTCTGCACACCTGAGTCGTGAGAGGGTCACTTCTCAAATTACCCCGGGTGTCTGATGCAGGAGCATCCTGGGTGTAAGAGCAATCTTGCATCACCCAAAAATATTTTTGTTTTTTTGTATTCAATAAGGGCTATTTTGTGCAGAGCTGCTATTTATGGAAAGTTACTATTTTTGGTAATTTTTGTATGTGCTCAGAATGATCTGATTTCTTTCTTGGAGGTTCATTTTGGTCATATAAGTCTGCCAGTAAAGTTTCATTGCCAGATCAAGTGTATATTGGAAGATATGGAAGATTTTCGGTATTGGCAGCAGGGTACAGAAACTTCGAACTCAGTTTTGAAGGCTTTAGAGGCCCCGGATGAGGTCGAATTTTGGGCTGAATGAAGCTTGCTTGATTTAGGCGTTGTAGAGCTCCTCGCGCCCTTTCCGAAATGGGGTTACAATAGTCAATCGGGTCAACTGGTGATGACTTATGGTCTTCGGAAGTTGGGTCACCTGAAATGGCGAAAAATGATTTTTCTTCAAAATTTTTGTTCGGGTTTCAAAATTTATTTTGAGCCGACTATGATGTAATGAAATGTAAAATAAAAAAATAATTCTAAGTTTGGTCGGCCTTATTGGCTAAAAAAATTCTGGAACCTTCCCAGGCGGTGGAAAATTGCCTATATAAGGAAGGCTGTATTATTGTCTTAGGCAGTTCAGAATAGTTCTGGGTAGTAGATCTGGGTATTGATTCGAGGCTTTGTCCTACAGAATATTGTAAGGGAATGCCCATGTGGTTTTGCATATTGTAATTCTGAAAGTTTGTAATTCCACATTTGTGGAGATAATAAGAAGCCAATTTTCTGTTCTTGCATATTGTTGTTGTTTCTCTATTTCTGTTATGTGTTTGTGGTATTAAGGGGAGCACCCTTCATCAGTTTTTAATGCACTTTCATTGCATTGAGGTGTTAGTGGGGTTTAAGCTATTTTTTGGGTTGTGGAATTGTACTATTTTGGACATTTGGCAAGAAGTGGGTTGTGTTCACTACAAGAGATAAGTTTGCATTGAATGAACTTATCGATGGAAATTCATTGTTGTGTTTGATGACCACCATTAGCTCTGGTGTAGAGTTGCAGTTGGTTTTTGACTCTATTTTCCACCATGGTTTTCTGCGAGAGTTTGGGTAAATAGTTGGTTATGGACTTGTTTTTCTATTGTATCATTCATGATAAGTGGCTTGGAATAGGAGGGGTTATCACGGCAAAGTTAAAATCTTCTGTTCATGGTCATTTAGGAAGTGGGGAGTTTCATACTGTTATCTCTACATTTTGGGCTCTCTTGCACGACATTTTGGCAGTCAGTGTTAAGGGATCTTCATGGTTGAGTTTGGGATTCATCTGTGAAGCTCACCAGGCAGGGGCTAGCTCTAGCATTTTAGTTCTGGATATCTTCCTCATACGAATACCAGGCAGGGGCATCTCTTACCTTAACCTCTATTTCCATTTTACGATTTTGCAAATGAATTAATGGAATGTAGTTTACTACTGTTTGTTAGTCAAAAAAATGTGAAGATTTGTGTTTGTATATTTTGTGAGTTTCGGTCATGAATCGATCTTTCTCTTTCTTGGATAGATTAGGAAGTTATTTTAGTTATAAATGCTGTGATTAGTGGAGAAATTTGGAAACAAATGACTGTTTAGTAAGTGTTTGGTTTTAGTGTGGTATTAAATACATGTTCTTTTATGCTATTTTTGAGCATAATGTGTTAAGGGGTTTTCTCTGTACTGAGTATGAATTTGGCAATATTTTAGTTAAGTCTGTGCCAAACTATGGAATATAGATATGTAGATGTTATATGGTTATTTCCTTGTGTGTTTTGGTGTCGATGTTTACTTGCTTTGGACAGTGTTAAGGGAGTTAGTCGGGTTTGAGAATCGGCATATTAATAGAGTATGGAACCAGTATGAGTTTTCTTGTTAAAAACTCCTTTAGATCTTCTCACACTGTACCTATTGTTAGGAGCACTGTAGCATCATAATGTATTCAGTTTGTAAAGTCATGGTTATAAGATGGAATCGGGTTTTTCTACCACAGTCATTAACTGAAGTTGGTATCGATGTTTTCTTTGAGCTGTAATGTGGAAATTGGGATTAGTGGTATTCATAATGTTATCTGTTACCTGTCGTATTTTGTATTTACATTTGCACATAGGTGTGGAATTGAAGTATTTTTCTGGGTGTATTTCTCTAGTTATCTGGTGTCGATGTTTGGTTAAAAGGGTGTTTGTCACTGTATGTATCAGTCAATAGAGAAATTTGTATACCTTTGGTTATACCAAAACTTGATTGTGAGCTTTTTGTATCTTCAGTAATTAGCACCAGTGTGTATTACAGTTGTAACAACATTAGGATATGTTAAGGGATTTATAGGAAAGTCCATTACTATCTTGTTCAAACAGTAAGGAAAAAAGAAACACTTTGGTATTTTGTTTAAAAGGTAGAAGTCGGTTATTATTATTATACTGTCATTATTTTATGTATTTGGTAGATTTAGTAGTATATTAAGGTCGATGTATTCTGTGACAGAACTAAGACAATTTGAATGGTTTTTTTTCTATTGCATATTTATGGACTTGAACTATTAATTTCAAGTTTACGCAATTAGATATATAAATATATATATACCTGCTGGGATATGTATATGTATACACAAGCCATGGTGTATACATGTACATACGCCAACATGTATATAATAGATGCTATGACTGTCAATCTGAATTATTAATTACAAGCTTATATAATTATATAATCATATATATATATACCTGCTGGGATATGTATATGTATACACAAGCCGTGGTGTATACATGTACATACGCCAACATGTATATAAATGGTATAAACTTGTAATTAATAGAGTAGGATGTATGGCCAATTAGTTTAATATATTGGTAATGGTAAGCTTGTATGTTTGTTAAAAGTGATGGGTGTTGTGTTGATTCAGTTGATGTATGATTATGTTAGTTCTTTTCTATTCAATGGAAACATGAATTTGATATGGATATTTTATTGTACAGTTACAGATTTAATGTTAAGTTAATGTGGAGATTATTTTGATTGGATTTGTGATGGAGAAAGAGTTGTGATCTTTTCATCTTTTGAGAAACATCATGTTGATGAATGTATGTTAAGGAATATGGTAACATGGTTTTATAATGGATTTCTGATTGCTGTTTCAATTTTGTAAATTGATGCATTAGAAACGGATTGTTAGTGAAATTGTGTAATATAGTTCATTTCACTGCTTTCATTGATTGCTAGATCAAGTGTTTTTTTGAGATAATGCAAGTATGATCGTTAGATTGGGGGCTGACACTAGTCTAGTACCTTGTGATGATAGAATTTCTGTCAGTTGTGACTGACACTAGTCTATATCCTTATGGGAAAGAATTTCTATCAGTTGTTTAATTAAGTGATAATTATAAATTCAAGGGTTATGGGTTTCAATTAACAAGATAAAACATTATGGTTTCATCAGACATAATGGATTACTATGAGGTTTCCTTATGGATACATAGCGTAGGTCCTTATGTGGACACCCATGAACTATTGGATCATTACTTTGTCATTTTCTTTGCGAGTTTATTTCTGTTAGAAAGAAATTTAGTGCTTGATGATTTTGGTGTAAAAGAATGGAAATTATGTTATTTAGTTTTCAATTACATCTGTATCTAAATCTGCATAAATGTTATATTGTACTGACTTTTATGATTGCAGATAATTGGAGATGATTCATTTTCTTTATCATTGTGACTGAGCCCTATTTGCTGTTTGCATTTGTGTTCATTTTGATTTTCAGGTTTTAGATGGATAAATCAATGAGTATGGGACAGTGGATAGCAGTTGTTAAGTTTTATGGGAAACAGATCATTTCATGGTTATTAGTTATCAGATCTATTCGTAGAATGTAATGGATTTGGAAAGAAGGAAATTTTGTTTTGGAACTTAATCTTTGAATAAAGAGTATTATTATTACTCTGATGTAAATCGATTGTAAACTATAAAGCTCTTAGAAGCGGTTGTTATGATTATATGTTTCAGTTTGTAATTTTAAGAAAAAAATAAATTATTACTATGGTTTTATGTGATTTTATTTATGGTTGTTTCTTCTTTAGTATCATCTTTTATCTTTAGGTATAGATGGGGTGTTACAGTAAAAGTGGAAGTAACTGAGAAGGATCAAGAAGCAAAGATGTCTACTAGATCCACTTCCTCCACACCTAGAAAAAGAGTAAAGGAAAGTGCCATTGGACCAGGAAAGAGACATACAACTTTAGTACAACCAGTTCCAAGAAAGATTGCAGAAATAAAAGATGATGTCACTATTAAGAAGAAAGCTTGGAAACCCAAAGTTGAAAAGCTAAATGAGCAGATCATTGAGAATGGTGACTTTAAAAGAATGAACAAGTACTATGATCTTTATGATTATACAGATAGACTTAATCTAGAAAATGCAGTTGTAAAGCATATGATTTTGGCTGACAAGAAGTTTGATACAATTCAGGGATAGATACCTGATGATTTATATAATAAACTTGTAAATAGGAAGAAGAGAGCATTAGCGGAGGATACAACTATAAGAGAAAAGCTTGTAAGGAATCTTTGTGAAGTAAGAGATGAAACACATTTCAATCAAATCATGAAAGCCTTAAGCACCCATCTAAGAACCAAAAGGAGAACCATTCAAATTATGGGAGGCAGGTATGAAGAAATCAATTCTAAGACAGAACAAGCTATTATCAAGGTTATGACAGAAAATGTTGGTGAACCATCAGTTGCAGCAAAGCAAGCAGATGAGAAAGAACAAGAGGACATTCCCTCTCCTCTAGCTATTAATATTGAAGATGAAACAATGAATGTAGAAGGTACAAAATCACCTTGGATACTGATGAAAATGTATTCAAGAATTTGGAGAACATTGTTGACAATTCAACCTTTGAAGAACAGGAAGCTACAAAAGAAGAAGAGATGACAGAGACAATAGTTGTAGAACCACCAGTAACAGAGGAACAAGTTCCCATTCCACCAAAGAAGATATCAGTCTTACTCTTGATACTGGAAAGAAAAATCAAATTGGATCTATGATTGAGCATTTGGGAAAGGAAGTAGATGATGATGATCAGTTGGAATTGATCACATCCTTGAATAAAATCATTGGCAAGAATAAGAAAGTGAAGAGTCTTGAAGGATGTCTGAAGGAACTAACTAAGAAGTTACAAAGCACTGTAACTACACAAATTGTAGAAGCAGACCCTATGGAGAAAGCAAAGAAGGTAATGAGCACTTTTGACAATGAATTCACAAACTTGTCTGATATTACAAAAGTGAAAGCACAAGTAGCCTATGAGGCTAGAATGCTTTTGAACATCAGTCAAAACATCATGAATGATATCAACACTCTTGATATCTATATCAAGGATTTGAGGAAGCATTTGGAAATAGGTAAATCTTTGTACATATAGTGTACAAAATTAGAGACTTTGACAATAGAAGAAGATTAGAAGATAAAGTTGAAGGAAGCAAAAATTCTGAATGAAAGTAACCTTCTTTCTAGCCCCAATGTGAAGGTATGTGATGTCGAGAAGAAAGTTCGGAAGCTATTTGATGAAATCAAATTTGTGCAAGATGAGAGAGATAGAAAATTGAAAAGATACACTCTTTTGAGAGAGCATACTTCTATGAAGTTAAGCATTATTGAAGAGCAGTTGGAAGAATGTCTTTAAGCTAAGACATCTTTTCAGAAGTTTAACTTTGAAAACCTCCAAGCATGTGAAATAGCATCTTATGGACTGAGCACATTACTTAATGTGGTAGATTCCATTAAGAAATCATGGGAGAAGGAGATAGAAGCTATGAAGATAGATTTTACAAATTGTGTTGCAAGCCTACCGGCTTTGCAATAAATAAATTGAGGTATAATATTTTTTTGTGATACAATTTTGTAACCCTCCCTACCTTTATTTTGTCATTGTTGTCAAAGGGGGAGAGATATATAGTAGAAAATTGATAATATATGATAAGGATTGATACTCCTAGGGGGAGTACTATATTAGAGACAATATTTTTTGAGGAGTTATAAGGATAGTATATATTTTATACTATGGCCACAATTTTGAGATTTTGAGTTGTACACTTAGCCAATTTTCTCATATGTTGCCACCAATGACAAAGGGGGAGACTATTGGGAATTTGGCTGAGTTGATTACATAGATGTTGTCATTATGGCAACATATGATCCACATGAAGATTGCACAGGTCAGAGAGCAAGTATGAAAGAGCGCATTGCAAATTTGTCTAAGTGTGAGACAGTGTTTTTACCAGTGAACTTGGACATAGTTTTTGTTTGTGATGTTTATTGGAGTAAGTTCAGTGCTTGCGCACTTGAACATAGACTCTATGATGTCTATTGAACACCCATCTCAAAGCGCAAGTCAGTATGACATGTATGGAAGGAGTTATGATAGTTTTACCGAAGACAGTGTTAAGCCGACAAGACAGAATATGAAAACATAACTAGTAAAGAGTTAAGGGATTATTTTATTTATCAAAATAATGACTTAAAAATATAAAGGGATGACATCCTAGATGTTAACTCTTGGATAAAGTTATGTGTATAAATGTAAATGTAATTGTAGTAGTAGACACAATTGTGGACAAGTGATATGATGCGAAATATATGATGCATATGTAATAGCGATAGTGAAAGAGCAGCAAAGAGATATTGATGCAAGCAGTGTAAGGTTATGTACCTTAACCTATTTTTTTAATTAGTGTATATTGTACATTACTTTTTTGGGCAGTGGGCTCATCTGGTAATCATATTTTGTACTACCAACTCCTAACAGGGTTGAGGCTTCTAACAAGGCCTATAGTCCCTTAATCAGGACTGATACACCATATGCTTGTAATAGACTCCTAACAAGGTCAACATCCTTAAAAAGATACTTTTGATTAGTGGATCTCTATGGGTACCATCCCCACTGGGGTTTTCCCTTGGCTAGGGTTTCCTCGAGAACAAATAATGTGTTATGAGTTCTTTATTGCTATGCATGTTGTTTAGCTTCTTATGTTATGCATGTATAAAGATAATTTGTTATATCCATAATTGGGCAAAAGATAAAGTTTGTAGGATACTGATTCACCCCCCCTCTCAGTATTCCCTATTTCTAACAACCTCTAGATTCAAAATCTAAGTTCAAAATGTAGTTTCCCCCCTCAAATTAGGTCTTTTGTAGAGCTTATATGTTGAAATGATTCAAAATTAGGATTAAAATATAAATTATCAAGTTAATTTCAATTAGTTGATTTTAGAATTTGAAAGTGAAAATGAAAAATTTAAAAGGGGTTTCATATTCAATTAGATTTAATACAATTAACTCCTTTCTTTTGCAAGGTGATTATGGAGGAAGGAGATGCTTGGAGAAAAAAGGATGGTGGAAAGGTCAAAGATCAAGGACTTCAAGGAAGAATTCAAAAATGTCTATCCATCCATCAACAATAATAAATAAGAAGCTGGTTCAAGATCAAGGACAAGGTGAAGGTGCAAGTTCAAGATGGTTTCAAAGAAATAGGAATTGAGAAGTCTATAAGTAAAGAAGAATCATCATCAACCTAAATTCCCTCTAGGAATCCAAGCTCAATTGGACCAAGTAAAATAATCTAATTACATGAAACTTTCAAAAGATCAAGGTCAAGAAGTTAAGATTTCAAATATTTGCCATGAGAAGGTCTTCAAAAGATAGAGAAAATTTGTGAAAATGAAGCAATTTGAGAATACAAGCCATCACAATCAAGGAATTGATTATATTGAGTATCAAGAGATATCTTCTCATCACCAAGGGCTATATCAAGATTATAAGATAAGGGTATGGATGTGGTGCCTAATCATCTTCAACAAATCAGAAGGCTCCAATTGCACATGTCTAAGCACCCTCAATCAGATCATTCCAAGTGTAAACGTGGAATCCACATAACACTTATACCTAAAAAATTATTTGATTGGTCAATAAAAGCAATGCTATTTTCTCATTCTCCCATAAATTGGTGCCCAATTTTATTTGGCCAACATTTAATACTTGTAGCTAGTAGTTATATTAGGACTATGTTGGCTGAATCTTGACCCTTGATCTTGAATCAATCTTGACCATTCATTGTAATTGAACAAATATAAAAGGATAAGGCCTTCACATTTATAACTTATTAGAATTAGAATTAGTTTTGGAGTAGGGTAGGAGAGGCAATTGAGACTATTTTCATAATTCTATCAAAGTAATTGCTAATTCATTGTTTGTCTTTGTAGTGGATTACTTTTGTTTCTTTGGAGCATTGCACAGTTTCTACATTTCCTCACTTAGATTAGGATTTTATTTAAATTTTGATTAGAAAGTGTTTAGTTGAATGAATGATATTTTGGATTCATATTTTGTGAACTCCCTTAGACCATACCACTAGCTTTTTGTTGATTGTAAGTTTTCCTTGTGTGGTTGAATGACATGTGTATGAGATTTACTTAGATTATTGCTTGCACATTGATATTCATCAATGGATGGTGTTAATGAGATGGTGATAGTTTGAAAATATTACATATTCCTTAGGAGATTAAACTATCTTGGTTAATGTCAATGGATAAACTAATTCTAGTAGAGTCACAAAGATATCCATTGTCTCTTGTAGTCTAGGAGTAGACTAGCTTTCTAAACTCTTTTCCTTTGTAATTTTTTTGGTTGGAAATAGTTGAAGTGGTTGATATCGATTGATTACACAATGTAAGTCCCTTTGTGATAATCAAAACATCACATCATAAAACTAAATTAAGTTCATAATAACAAGGAACCTTTGGGTTGTCTCACTTGATCACACAATCTAGATACATTGTTTAGCATATGAGCTTATTTATTCAAGAGAGAGTTGGAGAATCAGTGTTTCATTTGGAATACTAGACATTTATTTTTGCATGTTGTAGTGGCATAAAAATCAATCAAGTCCCATTGTGATCTAACTATATTATGATTTCTCAAACCTTTATTTGAGATAGAATGTAAATGAAAATGGTAGTGGATAGTGAAACTAGACTTTGTTATGCGACTCAATGTTAGAATTGAGCATGGTTTCATTATATTTTACTATGTTGATTGAGGTAAAATAAATGTAGAAATATTTATTTTATTTTAAAATGAATATAAAGTGTATTAGTGCAACCTAGGGTGGTGTTTAAAAACCATCTCAAGTGTCACATCTTATTCCTCTTTAGTATTTTTTCATAAGGAAACATTTAGGAGCATTAAGAAGGTCCTAACAAACCTCCCTACCTTCTCCTTCATGTGTCAATGTTTCTTTGTTCCCAAGAGATATAATCATCCATTTTATCTGGCATCATTTATAAGTTTATTTTTGTTGAGAGTCATCTTGGGTTGTTCCAAGATGTTAGGTATGTATTAGGGACTCTACCCTTGCTTGGGTTTGATCACTAGTTCAAGCACCAATGCTCCATAAGGAACACACTACCCTATCAAGGCTATAAGTTAGAATGGGACTAAAATGCCTAGGCACCAGTATCCAATCTAGATATTAGTCTCCTCAAAATTCCTAATTTGGCCATTTCATTTTCAAAGGGAATTTTTTGGTCATTTCTTGTGGAACCAATATAAAAGTTGTGCTCCTCAACCTCAAGAATTTTTCCATGATGTTATTTCATTGATGATTTCCTTGTAGAAATAATTATGACATCTTTCCTTGAAAATCATATCACCTCCTAGAAGATACTCGTCATCCTTTCATCTAGTGGAGATCTTGTGTTTCTTGGTTAGGCCTCCTCTTCTGTAGGTTGAAGGTCATGTTTGAGGTTGTATAGGATACATATTGAGTTGAGTTGATTTGAGTTGAGTGTACAATCATCCTACTCCTCTAAACTCATTAATTCTAACCTCTAAGCATGTTGTTAGTGTTAAGTTTATTTTGGTTGTCTTGCATAATTTCTTGATTTGATGACATGGATGCCAAGTTTGACAATAAAAATCTTCTTCCATCAAAGCCCACTAATATAAAATGGAAAAAAATATGACATGGTTCATTTCCACTAGTTTGAATATTTTAAAAATTGGTTAGCATCAGTCAAAAGCATCTCATCTATTGATTGTTCCAATAAGTATCTAGATTGATAATTGTCTTCAAAAATTGCAAAAAAGGCTATTTGATGATTGTTCATTCATGTGAATGGATAGTAATGGTGGAATGATAGATTCAAATTTATTTCTCCACCAAATTCATCAATAAATACCCCTTTCTAATTGTTGTCTCATTTCACTTGTGATTGCATGAACATTGAAGGCAAATTCAAAGAAAAAAAGGACTTTCTCTATAACAAGATAGGGTTTCTATTATGATTTCAAGTAAGTAAAATGTCAAAGATTGTACACTCTTAATAAGGTGTCCAATTACACACTTTCTTAGAACTCATTTTAGCATGTCTCATTCCTCTATGCACTTTAGAACCTTTATTGATTTAAATTTATATATGAGTTCTCTCTTAATTAAATTTTTTAAAAATCCAACATGGCCCCTTAACTATAGGTGTGGCCCTTTAATTGTTTTATCCCCTCATCAATTTACTACCCACTTAGGGCCTATTTTAACATAAGAACCCTCTTTTCATCAATCCCAAAATCATAATCCAATTTTGTATTAAATACAACCTCTTTTTGATATTCTAGATCTCAAGTTTGAAGTCTAGGCCGAATTGGGTGGAATGGACCAATTGGCGCACCCTATTCCAACCAATTTCACTTCAAATTTGGACCATGCAAAATTTAGGCCGATTGAGCAAGAATTCTATTACTACACTGATGTACTCCAATTTTTACTCTCCAAAATGTTGTGAGGGGCATAAAATAAAGCTACCCTCCTTCATTTGGGATATCTCTCAAGTGCAATTGGAACTCTCAACTACAATTTCACATCTAAGCATTCAAGCAACATCATCCCTGTTAAACATGGTGAATAAATGAGAGGGGGATTGAATCAATTATCATAAAATATTTTTTTTCAACTTTATTTAATCTGGTGCAAACTTAAAGCAATCTGATAATTAAAATAGATATGAACATGAAAGCACATAAACACCATACACAATGAACACCAAAATTTATGTGTAAACCCAAGATGGGAAAAACCATAGAGAAGCTAATATTCATGAATAAAAATATAGATTAAGGTGACACCAATTAAGGTAACTCTTGCAATAGCTCACTGCCATTTTTCTCATTGCAAGTAAGGCTCACTCCCCATTTTGTTAACTACCTTGAAATAATAAGGCTCACTGCTAGAATGAGAATAATGAAAGGGAATCCACTACTAAAATAATTGTCACCAACAATCAACAACACAAAAAGGATATTTCAGTTTACTACTAGTTGCACACAATCACATACACATTAATACATAGATATTTTCTTATCAGATTCACATTCACTACACACATACATTCTCTCTTGCATAAAAAATAATCATCACTTACATATACCATACCATGCCATCATAAACATCTAAGTTGACCTAACATTGTTTGAAATAGGTCACAAAAAATCATTCCCGCAATGGTAAGGAATAAAATGTGGACCACATTGAACCTCCTCACCTAATATAACATGCTACAGATTCACCATGTTATTCAAAACCAAGAAATATGATATACATGTTACAATGAAAATACCTGTTTTGAAGCATAATAACTATTGGCATATTGGATGTATTTTAATTGATGTCAACATATCATAAAAATCAAAGGAATGTCAACATATCAGAGGAATTGATCAAAAGAGTTATTTATTTGTTTCTAACTTAATTGTTGTAGGCTAGCCAGTGGAACAATATGTTTAGAGGTTTGGTGAGGACCATATATTGTAGGTATGAAGTTGTGCATGTGGGATATTATTTAAGAAGGTCAATACTTAGTTCACTCCAAGTTTCAGAGGATATATTAAAGATTTGGGCATGACTCAAGGTCGACATAATTGGTGGCTGGCAGATGGGGTGACAAACAATGTTGACATGAAGAAAAAAAGTAGTTTGATGTGAACAATCAAGTTATAATTTATTGGAGAAAACCTAGGAGTATGTTTGGGAAATACGCAGGTGTATTCAATTGAGAGGGTTTTTAATTTAGAGGTCTACATGGCATATTTTATTATCTCAGAGCCTTGTTGATAGTGTTCTTAAAGTTCAATGGAAAAAGGGTTGGAAAATCCAAAGGCTGTGGTGGATTTGTGTATTTGAGTGTTTATCATGATGCTATAGGATGTTCTTCACGAGTTAGTGATACACATGGATCAGAGGGATCAAATTGGTAGACTTTTTGGTCAATATTAATATTATTATTATTAGTTTTGTTCTTGGACGACTGGGTTGGTAAATTGTGTTGCGCAAGTGGTAAACTATGAAATTTGGGAGATTTATGATCTCAAGGTGGTTGTTATAGGTTGTGGCTATGATTTTATAGTTATAGATGGATTTGAAACATGATATTTGGCATGATGATTTGAAGAAATGGTGAATTAGGTTTGGCCGATCTAGTTCTTGATATAAGATGTTGAATTAGGAAAAAATCAATAGGCATGTAAGTGAAAGATTGATTGTGAATTCCAAAATTTCTTGTAGAGCAGTGGTTGAGATCTCTTAAAGGATAATTTTATCATCTGAAGGAGTGAAAGAGAATTAGATTAGAGATCCTTGTTGAACCTAAATGGAACTAACTTTGGCATAAGGTAGATGTTGCTATCCAGTTCAAAAACACTTTAAGATCATGGTAGTGATAAAATTATAAGGTAGTGAGCCTTCCTCAAGATTGTAGCCTGAGGATTTTCATTTAAGTAGTGAGCTCTAGGAAGTGATCCTGAATGCATGTGCATTCCCCATACATTGCAATAGGTTTATACTTCTAACAAGGTATTTAATTATTGTGGGTAATAAACCCCACCATGGTTTTTCCCCTAACATGATTTCCACAATAAAAATATTGTGTCAAATTGTGTGGATTTGATTTTGATTTGTGGATGCATACATGTTTATATTTAATTTAATCAGATTAGAATTAGGTCATTTATATTTAACGGTCTTTGAGAACTAAGGAGTTGAAGTTTGAAGTTTTGGGAACAACTAATTCACCCCCCTCTTAGTTTTTCACTTCCATATTATCAATAATTGGTATCATAGATTTGGCCCCTTAAAGGAAGCCTAAGAACTTGAGGGATATTTGATATGGAATCTTACAAGGACAATCCTAGGTTTGAAGGCACAAAATACCCCATATGAAAAGGACATATACTCAATCATTTAAGATGCATTGGAGAAGAATATCACACCATCATAAAGAACTAAAATCCTTTTGTAGATCTATCTGTGGTTACACCAGATGAAAAGAAGTAGTTTGAGTACAAAATCAAAGAAGAGGAAGCCTTGCTAAGTGCCCTATCAGATACAAAGTATAAAAATATGATTTAGCTGAGAATACACATGAGATTTGGAAAAATCTATAAACCCTACATGAAGGTGATGCATGTGTCAAGAAAGCTAAGTTACAAAGCTTGAAAGGAAGGTATGAATCCTTGAGAATGTCTAAGGATGAGAACATCAAATATTACATGTTGAAGATAAATGAATTAGTTTGTAGCATCAGATGTGCTTGTGGTGTATTGGATGAAGGAGAGATTGTTTAAAAGGTGTTGAGATCTCTCCCGCCTTATTACAAGAGAAAATTTTCTTCTATTGAGGAAATCATAACTGCTTCTATTGTGACAAGAATCACATTGGTTGGTAATTTATCTTCTTTTAAAATAAATGAGTTTCACATTTCTTTACCCAAAGTTGAATCAACTTCCAAGGCTACAATATCAGGAAGAGACATGCATAGATTAGATCAAGGTGAAGGATCTAAAAGAAGAATATCAAAATATGAAAAGGAGATGAGAGAAATTAAAGAAGAAGAGAGAGATATTTAGGAATTGGAAGAACTAGTGGCAAGGAGACTATCAAAAGGATCTGGAAAGTACAAAGGGAAAATGCCCTTAAATGCTTTTGTTGTAAAAAGATAGGACATTATGTCTCTAGATGTTCGGAGAGATTTACTAAGAACAAGTATGATGAGTCTAAATATGAGAAAAAGTGTTATTATGCTAAAGGAATCACTAATGATGAATATGATAATGTTAAGAGTGAAGATAAACTTGTGATTGTTGCAATCTAAGAAGATGAACCTAAGTCTACAAATATTATGTCTAGCATTCCTGCTATAAATGTTGTTGAAGATCTCATGCATAATGTTGCTATTAGTAGTATAAACAAGGATGAAATCTAAGTAACTCAAGATGTAGGAAAATCCCTAACTACTTAGAATGTCAAGGAAGATAAATGGATAATTGATAGTGGCTACTCACATCACATGACTAGTAACATGAGAAAATTTGTGGAATATGAGAAGTATGAAAGTGGTGCCGATAAGAGGGGAGATAAATCTAACTTGGTAAGATTTAGACAATCAATACCTCTACTAATTTTTTTGCTAAGGATATTATGATTGATGTTCATGATAGTTGTGCTATTGAGAAGACCAAGACTAGTGATACTTCTGCTAGTAATATTTTTGCATGTAATAATGTTGAAGAGATTACCCTTGAGAACTCTATAAGTTGTGATATTGAAGAAGAGAAAGCCTTAGTCACGCAATTGGATAGAAAGAATGATTGGTTGATAGATAGTGGATGTTCACATCATATGACTGGTGACATAAGAAAATTTATGAAATATGAAGAATATGATGGAAAAATTATTAGATGGGGAGACAAAAATGGAGGAAGAATCAAGGGAAGAGGTACCATTTCCAAAAACAATACAAAATATGATGTGATACATGTTATTGATTTAACATATAACCCTCTCAGTGTTGGTCAACTAGTTGAGAAGGGATACACTCTATATTTCAGTGATTAGGGATGCGAGATTCTGAACATTTTCAGAAGTGAATTGGATTAGGATCAAAGAGAAAGAAAAATGTTTTCCATCTGAATAATGAAGAAGTAAAGTATCAGATTACTCAGATTGAACCAAGTTAGATCAAATCATATAAATATAGACAAGGAATCAACATTTATGATGAACTACATCAACAATATCAGAGTTAGATGCATAATGTATTGGGGAATATTGATGATGAAGCTAGAGCTAGAAAAGAATAAGGAATAGTGCTAGAGTCATAATTGAAGCCAATGACATAAAGGTATGAAAACTTGAACCATTATAAATATAATTACTTAATTGTTCATCCTAATGGAAATCAGTCTAATTTCTGCAAAGATAAATTGGATGAATAAAGTGTCAGTGTACTTTTTGGAGTACAAACTTATGATGAGAATCAAATCAAGTGTATTCCAGAAAGGTCATTAATCCAAAAGAAATGAATAGTAGATGTAGATATAGGAGTAAATGAAAATGAATTTGCAAGATGTGATAATTTCAATATCCAAAACCATAAGGAGTTTAATATCAAGAAAATTAAGGAGAATGAAATATAAGAGTTAGTTGAAGAAAATTTCAAATCATAACATCATAGAATTATGGAAGATCAATTTTTTCTAATTTTTAAAATTGAGGCTAGAAAAGTGTACAAAGCTTGCATGGATGATAAGTGGGTTAGAGTCATGGAAGAAGAGCTTAGAATTGAAAATGATCTCAAGGATAAGCTCAAAATTAGTTCAACTAAACTTGAGATATTACTACTTTAGAGAAGGTAAATGAACAAAAGTGATACTGAATTAGATGAAGAAGAGTGCTCTAAGAATATTCAAGACAAGTCTAAGTCAAAGAATAAGAAGAAGAAAACCAAGAAAACTTTGGTAAGGGAGGAAAAGAAGCTTAGAGGTAAGTGCTTTGTTTGTGATAAGGTTGGACACAAAAAAGTAGACTGCAAAAAGGGATATCTATGTTTTAGTTGCAAAAGAGATGATCATGATCCAAACATATGCAAAAATACGAGGAAGAAGATTGTTACAATGCACTACAAAGAATAAACAAAAGAATGGATAAAAGATTGTTCTATGGATCAAATGTAAAATATTTGAACTTACTATTGAAAGTTGTAGAAGAAAGAAGGTGGATAAATATGACACTAAAGAAGAAAAAATGAGAATGAGAAGGAATGGTCAAAATAAAAGAAAAGAAGAAGATAAGGTAGACAAACATGTTCAAAGGAATATGGAGAAAAAAAGAAAAGGAGGACAAGGAGAAAAAGAACAAGAAGAGGAAAATAAGAAAGAATAATAAAGAGTGTACATAAATGGGATCTACTTCAGTAATATTCAAAGGCAATTCAAAAGGAATTTCTCTTCCCAAACAAAAATAAGATGGAGAGGAATGCATCAATTTAGAGGATTTCATGGAAACATTTTTTAAATTGGATTGATGTAAGAAAGCTACTACTCAGGGGGAGTAGTAATCATGGTATATAATTTTTTTGATCTAAATTTGAGTGGTTGTAGAGAGAAAAAAGGAATTGCAAAAATCAGTGAAGTAAGTCTTTGATGTTTGACCAGTATTTGGATGGCTTAGAGGTGTGTGTGAAACAAAGGAAAACAAGCTTGACAAGGTAACATTGTTACTATAACTGATGGTGATGATGAAGACCAACCAAGATCAAAGGAATACAAGATAGTAGAAAGGTTAGATTAGTTATTATCTTGTCATTGATTTCAAGCAATTGATTTATGGTTTATATTATGTTGCCATATCATTCAGAGTATGAGATAAGTTGAATGAGTTAAGAAGAAGAAGAAATGAGATGTTGTGAAGTTGAAGAACTTAAATGGGCAACTGATATAGATTAGAGAATGCTAAGATTATGTTGATATAATTATTTTCTACCTAACGTATGATTATATCAAATTGGTAAAGAATGGTAATGAATATTTGACAAGTTGGCAAGCAAAATAGTTTTGGCTATCGAGCAAGAAAAGTCACCTGGTAAAGAGGAAAAGTAATTTGGTAAAAGAAGAGTAAGTTTTGGTAAAGGAAAAGGAACTCAAGACATCGAAAATAAGTTTTAGGCATCGAGCAAAGTTAACTGAAATTCAGAGTTATCCACCGAGAAAGGAACATAAATTAAATACAAGGATCAAAATGACATTTAATGATTAGCTATGATGAGTTGGAAGGTTATGATGATAATGAAAGTTAGTTAGCGAGATCTACGATTAGGAAAATTTAGGATGATGATCTATGGTTTAGTTCTAAATGGTTAAAATAGAAGGAACAAGTTTCAAGAAAGTTCAAGTTTTGAGGTGAAGGTAAAATGTGTTACTAAGATCTAGATTCATTAAATAAGTTTGTAAAATGAATTGAACGATTGAGATTAATCAAAGGAAAATGTAATAGAGGAGATTAAGAGACAAAAGTAAGTCTATATAGAGGATGAATTTGTATGAAAAAATGGCTAGAAAATAGAAGAGTTGATAAGTCACTAACTGATGCAGTGAAGAAGGAAAAGATAGATTTTGAGTCAGAAAGAAGAATTTGATGAAGTGTTGAAGCCAGTGGTTAGAGAAGGATTGAAGTGAAGATAGAGAGCACATAAAAGATCTAATTACGAAAAGATAGTTGCAAATCTACAGGTCAATTTATTTACTATTTCTTATTAGCATTTGTAACAAAGAAATATCTTAACAGAGTAGACTTAATAGTCTTATTATAAAATCATTGCAAAAGGTAATATTCTAAAGAGTATTTGAAGTCATTTTTCTAGGCAAATCCTAACATGATGAAGATCCTAATAGATCTGAGGTAAATAACTTGACCGGGTCACACCTAACAATGTGTATTGTAATCTTTAACCAGATTGGCTCTTAACCAAGCATACTTTAGAAGAGTATTTGCTTAGTGGGTGACAATTCCCACAGTGGTTTTTCCCAAAGTTGGTTTTCCACGTTAAATATTGGTGTTACATGTGATGAATGATTTGTTTATTTTTAAAGTTTATTTACTATTGTCGGTAAACAATGAATTGTTTTTAACTGAATTAATCAAAGAAAAGTTTGTAAAGGTACACAAAATCAAGGATTATTGATTCACCACCATCTTCATAATCCAACAATTGGTATCAGAGCTAAGTACTCTAGAGGGATAAGTTTGAAAGACTTGAGTAAAAGATACAAAGAATTATAGGAGAGAAGTACCTAAGCTAAACAAGAAAAGTTTCTCTACATGGAAAAGTAGGATGAGATTGTACCTATCTAGGAATGGAGAATCTACACTAAATCTTTTGGATAATGAATACACTCCACCACCTCCCAGACCCATGATAGTTGATCAGATGAGAGAAAATCAGGAATACAACTTGATAATGATACAAATTGCTTCTTCCCTGACCGATGCTGAATTCAATGATGTTAAGGACCATGTTAATTCAAAAGATATGTGGGATAGGCTTACACTTATTTATGGAGGAGATCAACATGTCAAAAAAGCTAAGGTTGATAGTCTTAGAGGAAAGTATGATGAAATGAGAATGAAGGATGAATAGAACATTGCTCAATATAGTTTTAGAATCAAGGAAGTTGTTAGTGCCATCAAAGGTTCTAGTGAAACATTGACTAATGAAGAAAAGGTAAGTAAAATTATGAGAACTATTTCTTCCAAGTATGCTATTAGAGTATCTACTATTCATGAATTGAGATCCATACCGAATAATGTTTTTACTCTTGAAGCCTTAATCGGTAAGCTGACTGCATTTGAGCTTAGCAATTATGATAATAGTCTACCAACCATTGAAACTACATGCAAATTATCTTTGAGTATTGGAACTTTAAGGAAAGAAAGAGAGAATCAAAATAGTTCATGTGGAAATAAATATGACAATATCCTAACTGAAGAGAAAGGACAAGAAGATTTGGAAGCACTCTGGCTAAGATACTACCAAGAGTTAAAGGAAAGTATAAAGGCAAATTACCCTTGAAATGTTTTAATTGCAATAAGATTGGCCACATTGCATCTAGATGTCCTGACAATGAAAAAAGTGATAAGAAGGACAACTGATACAAAATATTTAGAGACTACAAGGACAAAGGTAAGAAATCATGTTACCTAGTTGAGGAAGGTGTAATTGATGATAAATGTGATGATACATAAGAATGATATGAAGTTGTGTATGTTGCTGTGAAGGAAGTTTTAGATGAAGAAAAGTATGAAGGTGAAAAAGCACTTATTTCTCATGTAAGTAAACTTGACCCATGGATTATTGATAGTGGATGTTCACATCATATGACTGGTGATATTGATAAATTTTAAAGTTTAGAAGAGTATGATAGAGTATTTGTCATTTTTGGCAATGATGCTCCTATTAGGAATGAGAACACTGAGAGGGGGGGGTGAATCAGTGTTCACTGTAATTTAACTTTTCACTTTAATCTGAATACTAAATTATAAATGCTTAAGTACTGAATTAAAAATTCACATAAACATGAAACATGAAATCAACACATGACACCAATATGGTTACGGGGAAACTCAAATAGGTAAAAACCCTGGCGGGACTTGATACCCACTAATAATTTGCACTAGTGTTTTGTGATCCTTGTTAGAAGATCCTTTACCCTGTTAGGAGTAGCTTTACAATGCTTTTAGTATAGTATACCTTGTTAAGGGTTAGACCCTATTAGGAGTCTTTTACAATGATCCCTGTTAGGGGAGTGGACTCACTGTCCTAGAGCTCACTACTCAAATGATGAAGGCTACAACCTTCTGAGATCAGATACACACTATATCTGCAAGTGAACTACTGTTGTGACACTACTTGTCAGATCAGTTCCTTTCGTGCACTGATGCTTTGACCTCTAGAAAAGCTCTAATACATCATATGCTCTCTTCACATACCTCTACTCTACTTCACATGACTTTTATACAACTTCCATAACAAATACAATGGGCGCACCTTATATTTATGCACTCATATCAAATATACAAATATGTCGGCCCTATAACTAATTACAAATAACGCTTCCAAATGAATTGGCTTAAGTATGCTTACAATTATACATGTACATATGTCAAAAACCTAAATACAATGGGTGCATAGCCTTTACAATATTAAAAAATAATCGCAAACCAAAATGCTTACTGTCGGCTTTATGCTCTATTCGCTGCTGGCACACACTGGCTGTGCATCTTCAACTGACTGTAACTTTTACATCTTTGCATATCTACTTATGCACTCATAGACTAAGAATAAGTATAGTATAAAAACCTTAACTTCTAGGGTGCATACCATAGTTCATCCATCCACACGTGCGTTGATGCTTTGAGTCTCTGGTGCTCTGTATGCTGTCCAGTCTTCAACACTTAACTGAATTCTGATCTTTACACTTATTGCATTGACTCCAAACTGCTATATGACTTTTTTTCCATAATGAAAACACTATATCTAGTCATATACTTTAGTATAGACAACTTGCCAACAATCTCCCCCTTTTTCATTGATGGCAACAAAGGAATATGGCTAAGTTGCTAACTGTCCCTTAATACAAAAACTTTTGTCTTCTATATATCTTCTATACATATATATACTCCATATTATATACAACTCCCCCTTTGACATTAATGAAAAAGGTGCATCAAAAACTTTATCTACATACACTTACTGAGGGAAAACATCTAGATATGCAATCTTTAGGTTCTGGATCTCCTTCTTCCAAAAGGTTATCAGTGAATTGACTATCTGTAGATGGGTGCATAATGCATATTGAAGCTTCTCCATCTTCTCCAATTCCATGCTCAGACCTTGATCATAGGTTATCATAGTCACATCAATCTACTTTATGTTCTGACTGAGAATGTCTAGTGAGGGCACAAGAGCATTCCTCAATTGAGTCTGTCTAGACCTTATCTTCTCCATTTCTTTTTCTGCCTTCTCAATTATGTCCAACTGACCTTGATAGACATTGTTACACATGTTTACATTAGTGGATGTATCTAGCACTAAAATCTTCACCTTCTCAATCATTACCTCTACATCTTTGATCTTCTTAAGATGGGCATTAGTGAGCTTATCCTGATCCATAGATTCTGCAATGACTTTCCTTCCTTGATTTGCAAATTCCTTCAATGATGCCTAATCAGACTTAAGAGAGTTCAAGTCTAGTGCAAAGTTACTCATCAATTCATTGAGTCTCTTCTTTAAGTACTTCTCTGCCACTATGGCAGCAGATTATTTTAGGCTTGAAAAATTGACTTTGAACTGAGAGATGACTGTTCTCATATCATCGACTGAATGTACATTTACCATCTTCTTATCCTCTAGCAGAAAACTGTTCAAAATATTTATTGATTCCACCAAGAGAGGATTTCTCATTACTTGCTTCTCCTTAGCCTTCTCCATAGCTAGGATGCTGAACTTAATCAGGTCTTCTTCCTTCTAGGAGTCCAAACTACTAGTGTCAGGTGTGAAACTTGACAACAATGCTGAGGAGGGAGTGATGGGAGTGCTATCCATCACTTCTTTCTTCACCTTGACCAAATCAATAGAAGATTCATCTTTCTTTTCTACCTCTACTCCTTTCTTTTCTTCTTCTTTCTCATCAGATATATCTTCTATGATTACTTCTTCTTGCTGAGTGGGAGGGATATTACTGCATAGGATTTTTGCTTCCTCAGTGCTAAAAAATGCTTCCTCAAACTTGTCTAACTCCTTATCAGTAGCTGCCATGGCTATTTCCACATTATCTATGATGATTGTGTTGTATTTGGGTGATTCTGTCATAGGCACATATTGATCTACTTCTATTTGAGTTTCTGCTATGGGCACTAAGTCCTGAGGACTTTTCATTGGTACATTAGTGGGTTCTACCACTTTATCTTCCTTAATGGGTGCATGAGTGATGGGTGCAATAGGTGGTTTGATCTATTGTTCCAGCAACACCTTCTCAAAGGCCTTCTCTATTTCCTTTGTTATCAACTCATAATCTTTGTTCATAATGTGAAGAGTTCTCATCTTTGTTCTAAGGTGTGGCTTCACCAAATTCAATATTAGATCTATTTCGTCGTTAGAAAATATAGGCAGAGTGTCTTCTAGCTCTTTTTCCCTGATCCTTAGATCTTCTTCATTTGCTTGTCTTTTAAGGTTTTCTAGAATGCCCCATACATTATCTGGTATTTCTATTTTCAATTCAAGAACTATCTTCTTGAACTTTATCAAATGTTTGATAATCATACCATGAATTTTAGACTTATCAATCTCAGTGTATGATTCATAGAACTTCCCTATTTGATCAATCCTTCCCTCATAAACAATTCTTGCATATAGAACTTTGAGGCTAGGTCTGAATCCTACTTGAGGAGGTGCTTGAGTGTTTTTCTTGCTCCTTAATTCTCATGAGGATGGATGACTAGTGCTTGCTTCTTTCTTCCTCTTGAATAGAGGTTTATACTTCGGAGGAGTATCTTTGGGCATAGGATTATTGTCCTCTTTATCCTTCTGACTATCATTTTTCTCAATTTTTATCTTTTTCATGTTGGGATCTTCTTGTTCTTCTTCTGCGATCTTCAATTCTAGGGAAATCTTCTCATCCCTTGCTTTATCAAGGATACACCATGTATTCTTAGGATCTCTGATGTGACCTTTGCAACCTTTCTTTTTGTTGCAACACTATTCAACTTAGCATCAACTTCTCTAGTCTTTTCTTCATATGTTCCCCACCTAGGTTCATTATCATCTTTGGGTGCTAATAGTAGTACCTGTGCATAAGCTTCAAGAACTTGTTCTTTAACCTCATAGCCAAGTGGATGAATCCACTTAGTTCTAGGCTCAACAACTTCCATACAAGTAGTATCAATCTCCACCATGAAGCATATTGAATCTTTATACTTCTCCACAATACTTTTAGGAATCCTCTACCTCATCTGCATCCTTGCTCTGAAGGTCTTCAATTCCAAGGTAATGGAATCTCTAAGTGTGCTTTTAGTGCATGCTTTGCTTGATATCTATGGCATGGTAGGAATGGACTTGTCTAGATACAAGTCTAACACTTTACCAACTATATGAAGGTACATATAGATGATAAGGGACCCAAACCTGAATACCTTAGTCTTGTCATGTTTGATAGCCCTAATTTTGTCTATCAACTATGCATGTACGATCTCACACTAGTTGAACTCTCCATCTTCTTGCACAAGACAGATGGCTGCTAGAATAGTGCTCGCAGACACACTATTCACCCTGCTAGTATGATGAAACCCATAACCAAGTATCATTGACATTAACTTAATGTTTGGTTGCTCTATCAGCTCAATGGTCATGCTGCATTTATCACTTCTAGATTTACACACTTGCTCCACCATTTTCCTGACATCCTTACCCACTGGAAGGATGATGCCTATCTTAGATAGGCTTGTTATCTCATGAATCAAGTCTCCTGTGATTCTTACTGGTACATCTCCAATCCAAAAAAAATCATCATGGATTCTGCTCAATAATATCTTTATCCATTCTTCCTCATAGAACTCATATGCCGTGGCATATTCAACAATGGGGTGATCATTCCATTTAGTGTATTCATCCATGAATGTTTTATCTAGTTTCAACATTGTGTCCATCTGTGCCCTTAACCTATCTAGTCCAATAGGTTCCTTCTTACAATAAATGTAAGCCCTTATGTCTTCTACATGCATGATGTCCATCAGCGTGCGGGAAAATTCTCCCTCTAAATCATCTAGGGTTGATTTAAATGGGTGCCTTTTGAAAACATACCACTTCTTCTTAGCAACATAAAAAACAATAGGAGTGGCCATGACTTACTTGATATTCACTTTCCAAAGGATCTCTGAGATGTTCTGATGACTTCCAAACTGGTCCAACGAGTTAGGGTTTCTTGCAACTAATCAAATGCACTGCAATCACTGATAACTTAATCTCCAACTCTTCACAAGAAATTCCAAGGCTCAATTTGATCTCCAATCACTTTGAGTATGAATGCAATGAGTAAACAAACATCTTTTTGTGTACTTAAAGTAAGAAATTCGCCATTAATGCAACTCGCGTAAACTAGGCTGACACTTTAAATTTTCAAACTTGAGTTCTGCTAACAATCAACATGTGCACTCTTGCACAAAGGTTCCAATACACTCCAATAGCTTAAGTCCAAAGGTGCATACTCTCAGGATGAGTATACCAACCACGTAGGGGTCTAGAGCTAAATTAGCTCCCCCTATGACCCTAAGGGCCATTCATGCAGATGTAGAGGGTGCATCCACTAGGGATGCATTCAATACATTACCATCAACATTTTATTTCTTTCCATCTAACCAAATCATGCTTGCATCTTTTGATGCCTTCAAAAACTTGACTTCTACTTCAGGATCCAAAACTAGTTCTTTGACCTTTTTAGGGCTTTCTTGACCTTGCATCCTTGATCTACAAAACTTTGAGATATGTCCAGCCTTGTTACAGGTGTGACAAATCACTGGAGGTCTATTATTCCTCGGTGCATTGACATGAGTCACCATTCTACATTGTTTTGCTGTATGACCATTATAGTTACATATCTAACATGTAACATTCTGAGAACTTCTTGCATTGGTCTGATTCTGATTTCTTTGATCATGCTGAATCCTATTCTTCTTACTATTCTTGCAATTTATTGCTCTATGACCAAATCTATTACATGTATAATAGTAACCATTAAAAGGTTTTACCTCTGTACAGTTCCTTGAAATGTGTCCATGCTTGTTACGTGCAAAATAGGTGCATTCAATAGGCTTGCGCTCATTTTTAGGAGGACTATCATTGTCTTTGGTTTGATCTTAAGTCTTCTCAATATTAGTAGATTCCTTTTGTGTCTCATTTCTTGCTCACATCTTATCAATCTGATTTTGTGCTTCATTATATCCAATATAGCTAGTGTCTCCTTTGATTCTTCTTGCATAGAAATGTGATTCTACCAATTCAGCACTGGTGTGTAATTTGTTAATGTGGTTCTTTGCATCTTTCAATTTAGACTCCAATCTTGCTTTGCAATTCTTTAGATCCAAGATTTCCAAATTTTCTTCCCTTAACTCTTCATTGAGTTGAAGGTTCTCCTTTACTTGTTCATTGTAGACATCTTGATTGTTCATCAGTTTGTCATCAAGTTCTTCAAGCTAACTCACTAAGGATGCATTTTCTTCATTCAAATTCTTGACTTTTTCTTCAAGATCACTATTAGAGTGTCCCTTCAAATCCTTTCTTAGTTTCTTGATAACTAATTGAGCATCACTGAATTTTTCTTTTAGTTTTTCAATTTCTCTTTCTGAGTTGTCCAGGTCTTCAAGAGCTACTTCAAGATTCTTCTTCAAATCTTCTTTTTCCATGATCTCCTCAAGTGGTTAAACTTCTTTGCTGAGGACCAGAGCTCTGATACCAATTGTTAGGAATGGGAACACTGAGAGGGGGGGGGGGTGAATCAGTGTTCACTATATTTTAACTTTTCACTTTAATCTAAATACTAAATACTAAATGCTTAAGTACTGAATTAAACATTCACATAAACATGAAACATGAAATCAACACATGACACCAATATGGTTACGGGGAAACCCAAATAGGTAAAAACCTCGGTGGGACTTGATACCCACTAATAATCTGCACTAGTGTTTTGTGATCCTTGTTAGAAGATCCTTTACCCTGTTAGGAGTAGCTTTAGAATGCTTTAGTACAGTAGACCTTGTTAAGGGTCAGACCCTATTAGGAGTCTTTTACAATGATCCCTATTAGGGGAGTGGACTCACTATCCTAGAGCTCACTGCTCAAATGATGGAGGCTACAACCTTCTGAGATTAGATACACACTATATCTACAGGTGAACTATTGCTGTGACACTGCTTGTCAGATCAGTTCCTTTGGTGCGCTGATGCTTTGACCTCTAGCAAAGCTCTAATACATCATATTATCTCTTCACATACCTCTGCTCTACTTCACATGACTTTTATACAACTTCCATACTGAATACAATGTGTGCACCTTATATTTATGCGCTCATATCAAATATACAAATAGGTCGGCCCTATAAGTAATTACAAATAATGCTTCCAAATGAATTGGCTTAAGAGTGCTTACAATTATACATGTACATATGTTGGCAACCTAAATACAATGGGCACATAGCTTCTACAACATTAATTTACAATCGCAAACCAAAATAGTCATTGTCAGCTCTATGCTCTGTTCTCTGCTAGCACACACTGGTTGTGCAACTTCAACTGACTGTAACTTTCACATCTTTGCAAATCTACTTATGTTCTCTTAGACTAAGCATAAGTATAGTCTAACAAACTTAACTGCTAGGGTGCATACCATAATTTATCCGTATGCATGGGTGTAGGTGCTCTGAGCTGCAGGAACTTTGTATGCTGTCCAGTCTTCAACACTTAACTGATTTATGATCTTTACACTTGGTGCACTGACTCCAAATTGCTATATGACTTTTTTTCCATAATGAAAACACTATAGCTAGTCATATACTTTAGTATAGACAACTTGCTAATAGCTCCATGTCTTGTTAAAGGTAAATGATCCATTATATTGAAGGAGAAGATGAGATGTAATGATTCTTATTGGGTTAAAGGACTAAAGTACAATCTATTGAGTGTTGCATAATTGAACAATGCTAGCTACCAATTGGAATTTTAGAACAAAAAGGTGAAGATTTATGGTACTGATGGAGATCAAATTGGAATTGGTGAAAAATCAAAAGGTAATTTATTTTATCTTGATACTACTACAAAGAGTTTCTTGTTTGTTAAAGTTGAAGATGTGTGGTTATGGCATACAAGACTCTATCATGTAAATTTTGATAACATGATTAAGGTGAGAAAAAATAATAGAGTCAGAGATCTACCAAAATTAAGAAAACCTGATAAAGTGATGTGTAAGGAATGTCAGATTGGTAAGATGACCAAATCAAGTTTCTGAAGCAATTCTTACTCTACCAATGATATTTTGGAATTAGTTCATACTAACCTTTGTGGTCCTATGAAGATACAAAGCTAATATGGAGATTGATATTTCATTTTGTTTATTGATGACTACTCAAGAATGATGTCTATTATGTTTCTAAAAGGGAAGTCTAATGCATTCTAAATGTTCAAATAATATAAAGCTAGAGTTGAAAAGGAAACAGGTAAACAAATGAAATGTTTAAGATCAGATAGAGGAGGTAAATTTATCTTAGATGAATTTACTATCTTCTGCAATGAAAATTGAATCAAAATACAAGTATCTGCACCAAGGACTCCACAAAAAAATGGTATAGTTGAAATAAGAAATAGATCTATAGTTGACTATGCTAGAACATTATTGATTGACAAAAAGGTTGCACAAACATTATGGAGAGAAGCCATAAATACTGCTGTCTACACACTCAACTGAGTACAATTGAAGAAAGGTACAAACAAGACACCTTATGAACTCTGGTATGGGCATACTTCTAATGTAAGTTACTTTAAATGTTTTGGAAGTAGGTGTTACATACTGAAAGATGCTAGAAATGGAAATTTTTACTCTAAAGGAGATGAAGGTAGATTCCTAGGATATTCATCAAAGAGAAAAACATATAAATGTTTGATCAAGGATACTGACAAAATTGTTGAAAGTGAAAATGTGAGGATTGATGAATTTAAAGAAAGGAATGAAGAAGATAGAAAAAAAGAACATGAGGATTATCAAATATTTGTTTATGTACATGAAGGTAATTTGGTTGATACAAATGAGTTGCAATAAGAAGGAACCGAGGAGCAAGATGAGCTTCCACCGAGAGATGAAAGCACTAATGAATAGTCTATTGTGCCTCTATTAGAAAAATATGTGAGAAGACACCACTCATCAAGAAAAATAATTAGAGATGAGAACACATGAATCATGACAAGAAGTAAGTTGAAAGATAACACATGTTTGATTTCTGAGTTTGAGCCAAGATTAGTCAAGGACACACTAGGAAATGAAGATTGGGTTAATGCAAAGAAAGAAGAAATTGATCAGATTGAAAAGAACAACACTTGGTCCCTAGTACTGAGACTTACTTGGATAAGAATGTGATTGGAACAAAGTGGATTTTTAGAAATAAACTGAATGAGAATGGAGATGTGATCATAAATAAATAAAGATTAGTCTGCAAAGGGTATGCACAAGAAGAAGGTATTGACTATGGTGAGACTTTTTCTCCTATTACTAGTGTAGAGGGTGTAAGGATATTAATTCCATATGCTTCCTATAAATGATTAAAGGTTTATTAGATGGATGTTAAGTCTACATTTTTAAATGGAATTCTTGAAGAAGAAGTCTACATTGAACAACATGAAGGATTTGTTTAAAATTCTAACAAGGATATGGTATGCAAATTACACAAGGCACTCTATGGATTGAAACAAGCACCTTGAGCATGGTATGAAAGACTACACTCTTATTTAATTAAGATTGGATTTCAAAGGACAAGTGATAATGATAATTTATATTTGAAATGTGATAGTACTGATAAGATTTTGATTGCTGAGATATTTGTTGATGACATTATATTTGGAGGAAATGAGATAATGTCTAAATCATTTTCTAAGGAGATGATAAAGGAATTTGAGATGTCTATGATAGGAGAGATTAAATTATTTATTGGACTACAAATTCAACAAGTCAAAGATGAGATCTACATAAAAAAATCAAAGTATATCAAGGAGATCCTAAAAACATTCAATATGGAAGAATCAAAACTAGTTGGAACACCGATGGCTACTGGTTGTAAATTGTCAAAGGAAGTAAATAAGAAACTTTACTAATCCATGATTAGTAAACTATAGTATGTTGTACATAGTAGGCCTAATATTGCACATTTAGTTGGTATTGTGGCAAGATTTTTTAACAACCCAAAGGAGACACACATGTTTGCAATGAAAGGAATATTTAGATATATGAAAGGGACTAAAGATTTCGGTTTGCTATACACAAAAGGAGGAAATTTTGATCTCAAGGTATGTACTGATGCTATTTGGGCTGGAAATATTGATGACAAAAAAAAACAAGTGGCTGAGCTTTCTTTTTGGGAGAAATATTAGTGACATGATTAAGAAAGAAACAAAGTTGTCTTTCATTATCTACTAACGAGGCTGAGTATGTTGCTACAACTATGAATTGTTCTAACATTGTGGGGATCAAATAATTACTTGAAGGTATGCAAGAAGAGATTATTGACCCAGTTACAATTTATTGTGATAATACAAGTGCTATTAACATATCAAAGAATATGATGATGCATTCAAAGAAAAAAGCACATTTCTATTAAGTATCATTACTTGAGAGAAAAAGTACAAGATAAGCATGTGATATTGGAGTATATTAATTCTAAATAACATATAGCTGATATATTTACCAAACCACTATTGAAGGATTCCTTTGAGTATCTCTGAGGTAAGTTAGGGGTTCTTCCCCTATCCAATATTCACTAAGGAAAGATGCATGCTACATCAATTCAATTAGTCAACATAATATATATATCTTGTGAGTTGATGCTAGTGTTCACTCTTTAGGTGAAGCTTGAAGTTGTGAAAATGTTTATGATTACAATGAGATATTAATACATTTGAGGTATGATTTAATGCCTGAGAAAAGTTTTCAAGAGTATATGTCTTTGGCATTGTTGTCAAAGAGGGAGATGAAATTGATGAATAATGCAGAGGGAGATGATAAAGCAATTGATTATTTAGAGATGATTATAAAAAGAAGTTGTCAAAGAGGGATAGTAAGGAAGATCTATTAAAGAAGAAGATTGTTCTTGATAAAGGGAGAACATGTACAAAAGAAGATCAAGTACAACAAATAAGAAGTTACAACTCAGAGGGAGCAACATACAAGAATGATAATGAAGTGTTACCATCATCCATTGAATAATCAAGATTGTTAGTGTGTTTCCATCAATGCCAAAGAGGGAGATTGTTACTATAACTGATGGTGATGATGATGAAGACTGACCAAGATTAGAGGAATACATGATAGTAGAAAGGTTAGATTAGTTATTATCTTTTCATTTATGTTAAGCAATTGATTTATGGTTTATATTATTTTGCTATATCATTCAAAGTATGATATAAGCTGAATGAGTTAAGAAGAAGAAGAAATGAGATTTTGTGAAGTTGAAGAACTTAAGTGGGAAACTAATATAGATCATAAAATGCTAAGATTATGTTGATATAATTATTTTCTACCTAACATATGATTATAGAAAATTGATAAAGAATGGTAATGAATATTTGACAAGTCGGTAAGAAAAATAGTTTTTGGCTACCAAGAAGGAAAAGTCACTAGGTAAAGAGGAAAAGTAATTAAGTAAAAGCAGAGTGAGTTTTGGTAAAGGTAAAGGAACTCAAGACACTAAAAAGAAGTTTTAGGCATCGAGTGAAGTTAACCAAAATTTAGAGTTATCCACTGAGAAAGGAAAAAAAATTAAATACAAGGATCAGAATGACATTTAATGATTAGCTATGGTGAGCTAGAAGGTTATGATAATAAGGAAAGTTAGTTAGAGAGATCTATAATTAAGAATATTTTGGATGATGATCTATGGTTTAGATCTAAATGGTTAAAATAGAAGGAACAAGTTTCAAGAAATTTCAAGTTATGAGGTGAAGGTAAAATGTGTTACCAAGATCTAGATTCATTGAATAAGTTTGTAAAATGAATTGAATGACTGAGATTAATCAAAGGAAAATGTAATAGAGGAGATTAAGTGGCAAAAGAAAGTCTATATAAAGGATGAATATTTATGAAAAAATGGATGGAAAACTGAAGAGTTGATAAGTCACTGACTAATGTAGTGAAGAAGGAAAATATAGATTTTGAGTTAGAAAGAATAATTTTATGAACTATTGAAGCCAGTGGAAAGCAGAGGATTGAAGTGAAGATAGAGAGTGCACAAAGGATTTGATTATGTAAAGGATATTTGTAAATCTACAATTCAATTTATTTACTTTTTCTTATTAGCATTTGTAATAGATAAATCTCTTAACCAAGAAGACTTAACTATCTTATTGTAAAATCCTTGTAAAAGGTAACATTCTAAAGAGTGTTTGAAGTCCTTTTACTAGGCCACTCCTAACAGGGTGAATATCCTAATAGATCTGAGGTAAATCATTTGATTGTATCACACATAATAGTGTGTATTGCAATCTTTAACTAGATTGGCTCTTAACTGAGCATACTTCAGAAGAGTATTTTCTTAGTGGGTGGCAACTCACACAATGGTTTTTCCCAAAGTTGGGTTTCCACATTAAATATTGGTGTTACATGTGACGAATGCTTTATGTGACTGATTTGTTGATTGTTAAAGTTTATTTACTATTGTTGGTAAATAATTGTTGTGGTCCCACAACCATGCTCCCCTTTTTGGCCTCTTGGCCTCAGGGCCCCCCCTTCTACTTTCTTCTTGTTTTGCTTCTTGTCCTTAGATTTTGTCTTGGTTGTCTTTTTTGTCAGTTTTCAGCCTTTTTGGCCTTGTCACCCTTTCACATTTTCAGACGTCTGAAAGTGTGAAAGGTTGGAGGAGTGAAAGATGAGTGCCCTCCATTTTTTTTGGCCTTCTCGATACTAACACACTTTTTGGACTTGTCAGGGGTTTGTAGTTTCAGAGGTCCGACCCCCCACGGAAGTCGGCCTTTCGGAGCTTCACCCTTTTTGACGCTTTGACACCCCCAAAAGGCTGATCACTTGGGGTGATGATGTCAACTGCTAGGGTGGCCTATATAAGGAAAAAGGGGTTTTTTAAACCTCACTTTTGCGCTTGCTCTTTCATCTCCAGCCGATTTTTTCTTGCTGCTCGCCACTTTTTTGCCATGTTGGTCTCCTATTTTCACTGTCTATCCTCAAGTTTTGTAATCTTCTTGGTTGGTGGTTCTTCCCTCTTCCTTCATTTATGTGTTTCTTTTTTGGGTCTTAGATTAGGGTCCTTGCCTTTCGGCCTTTTTGACCTATCTTAGTTTTAGGGTTTGTGTCTTTTCAGCCTTTTCAACCTTGTCTTTAGGTCTAGGTTGTTTGGTGTCAACCTTTTTTGGCCTTGGGGATCATCAAGGTAGTCACCTTGCATCCCCTTGATGAGTTTGTGGTCAAACTTATCGTCAGACTCATTTTTGAGTCCTACTGAGAAACCCTAGTTTCAGACCTTTGAGGTCTGAAACTCTCAGCATCTTACAGTAGGAATTCTCCTAAGTGCTGACACCTTTTAGTGTTTTGGTGTTGTCACACACCGAAACATGTATACCTCCAAAATGATGAAAATAGACCCTGATCCTCCAAACTGCCAAGTGTATCTTCGGCCATTTCGGCCTTTTCAGCCTGTTGCATGCCAATGTTCTCAAGTTCCCCGAAATCCCTATGCCTTCACCACAAGGTCATGATGAGTCAATGCCACAAAGCTCACAGGAGCTAGAGAAGGAAGTAGAGGTCACTGGTGAAGAGAAGATGGAGGAAGCTCATGCAGGGTCTGAGGAGCCAGATTACAAGGGAGAATCACAAGAAGAGCCGCATACTAAGGAGGAGAAACAACAATAGATATAGAGGAAAAAATGGCTGATGAGTAGTAGATAGCTGACGAGGAGGAACACACATGGGAGAAAGATGAACATAACATTGGTAATGAACAAGAATCAAGAGAAGAAGAAGAGAGTCAAGAGGAGATAGAAATAGGGCATCCGACAACTACTTCTACATTGGTTGCTCTATATGAGCCAATAACTACTTTCTCCAATCCTACTTGGTTCACTAAAGAGGTATAGCCAAGAGTAAGGATGTACATGGATGATGAGGTTGATATGACCGTGTTAGGGTAGGCCTTCCACCAAACAACATCAGTTCCCCAAGCAAGAACCATGTATTATGTGACACAAGACCAAGCAAGAACGTGGAAAGCACAAGTGGCTATTCCCAAAATGGATGTCAGTGCAAATGAGATCCCTTTGGATGACTATGTGTTGGAGGAGGTAGACTTGGGGGATCCCACCAGAGAGGGTAGCAAAACCTTGGCTACTTTAGGGTTGAAGCATGCTCTAGGCTTTATGGATAAGGATGAAGAGAGGATAAAGGCTTTGGTAGAGCAAAATGAAGCTATGAAGAGATTCATTTTGAAAATAGTGGGTCTAATTGTCCTAGATAACCTTGAGGCCTCATTATAGGCAATTTTGGAGAAGAAGGGGGAAATAAATACGGATGTTCCACATTATTTTGTACAGGCTTGTGCTGAGTGGAAGCTTGATTTTGAAAATTTTGCTAGCTTATCCCTTAGGAGGATTCTAAGGCCCTTTCAAAACATTTTGGTGGGAGTAACTTCCTTAGTGGAAATTATGAGTGAGGAAAATGGTGTAGAAGAAATGATCTTGAATTGGAAAAAGGTGTTGGATGAGCTGATAATGATAAGGAAGCAACACTTCCAGGTTTTGATGAAGATATATGAAGGATCAGAATTGGATAATTTTGAAGAGTGGATCTAAGAGATAGCTATGACATTGACCATATTTGAAAAGGTTCTCAAGAGGTTAAACAAGAGAAGGGATGACATCATGCTTTTTGCAAAGGAGTTGCATGAGTTCCTTGAAGGCCTAGACCTAGATCTTTTTGATAAAGATGATGAGAAGATCATGTATTTAGTAAATGAAATCATCAATTAGTACTTAGGGATATTCTGAGGGGTGAAGACTAAAGAAGACCTTCAGTAGATGTTTTACCAGAAAGAGGAAATTTAGAAAGTACTATCTCATGAAGAAGAAATAAAAGCTTTTGCAAAAGAGTTGACTGACTTCCGAGATAGACAACAAGAGATCCTTCAAGGGATTAAAATGCTAGACTTTGATGACATGCTGGAGATAGTGGACAGGTTCAAGAAAGAACATCTAGAAGTGCCTCCCAACCAGTAAGCCTCCAGTCCAAGATCTACCAAATTTTGTGTACAGAAAATCTAGTTTTGACACTTAGCCATTTTTGCAGAGCCTGATTTTTGGTATTTAAGACATGTGGGTGTTTTGGCCTCTGAAAATTTATCTCAGAGATCATTTTCTAGTCATTTGGGATTCCTTTTTGGGATCATTTGTGCATGATTTTGGGATCTCTTCTAGTTTGGTCCATGTGGAGAAGCCAGAGATAGGGATCAAAGGCAGAAACATGAAAATTATAAAGTGCATGCACGTGTTCCAACTCTATTTTGAGTTATCTAATGCATAATTTATTCAAATATTTTTAATGCATGAGGTTTAAATCCATGCTAGGATAGTTTAACTAAGCTTTAGAAGTAGTTTCTTTAATGAAAGCTTTAGTTTAGATTTACTTTCAAGTTTTAGTTGCAGCCGAACCCTAGCTGTGAAAATAAGAGCCCAAGTCTATAAATTGTAATAAAATGATGTAATGAGGGTTGACTTGATGATTAATACAATATATGCAATTGGTGCTTCATTCATGGTATGATTTATCTACTGTCTATGTGAAATTTGTGAATGTGTGGATTGCTCATTCTTTATTTCAAAGAGCCAATTGGTTGTTTAATGATTTTAAGTCTGCGATCTTTTAGTTCGGTGTTTGCTGGTATTGCATTGCTGTGTTGTGATGAATTTCTGAGAAGATTATTCTTTGGTACTTGAAGATTAACTTGTCTCACATGTGTGCACATCTGGGGTGGCTTCATGATCTAATGACTTGTGGCTTATCATACATCTACATTTGTTCAATTCCGTTGATGATTGCATCCATTCAGCTGAAGATTATGACATGATCTGATCTCTACTTTTGTGGGTTTCTTCATCTTCTTGGTTATTTAATTCACATGGTGGTGTGATGCTAGCATATGTACATTAGGTTTCTTTTCAAAAATTTCATTCAAATCTCTTGTTACCCTATATCTTCTAAACTTCTTTGCAAGTTATTTTCAATAGATTAATTAAATTAGCATTGCTTTCATTCTTAAATCTGAAAATCATATAAAAAAAAGAGAGAACTTTTGGTTTCCTAAAGTTTGTTTTGTAGTTTCCCTTGAGAGAAGAACCAACAAAGGCCTCCTTGTTAAAAAATTCACATTTGTCTTCTATTGAGCTATCCAAGTGGTTGAGACCAAACTAGAAGGAACCTTGAGATTGATTCCACCAGTCTTCCAAGAGGGGAAGTTGCTCATGCAAATTCCTAGCTGTTGTCTTCGTGTAAAAATGATGCTCAACAGAAGTGGCACTAGAAGGAGGGCCCTCAAAAGGGAAACCCCAGAATATTGGATTGTTCTCTCCCGAGATATTTCAATGAGTCCTTAGATCTTCACCCAACAAAGGAAATTTCCTTGAACTGATAGAGTTTTGCAGACCTCACAGTAGCAAAAAAAAGCACAGAGAGGATACTTTAGATCATTCGAATCTTCCTCCAATTCCAACCATTGCTACCCCACCTGCTGCTCCTCCACCGTCAGCCCCAATGAAAATTTTTGCAAATGCTCAAGGTTCACCACTGAACTTACAAGGACAACTCCATTAGCTATCCAAAAATATAGAAAAATTCTATCCACGTTTCATCTATGGAGAATCCAGGACAACGGAAGAACTTGTTCGCGCATTCAAGGAATTGTGCAATCAAAAAGAGATTGCTCATCAAGACATCATGTGCCACCTCTTCCCCTACACACTGGAGGATTTTGCATATAATTGGTATCTGAATCTACCACAAGGATCTATTGCCACCTGGGGAGAATTTGAAACAAAGTTCCTAAATCAATTCAAATTGTATGTGGATCTGACAACTCTTCATCACCAGTTCATCTCTGTGAGAAAAGACCTCAATGAATCGATCGCTATGTTCAATCATCATTTTCACAAGATGTACCAAAAGCTTGAAGCTCCATACACTATACCAATTGGCCCTGCCATACAAGTGTACTTGCACGCCTTAGACCCATTAACTTCTATAGTCTTGAAAAGGCTTCCTCCAAGAGATATTGACACTTTGGAGAAAGTGTGCAATGAAGCTATCTTTTTTACCCAGCAAATGGACCCACAAGTGGGTGGGAATTATGGCATTCCACCAACATTGGGGAACACTATTATGACTGGTCCATTCATAGAAAAAAATCAACTTCCAATACAACAAGCCCCAAGAATCAATCCAGTACCGACTTTGTATATTGCTGCCCCACCATTGGCCATCACATACTTGGGATATGATACACATAGGGCTGCCTTGTGTGAACAAAAGGTTTCTATCCCAAATGAACCAGATCAAGCTCTAGTAAATTAGTTAGATTCCATAAAGAAGATGTTGTCCCAATTGATTGGAGAGATCACCCAGATGAAGCTCAACCCAACTCTGAATCAAGGAAACTACCCATGCCTAGCTGCTATCCTGAATACCTACTCTTAAAGTCAGAATCATAATTATAACAATTACAACAACAACAATAATAACAATGGAGGAGGTTATGGGAATGACTCTCAAGACAAATAGTTTGGGCAACAATGGACAAATAGGACATGGAACATGCATCCAAATAATGGTAGTATCCCCACGGACAATGCCAATTTCTTTAGTTCATCAGAAGTTAGCTATACCCAGGGCCACAACATGCATTAGCCGAATTATGAATATAGGGGGGAGTTTGAAAATCAAAAAACTCAGGATCCTAAGAGTTCCTAGGCCCATTTCAGTGCCATGGCTTTTGAGTCATACGATCCAAGTTTAGATGGAACTCTGGTCAATAACACTTTAGAGGAAGAGTTCATCTTCCCATTCAATCAAGAAAATCAACTAGAGTATTCCAAAGTCCATGCTTTCTATAACAACAACAGAAATACCTATAACTTGAGGAGTAGAAGAGAGCCTTTGACATATAACATTCCTCCAAGTATGCTAGCAATAATCCTATGCTCTTGAGGGGACCTAGTACCACTATCATTTAGAAAACACCACATCTATTAGGAATGAATGCTAAATGTTGGCAGTCATTATGTAGCAATTGTTTTTGCATTCATGACTATGATTGTCATTGATGTCAACATAGTGATCTTCTGGAGACTAGCAGAGAAGCAAACAATGTTTTGATTAGCCCACATGGGATATTGTAGTTGGAGCTATGTGATGTTGAGGTTATACTCTTTGATATGTTATATGTCTATGGTTAAGAGTGTAGATAGTAATTCATTGATTCATGAAAGTTATGAGCATTTTGGTAAAAGTAGTATTCAGGCAGTGTTCCTGAGTAGCGGTTTGTGGAAATCGGATGATATCTCCTAATCAGGATGGAATCTGATTTTGCATAGTTAAAGGGAAGTTTGAGACACATTGATGGTGATGTGGTTCATAGTGTAAACTTTGAGGTTGCATGAGTGAAGAGCTATTGCATTTGGAAGCCGACAATTTTTGTGTAATTTTGATGTAGCGTATGGAAACTTTTATTTTATAATTGTGTGCTGACTCATTTGTAATTATTTGAGTATGGTATAAAGAAAGGAATGTTTTTCTTTATTGTATGTAGCTGAAATGAGAAAGAAGTGTGAGCATGGTTTGGTTGCATGCGAATGTAAGCATGAAGTGAAGAAAAGAGACTAAGAGATTGTGAAAGTGAAATTGTGAAGGAAGACATGCAAAGTATAGAGATTTGGAATTGAGATCTGGTGTAGCAGTGAGTGCAATTTGGCATAGTAAGGAGGTAACATATTTCATATTATTCTATTGAATAATATCAAGGTTATTTGGATAGTGTGTTTAGTGATCTTACCTTGAAGTTGTTTGGGCAGTGGGTCCTTCTGTCTTCCACAACTCTTAACAGGGTTAGAATCTTTTAACAAGGATTGAAAATCTCCTAATAGGGATTTAAATGTATTGAATGTATTTCATAAGAATCCTAATATAGTCCATCCTCTCACAAGGAATATTCATATTAGTGAATCTTTTGTGGGCATCATTCCCACTGGGGTTTACTCTTTGATCAAGAGGTTCCCTAGTCAACATATCTTGTGCTATTGTGTCATTGTGTATCAATATCTTTGTATGGTTAGTAATTGCATTGCTTACATGGTTAAATGCTGTTGAAGATGTTAAAAGTTATAATTATCTGATAACTAATTCACCCCCCCCTCTCATTTATCTTGGTGGACTTTACTTTCTAACAATTGGTATCAGAGCAGCAGGTCCTTGAAAGGAAAGTTTAACAGCTTAAGGAGATCCATGGTGAATTTTAGGAAAGAAAGCCCTAAGTTTGATGGAGTAAATTTTGACAGCTGGAAGGAAAAGATGAAGACACATCTATTATGTTTAGGACCAGGCTATTGGTTGATTACAAAGAATGAAAGAACTATAATTGAAGAAGACAGTCTTGAAACAAGTTCTGAAGATGAGGTAGATCTATTCATGTGTAACATACTTGCAAGAGAAGCACTCTTGACAGCACTTCCAGAGAATGAATACAGTCAGGTAAAATGTTTTAAGAAATCTAATGAAATTTGGAAAGCTTTACACTCTACTTTTGAAGGTGATGAACATGCAAAAAGAGCTAGATTACATAATTGGATATGTGCATTTGAAGATATTAGAATGATGGAAGATGAATCTATTAGAAGCTATATTGGTAGAATGTCAAAAATTGTTGCAGGGATAAAATCTTGTGGAGGATCAAAGACAAAGAATGAAGTGATATGGAAAATTCTAAGGACATTGACTCCTATATTTAAGCAAACAACACAAATAATTGAACAAGTTATACCTTGTACTACAAAATTTACAAGAGAGACTCTTCTTGGAATATTGGAAGCAGCAAAAATGAACCTGAGGTTATCAGGAGACTTGCCTAGAATGGAGACAACATTTAGTGCTCTTAGTATTCATCCTACTTTGTCAAGAAGTACCAGTGTGAGTGGAGATTATGCTAGCAACAACAGATCTAGAAATGAAGAAGATAAGAAGATTGAAGAAGGTATTGCCTTGCTTGTGAAAAGAGAACTAGACGGTAAGAAAATTTTTAAATGTTGGACTTGTCAAGAATATGGTCATTTTGCATCTAAATGTCTTAAGAGAGTTAAGAAGTACATAAATAATTTCAAGCCTAGAAGATCTAAGGAATGCTATTATGCTAATGATGAAGATCTTGAAGCTAGTATAGAAAGAACTTTGAGTGAAAGTGATATTGAGAATAATGATGAAATAGGATTTGTAGCAATTAAAGAAGAAAATTCTGAATCTGATATTAAAGAAGAAAAAGCATTAGTTTCCCAAGTTGAAAAGAAAGCTAATTGGATTATAGATAGTGGTTTTTGACATCATATGACTGGAGATATGAAGAATTTCATAAAGTTTAACAATTATGATGGAAGAGTTGTTAGAGTTGGTAACAATGCACCTTGTTTGATTAAAGGTATAGGATCTATTACTCTTGATGGAAAGACTAATACTGATGATGTTTACTTTGTTGATGGATTGAAACATAATCTTTTAAGTGTTGGACAGTTAGTGGATAAGGGATATCAAGTTTGGTTTACTGAGAAAACTTGTGTGATAAAGGATAAATATGGAAATCTAATTGGAACTGGATCTAGAACCAGAGGTAATGTATTTCAGTTGAATCCTACTGAGATGACATGCTTGATTACTAAAATTGATGATAGTTGGTAATGGCATAGAAGGTTTTGTCATATAAACTTTGATAACATTGTGAAAGTGAGTACTACACTTGTAGTAAGGGATTTGCCTAAAATTATGAAGCCTACTAACATGATTTACAAAGAATGTGTGATGGCTAAGTAGAAGAGAAGTTCATTTCCTAGTAAGAAGTTCACATCGACAGAGAAGTTGGAGATTGTTCATACAGACTTGAGCAGTCCTACCAGGACTAGAGGATTCTATGGAGAAAGGTATTTTATGATTCTTGTTGATGATTTTACAAGAATGATGTGGATTGCATTTTTGAAAGAAAAATCTGAAGCATTTGATAAGTTTAAGATAATTAAGAATAAAGTTGAGAATGAATCTGGAATGAAGATTAAATGTTTGAGATCTGATAGAGGTGGAGAATTTACTTCTAGTGAGTTTAACACTTTTTGTGAAGTGAATGGTATTAAGAGATAGTTTTCAACCCCTAGAACACCTGAACAAAATGGTATTACAGAAAGAAGAAATAGGTTAGTAACTGAAGCAGCAAGAGCTATGTAGTTTGAGAATAACTTGGGGAAGACATTTTGGAAATAAGTAGTGAATACAGTAGTATATACAATAAACAAAGTAAAAATCAGAGGAGACACAGATAAGACACCTTATGAATTATGGTTTGGACATGCACCCTTAGTTAAGTATTTTAGAATTTTTGGAAGCAAATGTTATATAAAGAGAGATGATGATATTGGAAAGTTTGATCCTAGAAGTGATGAAGGTATTTTTCTTGGATATTATTTGAAGAGCAAAGCATATAGATGTTATAATAAGAGAACTAAAACTATTGTTGAGAGTGCAAATGTTAAAGTTGATGAGAAGTTTAAAATTCAAAAAAGAATGCTTGATTATGAATCTAATGAAGAAGCTAATCCTTAGCCTAACATTGAAACTACTGAATTATTCTATGAGATTGACAGTGAATTGTTGAATGAGAATCATATTGCAGAAGAAACTAGAGAAGAATCTAAAGAAGAATCTATAGTTGAAGCAAGATCTATGACTATGACACCAAACAGGTATCTATCTAGACATCATCCTATTGAACAAGTTATTAGAAGTTTGGATAGAGGAGTTATGACTAGAAATAAGGTACATTTATGTTTGATTTCTCAAATTGAACCTAAATCTACTAATGAAGCTTGTGAAGATGAACATTGGATCAATGCTATGAAAGAAGAACTAGATCAAATTGAAAAGAACAAGACATGGGAATTGGTTCCTAGACCTAAAGACAAGAATGTGATTGGAACTAAATGGGTATTTAGAAACAAGATGAATGAACAAGGAGAAGTAGTAAGAAACAAAGCATGATGAGTATGTAAGGGATACTCGCAACAAGAAGGAATTGACTATGAAGAAACCTTTGCACCAGTGGCAAGACTTGAAGTAGTAAGAATGTTTTTGGCTTATGCAACTTTTAAAAAATTCAAAGTGTATTAGATGGATGTGAAGTCCACATTTCTGAATGGTGAATTGGAAGAAGAAGTCTACGTTGAGCAGCCTGAAGGTTTTCCTTTGACTCAATAAGGAGATATGATAACATAGAACAATGATGGTATCTTTGTTAGCCAGATAAAGTACTTGAATGATTTTCTGAAAAGATTTGGAATGGAGAACTGTAAACTAGTTGGAACACCTATAGTTATAGGACACAAACTATCAAGCACAGATGAAACACTAGCAGTTGAGCAAAAGAAATATAGATCCATGATTGGAGGATTGTAGTACTTAACACACACTAGACCAGATATACAATATTCAGTTGGAATGGTAGCAAGATTTCAAGCTAAACCTAGAGAGTCACATTATGCAGCAGTAAAGAGGATATTGAGATATTTAAGAGTCACAATAGACTATGGATTGTGGTATGAAAAATTTGATGATTTCACCCTATGTGCATATACAGATGCTGATTGGGGAGGTAGTGTTGATGATAAGAAAAGCACAAGTGGAGGAGCCTTTTTTCTTGGAGGAAGATTGGTTTCCTGGTTGAGAAAGAAGTAGAATTGTATTTCACAGAGTACAATAGAAGCAAAATATGTAGTAGCAGCAAACAATTGTAACCATATAATTTGGATGAAGTAGATGCTCAAGGATATTGGAATTAAATTTCTTGAGCCTGTTGTCATACATTGTGACAACACCAGCACAGTCAGTATGTCTAAGAATCCTGTATTGCATTCTAAAACTAAGCATATAGAGATCAAGTATCATGTTGTAAGAGAGAAAGTTGCTGAGAAAGAAGTTAGACTAGAGTACATAAGCACAAAGGAACATATAGCAGACATATTTACAAAGCCTTTGGCTAAGGATACATTTGAGTATCTGAGAGGTATGCTTGGGGTTATGCCCTAGCGTACTTTTGAGTAATGATGCAGTTGATTGCATCCATCTAGTGGTATATGAGCCCTATCTTTTTCTGGATTGGATGTTGGCACTTCCTCTATGGGGGAGTATGTGTATCTGAGCTGAGTCATGAGGACTCTTGTGAATGTATTTTCTGAAACAGTGTCTTTTGACATTGAGTTGTTGACAAAGTGATGAAATTTCTATCATTGATGTCAAGCAAGATTTGATTGATGAAGAAGATTTGAAGAATTTTCAGAGCATCAGTGCAGCAGTGTTGTAGTATTGGATTTTTGGAACATTGGATGTTTTTCATCTATGTTTCCATTAATGCCAATGGGGGAGATTGTTAGGAATGAATGCTAAATGTTGGCAGTCATTTTTTAGCAGTTGTTGTTGCATTCATGACTATGATTGTCATTGATGTCAACACAGTGATCTTCTGGAGACTAGCAGAGAAGCAGATAGTGTTTTGATTAGCACACATGGGATATTGTAGTTGGAGCTATGTGATGTTGAGGTTATACTATTTGATATGTTATATGTCTATGGTTAAGAGTGCAGATAGTAATTCATTGATTCATGAAAGTTATGAGCATTTTGGTAAAAGCAGTATTCAGGCAGTGTTCTTGAGTAGCGGTTTGTGGAAATTGGATGATATCTCCTAATCAGGATGGAATCTAGTTTTGCATAGTTAAAGGGAAGTTTGAGACACATTTATGGTGATGTGGTTCATAGCACAAACTTTGAGGTCACATGAGTGAAGAGTGATTGCATTTGGAAGCTGACAGTTTTTGTGTAATTTTGATGTAGCGTATGGAAACTTTTATTTTATAATTGTGTGCCGACTCATTTGTAATTATTTGAGTGTGGTATAAAGAAAAGAATTTTTTTCCTTATTGTATTTAGTTGAAATAATAAAGAAGTGTGAGCATGGCTTGGTTGCATGCGAATGTAAGCATGAAGTGAAGAAAAGAGCCCAAGAGATTGTGAAAGAGAAATTATGAAGGAAGACATGCGAAGTACAAAGATCTGGAATTGAGATCTGGTGTAGTAGTGAGTGTGGTTTGGCATAGTAAGGAGGTAAAATATTTCATATTATTCTACTAAATAATATCAAGGTTATTTGGATAGTGTGTTCAGTGATCTTACCCTGAAGCTGTTTGGGCAGTGGGTCCTTCTGTCTTCCATAACTCTTAACAGGGTTAGAATCTTTTAACAGGGATTCAAAATCTCCTAATAGGGATTTATATGTATTGAATGTATTTCATAAGACTCCTAACAGAGTCCATCATCTCACAAGGAATATTCATATTAGTGCATCTTTTGTGGGTATCATTCCCACCAGGGTTTACTCTTTGATCAAGAGGTTTCCTAGTCAACATATCTTGTGCTATTGTGTCATTGTGTATGAATATATTTGTATGGTTAGTAATTACATTGATTACATGGTTAAATGATGTTGAAGATGTTAAAAGTTATAATTATATTTGATAACTGATTCACCCCCCCCGTCTCAGTTATCTTGGTGGACTTTACTTTCTAACAACATCAACCTACTATGTTGAAAAATCTAGTTTGGGCCAATGAAAAATACAGCGTAGTGGAGGAACTGAAGAAATTTAGAATGAATATGTTGATGTATGATATGTTGCAAAGTTTTCCCACTCAAAGAGAGGCTCTCCTAAAGTCCTTGGATCATTCCAAATCAGCCTCATCCAACAATAATACCAGGAATGTATCTAATGTAAATGCCGTAGAGGCAATGCCAACTATGTTAAAAGATAGGGTAAAAGTGCCCCCATCTCAAAATATTTGGAAGGAATTTACACAATTGTTTAATTGATTTAGGAGCTTTGTGTAATGTGATGCCATTGTCCATATGCCAAAAACTAGGGATGAATCCCCAACTGACCAATAGGGCGGTAATCCAGCTCGATAAAATTAAGGTAAAAGTCATCGGGGTCTTGAAAGATACACACATATAATTGATAGCTAACCCCAAGATCCAAGATTACATTGACATAAATGTGGTGGACATCCCAAAAAATTATGGCATGTTGCTTAGTAGAGAATGGACCTGATCTTTGAGAGGGTGGTTCTCCAAAGACTTTACCCAACTTTGGTTGCCATGGAAAGGGCTCAATAACTAGATTAAGATAGATGTAGAACCCCAGCTCAAACAAATGATAACTGAGTATAATGCCCCAAATGAGGTTTTATTCTCACAAGCTAACCTGGGAGTGTACCATTTTGATAAGTCATTCATATTTTAGCTCAAGGAAGTAGGCTCAGATAGTAGCCTTATTCAGGTTTTAATAAATGTCCAGATCCCTGAAGAGATTCTCATAGAATTCATAAATGGTATGATAAAGAATATGAGGCATCTAGGCCAAGACACTGATCCCAACATACTGATGCTACCTGGGTACTATCATCTTCATCAGACGAACCACTCAGAATTTACATGTTAAGACTACCAAGATGCGGTGGTCTGAGTTATGAACCAGATATCAAACATATCCAAACCTACCAAGAATATAGTGGCATGTTTGAGTGAGGATGAATCTCCCCTCAGTGAAGAACCTCAGGGTCCCATGGCCGAACACTTTATACAAGAGGAGTGGAGCTCTTCTGATGATGGATGCCTACCCCCGTGCCATGAGGTTTGACATGATGTCAAGGAAAAGAAAAAGATGAAGTGGGTTCCACTTTAAAAAAGAGAAATTTTAGACGAGGGAAATTTAGAAACTCCAAGTAAAGAAGGCCTATCATCACTCATGGCCCCTGCATAACCCCAAACTGAGATGCCTCTGTCGGAAGTAATCCTAGAACCCCAAGTCAAAATATCTTCCAACAAGAATCATTTAGTATGGAAACTTTGGTTTGATGGCTCCAAGTGCAAGCTAGGAGTAGGAGCTGGGATCAAATTAGTTAACCCTCATGGGGGTTCATACTATGCTACCTATTGGTTGCAATTCTAATACACTAACAATGTTGCCGAGTACAAGGCTCTAGTCCGGGGTCTCCTTCTGGCACACAAGAAGAAAGTGAAAGTAATAGTATTAGAAGAGGATTCACAATTGATAGTCAGGAAGATCAAGAGCTAGTACTCCTACACTGAAAAATGATTGGTCTCATACCATGACTACATCTGGGACCTAATTGAAGATTTTGAGGCCTTTAACATTCGAAGTGTCCCAAGAAGAAATAATACTATCACTGACACTTTAGCAGTATCTACAAGTTCTTTACAACCGCTAGAGAAATTCAAATTGAAGAAATTCTCCATGGAACTGGTGGCTATACCAGCTGTCCCTGATAACATCAAAAAATTCTAGGTATTCCAAGATGATCAATAGAATTCATCATGAATGCTGAGATCTTTGACAAATAGAGCATTGATGAAGAAGAGGATGAAATAGAAGAATCAGATGACTTAGGGATTTTGAACTTGAAAAAAAATTCCATTCTAAAAGGCATGGTAGCTCTAGAGAGGACTTTTGATAAAGATGAACATTCTCAAGAAAGAGGGAAAACACTAGTAGTGGGCGGAGATGATTGTGAGCTCTACAACTTGGGTATGCAACTCAAACCTAGGGAGGTCCATATAGGAAAAGTCAACACACCAGAGGAAAAGAAATAGATGGTTGAGTTACTCACTAAATACAAAGATGTCATAGCATGGTGCTATGAAGATTTGAAAACCTATGACCCCAATGTTATTATTCACAACATTCCGCTAAACCCAGATGCTAAACCTTTCCGCTAGAGACAAACACTAGTGAACCCCATGATCGAGCTAGTGATTCAAAAGGAAGTGTAGAACTTGTGTGACACCAAGATAATTTTTCCCATCTTGCATTCAACTTGGGTCGCCAATCTTGTCCCTGTGAGGAAGAAAAATGGAGAGGTTTGGCTCTGCATGGACTTTAGAAATTTGAATAGCTCCTCTCAAAAGGAAAAATATCCTTTTCCTTCTCTTGACAAAGTGTTACAGGTGGTCAACGGTACCCAAATGATGTCCTTTCTGGATGGATACTCAAGGTACAACCAAGTCATGATGAAGGAAGAAGATCACCTGAAGATAGCCTTCACCACAAAATGGGGGACATTTGCCTACCATTGCATGCCATTCAGTCTAATCAATGTAGGAGCCAATTTCCAATGGGCTATGGATGAGGCATTCAAGGGTCTAGTTAGCAAATGCATTGTTACATATATGGATGATCTCACAATTTTATCCAGGAGCTGGGTGGACCACATTGAAGATTTGCAAAAGGTTTTGAAGAGGTGTCAATGTTATGGGATTTCTTTAAACCCTAAGAAGTGTGTCTTTGGGGTGACTCAAGGAAAACTTCTCAGGCACATCATATCTAAGACAAGCATCTCAATTGACCCTAAAAGGGTTGAAGCTATCCTCAAATTGGTTCCGCCAAATAGCAGGAAGGAATTGAAGTCCTTTTTTGGGAAAATCAACTTTGTAAGGAAGTTCATTAGTGGGTTTGTAGAAATAGTGCATCCTTTAAATGATATGTTGAAGAAAGATGCTAAAATTGAATGGAGCACCTCGACTAAGGAGGCCTTTGAAGAAATCAAGACATCCATTGCCACTACTCAAGTCTTGGTCAGTCTTGATTATCTTCTACCATTTAAAGTCTACTCATTTGCTTCAAAAAATTCATGTGCAAGAATCCTCACATAGAATAAAGAGGGTGAACATGAATGACCAATTGCTTTAATGAGATGTCCACTGAAGAATACAAAACTCAAATATCCTAATTTGGATAAACAATCTATCACCTTGGTCAAGGCTATCAAAACATTCATACACTACAAACTTTGGAGTAAGGTCATTGCTATTGTTCCAGATCCAATAGTCAAATCCTTACTGATGCAAAATGAACTTGGAGAATGAAGAGGAAAGTGGATGGCAATATTGTAGGAATTTGACATTGAGATCCAATAGATGAAATTGGTGAGAGGTCAAGGCCTCACCAAGATGATGGCTGAAATAGAACAAGGTTTGGTGTGCCAAGTGCACACCAATGAAGGAGTAGTCATTGACATATGGTATCAAGACATTGTTTACTACTTGCTACAAAATTTTTGCCTAGAGGGATTGAATGGTTCCCAATGCAGAGCACTTTAGAATAAGAGCAGTTCATACATGTTGAAAAATGGGAAGCTCTACAAACACAATTATGATGGACTATACCTATGATGTTTAGGTCAAACAGAAGCTAGATAGGTTCTCACAGAGTTTTATGATAAGTATGGTACTGGGCATGGATCAGTAGAAGCTATAGCTCATCAGATACTGAGATCTGGCTATTACTGGCCAACTTTGTTCAAAGATACTCATGAGCATGTGCACTCTTTCCATGTTTTCCAAACCAGTGCCATTCGAGAAAAACATCCAGTGATGCCCCTACAACCAGTATACAAAGTGCATCTGTTCACCCGATGGGGGCTGGATTTTGTGGGAATGATCAACCCTCCATCCTTTGCAGGCCACTGATACATCTTGACTGCAACCGATTACTACATGCGTTGGATAGAGGCACATGTTATGAAAAATTGTACCACTAAGGTGATCACCAAATTCTTAGAAGAGTTCATCATCACGAGGTTTGACATACCTTTTTTCTTGGTATGTGACAATGCCCCCTACTTTTCATCAAAAAGTCTCATTCAATGGGCCTTCGAGAACTAGGTAATTCTAGAATTCTCATCCAATTACTACCTGTAAGGGAATGAAGTTGCCGAGTCAACCAACAAGAACCTGACAATGATAATCAAGTGTCTTCTGGATGACAATCCCAAAGATTGGCACACTCAATTGAAATATGCTTTATGGATAGATCATGTGAGAGTTAAGAATGTCTTAGGAACCTCCCCTTACTAGTTAGTTTACAGTCTACAGCCCATTTTTCCAATGAACCTAAAAATACCAATTTTGAGATTCATGGATCAATATGTTGAGGGTGAGGATCAGGTGCATATTCATCTCATGAATTTGTTGAACCTTGAAGAGAAGCAAACTATGGCCTTGGAGCATGTAGCCAAACACCAAGCTATTTTCAAGTGATGGTTTGACAAAAGAGCGACCCTAAAAGCTTTCCAAATTTTTGATTTGGTCTTAATGTGGGACAAAGCAAAAGAAAAACTAGGCAGCCACACCAAGTTTCAACATTTGTGGATAGGCCCATTCTAGATCACAGAGATCTTGGGAGAGAATACCTTTCGGATTATTTCTCTTGACAAAGAATTGGTCCCATTGCCAGTCAATGGCTAGTTTATGAAGCATTATTTTGGGACTTGATTGGTCCCTTGTATATTACTTTATATTCTTGTACTATATCATCTTTTCTTTGTTTTCTATCAGTCTTGTCCTCCGTGTCTTTTCTTTGGGTCTTTGTTTGTAGGAGGTGGGTGCTTTTAGTTTTAGTGGTCCATTTTAGGTATCCCAAACAATAAATAAAGCTTCCTATCATCTAAACCTTTGAGATAGTTCCATTTTGTAGTGGGCCAGAGATGGTGATCATAGGAAAAACATGTTTCTTTTTAGACTTCTCAGAGGAGTTTATCAAAATCAACCATCCTCAACACCAACACATATTTAAAAGGAGATCCCAAGCCATGAGATTCTCAAGGTAGGATTCCAATCATCGTCAGGAAATGCCCATGGTCATGAAGGAAGCCTTGAAAGTTGGAACCCTTTCCTAGCTGAAATGTAGACTTAAAAAAAAGGGAGTAAGAAAATAAAGGAGGAATGCATAAAGATAAACTAAGCAAATGAATGCTCAAAGCTGGGGTAGCACAATCTAAGTGTTGCCCCAGTTTTAAAAAAAAGGAAAAAAGAAAAGAGGAATAGAATAGAGAAAACAAGCGATATCTGACGAAGCTACAAAGAGTATCGAAATAGCCAACATTGAACAAAATTTGATGATCCCAAGATGCTTTCAAAGAATCAGTTTAAAGCTGAAGAAAATCAAGTCCAAGAGCCCTCCTATGGAGTCTAAGCACTTCTATCAAAGCTCATCTGTAGTTGGGAAAGGGTGATTTTAGTAACCTCTATCAGTGCTATAAATGCCTACCTGGTAATAGAGAAAGGTTAAATTGACTTATGGCTGACTTTGGATTAGTGGGCAGTGATCTAGCAATGATAGGATATTCATCAGTGAGAGTTTTCAGAAAAGTGATTTAGAGGGAAATTTGAACACACTTGCTCACACACTAGATGTGTAACATTATGATTTTTTCCATCTTGATGATGATAAGAGATATGTTTGATCTAAAGATTTTTGTACTTGATTCACTATAGGGTGGGATTGTCCCCTTATGAACTGGCTCTGGGAAGCCTGCATTGTTTCCTTTTCTTTCTCAGGGCTATTTGTTGTGGTCCCACAACCACGCTCCCCTTTTTGGCCTCTTGGCCTCAGGGGCCCCCCTTTTGCTTTCTGCTTGTTTTACTTCTTGTCCTTGATTTTTGTCTTGGTTGTCTTTTTTGTTAGTTTTTGGCCTTTTCGACCTTATCACCCTTTTGCATTTTTGGACATCCGAAAGTGTGAAAGGCTGGAGGAGCGAAAGATGAGTGCCGTCCAATTTTTTTTTTCCTTCTCTGTACCAACACACTTTTTGGACTTGTCAGGGGTTCATAGTTTCGAAGGTCTGACCCCCTGTGGGAGTTGGCCTTTTAGAGCTTTGGCCTTTTTGGCAGTCTGACACCCTCAAAAGGATGATCACCTGAGGTGATGATGTTAGCCACCGGGGTGGCCTATATAAGGAAAAAGGGGTTTTTTAAACCTCACTTTTGCACTTGCTCTTTCATCTCCAGCCAATTTTTTCTTTCTCCTCGCTACTTTTTCACCATCTTGGTCTCCTGTTTTCACTAGTCATCCTTGAGTTTTGTCATCTTCTTGGTTGGTGGTTCTTCCCTCTTCCTTCATTTGTTTGTTTCTTTTTTGGGTCTTAGATTAGGGTCCTTGCCTTTCAGCCTTTTCGACCTATCTTAGTTTTAGGGTTCATGTCTTTTCAGCCTTATCTTTAGGTCTAGGTTGTTTAGCATTGACCTTTTTTGGCCTTGGGGATTGTCAAGGTAGTTGCCTTGCATCCCCTTGATGAGTTTGTGGTCAAACTCATTGTCAGACTCATTTTCATGTCTAACTAAGAAACCCTAGTTTCAGACCTTTGGGGTTTGAAACTCTTAGCAACTTGCAGCAAGAATTTGCCCAAGTGCTGACACCTTTTGACATTTCAGTGTTGTCACACACCAAAACATGTATACCTCTAAAATGTTGAAAATAGACCCTGATCCTCCAAACTACCAAGTGCATCTTCGATCATTTCAACCTTTTCAGACTATCACACGTTGATGTTCTCAAGTTCTCTAAAATCCTTGAGGCGTTTCAATTTCACAAACTCCTGCTTGAACTTTTCGGTGTTGTTGGCTTGCGAAAGGTTTCTCACCTCTATCTCGCTGAAAGGGCTAAAAAGAGTATTGTCAGCAGTGTGGGTTTTTGCAGCCTTTTAAACCTTGTTAGCCTTTCGAATGTTCCACACCCCCAAAAGTTTGAAAGGCCAAAAATACCTCTTGTGCCTCCTTTTGAGCTTAATTTTGGTAATATGCTTTGCTTTCTGAGTTGTTTCTCCTACCATGTTGGTGATTTATGTCTTGTCCTCTCTGTAGATATGGCCAAGAAGGTAGTAGCATGACCAGTGATGAAATATCAATTCAAAGGCTACCATCCACCTTCCAAGGTGACAAAATTGCATGTAGGCATAACGAACATTGATATTTAGAATGTAAGCTGGAATGACTACCTAAATAAATGTGCTCAACTAGTAGGACATTTGGAGGACTGCACTTCATTAGTCCACCACTCTTTGGTGAATGCGGAAGCTCACCTAGTTTCCATCCAATCAATGAATCTAATCAACACATTGGCCAACAACTATGTGCCCGATGAGTGCATGGTAAAAAATAGCGTTGGTGAAGTGGTCTTGGATTCGAGGCCTGAAAACATTGAGGATATTTTCCATCTACCCAAAGGGGTTGACAAGTTCTTTAATTTCAACATCAACAAGGGGATGGAGTTCTACAATAAAGACATACAAAGGGCTTACAACATTGTCAATAATGAGTACCTGATGTAGCCATTTCCCAAGAACAAATTGGATAAGATTGATATGAGAAGAGGGTATATGCAGGAAGACATCCAAGTGGCCATAACAATGATCAACAGGGTGTACGGGTTGCCTAAGTCCTCTCAGCTGGAGCCATGGATGATTTTCCTGATCCAAAAGATAAGAGAAAGATAGGTGAGGTTTGATTGGGCCTCCATCCTAAGTGACCAACTTGATGAACAATTGATTCAGGTTAAGACAGACCCCCATTTCTACATGACATATTATGTTGTGTACCTACTAGCCACTAGGGCAGGTTACCCAAGTTTAATCAAAGTTGGAGTAATTGGAGAATAGAACACCTGGCCGTTCACTCTATACCCTCAATCGGTGAGGAAGGACTTCTATACACATAATAGCCCAGACTTTAGAATAGTCAATGATGCCTTCATTTTCATGATCATACGCTCCATTGAGGGAGACTATGCCAAAAGGCTATCCACAGAAGAAACAACTAAAGTAAAGGCCATTGGGGCATTCTACATACAATTTAGGACCTTCACTTACATTCGGGTGGTAGGAAGCACCTTGGCACCCAAAAAGTTACCAAGATACCCTCTTGACAGATAGTTCTCCTAGAGATAGCAAGGCAGCTATTTGATGCTCATGAACATATCAAGCACAAGAAGAAGCATTGTTGGGATTTTCCTATTTCCATCAGCCCCCATTGTGTACCAGACATGAAAGTCTGTAAGTCTCTAATTAGAGGATGGGATGAATTCCCATTGTCAACCTACAATCTGGTAAGGCCTTAGTTTGATCCCATTGGTACATACAACCACATAATGGGGATGCACTATGTTCATGAGCTACACATGGAAGACCATTGGGAAAATTGTGTTGATGATTATGAAGTAAAGGTCCATGATTATTTCTGAATGAGTCTAGAGCTGGCACAGGGTGCCCTTTCATTGAAGATTCTGAAGAAGGTGGCAGATGCTAACTTAGATAAAATTTTGGATTCTATATATAATACGGATAAGGTGTTCACAAGGGCTATCTTGAATGTAGAAATAGACCAGGATGAAAATTATAGTATGGATTTTAGAGCCCAACATGTGGTTAAATTGAAGAAATCATGGATTGCTCATCCTTTCCAAATGCAGCTAGTTCTGATGAAACAACTCCCAGAGAAGCCCTCTCGAGAAAAGAAGAAGGGAGAAAATATATTGAAACCACAGTTCAAAGAGGTTGCTCCTTTAAGACCAGAAACTATATATCAACATGAGTGGCCTACTACATATGGTCTAGCCACGCACTCCAAGAAGGTCAAAACCAAAATGATAGGGAGCATCATGCCACCAGATATGCCTTCATCTAGCAGCCATGATTCTCTCAACACAACCAAGAAAACAAAGTTCAAGATCATAGGACCCAAGCCATTCAGAGTAATCAAGGGTCATGTGTACAAGAGAAAGAGAGGCTCAATTCCACACAAATGGATACCCTAATAGAGGATGATGAAGATGAAGTAAATGAAGTCCCTCTAAGTAAAAGAACCTGGTCTACAAGATTCATGAAGAAGAGGAGAGTAATAAAAAATGATCTTGAGAATAGGGGAGGGGCTACTCAGGATGAGCTAGTAAATCTAGATGCTCTTGGTGATGATGAGTTTAACCTCACAGATTTTGCAGGGTTACATGGTTTTAAAGAGTCTGAGCATCAAGTTCTTATGTAGTTTACAAGTCTTTTTAGTAGCATGAGAGAGGACCTACAACAAGGACCTCAAGGCCAAGATGATGTTGAGATGGTCGAGGCCCAAAAGGAAATTGCAAAGCCAAAAAAAGGACTCCTTTATTGGGGTCACCTCAGAAGAAGATGTAGCTACATAGGTCCCATTAGTCTCATCCAGTCCACCTCCACCTCCACCTCAAAACCATCCAACTCCACCTTCAGTTCCACTCTAGTATAGACCACTCCGTTGCCTCAGCAACCTTCTTCATCTCATGTTCCCCTTCCAACTCCATCTCCACTAGCTCATTCAACCACTCCCCAGTTGTTTCCCACACCTCCCTCACTTAACATTCCTCCACAAGTCCCTATGCCTTCACCATAGGTTCATGATGAGTTAATGCCACAAAGCTCATAGGAGCTAGAGAAGGAAGTAGAGGTCACTGGTGAAGAGAAGATGGAGAAAGCTCATGTAGGGTCTGAGGAGCCAGATGACAAGGGAGAATCATAGGAAGAGCTGCATATTGAGGAGGAGAAACAAAAAATAGATACAAATGAACAAATGGTGGATGAGCAATAGACGAATGATGAGGAGGAACGCACATGGGAGAAAGATGAACAGAACACTGGTAATGAACATGAATTGAGAGAATAAGAAGAGAGTCAAGAGGAGATAGAAATAGGATGTTTGACAACTAATTCTATATTGGCTTCTTTGTATGAGCCAATAACTACTTTCTCCAAGCCTACTTGGTTCACTAAAGAGGTACAGCCAAGAGTCAGAATGTACATAGATGATGAGGCTGATATGACCATGTTAGGGCATGCCTTCCACCAAACAACATCAGTTCCCCAAGCAAGAACCATGTCTTATGTGACACAAGACCAAGTGGGAAGGTGGAAAGCACAAGTGGCTATTCCCACAATGGATGTTAGTGCAAATGAGATCACTCTGGATGACTATGTGTTGGAGGAGGTAGACTTGGGGGAGCCCACTAGAGAGGGTAGCAAAACCTTGGCTACTTTAGGGTTGAAACATGCTATGGGATTCATGGATAAGGATGAATAGAGGATAAAGGATCTGGTAAAGTAGAACAAAGCTATGAAGAGATTCATTTTGACAATAGCAGGTCCAACTGACCCAAATAACCCTGAGGTCTCATTACAAACAATTTTGGAGAAGAAGGGGGAAATAAATACGAATGTTCCACATTATTTTGTACAGGCTTGTGTTGAGTGGAAGCTTGATTTTGAATATTTTTCTAGCTTATCCCTCAGGAGGATTCTAAGGCCCTTTCAAAACATTTTGGTGGGAGTAACTTCCTTAGTGGAAATTATGAGTGAGGAAAATGGTGTAGAAGAAATGATCTTGAATTGGAAAAAGGTGTTGGATGAGCTGACAATGATAAGGAAGTAGTGCTTCTTGGTTTTGATGAAGATATATGAAGGATTAGAATTGGATAATTTTGAATAGTGGATCCAAGAGATAGCTATGACATTGGCCATATTTGAAAAGGTTCTCAAGAGGTTAAACAAGAGAAGGGATGACATCACACTTTTTGCAAAGGAGTTGCAGAGTTCCTTGAAGGCCTAGACTTGGATCTTTTTGATGAAGATGATGAGAAGACCATGTATTTGGTAAATGACATCATCAATCAGTACTTAGGGATATTTTGAGGGGTGAAGACTAAAGAAGAGCTTCAGCAGATGTTTTACCAAAAAGAGGAAATTCAGAAAGTACTGTCTTGTGAAGAAGAAATAAAAGCTTTTGCAAAATAGTTGACTGACTTCTGAGATAGGAAAAAAGAGATCCATCAAGGGATTAAGATGCTAGAATTTGATGAGGTTCTAGAGATAGTGGATAGGTTCAAGAAAGCACATCTAGAAGTGCCTCCCAACTAGTAAGCCTCCAGTCCAAGATCTGCCAAATTTTGTGTACAAAAAATCTAGTTTCGACACTTAGCCATTTTTGCAGAGCCTAATTTTTGACATTTCGGCCATGTGGGCTTTTCAGCCTCTGACAAGTTTGCAAGTCTAAAATTTTGGAGATGGAGGACTTGGTACTTAGTCAATTTTGGGTCTTAAGTTTTTCAGACCAACTGTCAGGATTTGGGCATTTTTTGGCACGTCTGAAAGTTAACTCCAGTTATCTCAGAGATCATTTTCTAGTTATCTGGGCTTCCTTTTTGGGATTGTTTGTGCATGATTTTGGGATCTCTTCTGGTTGGGTCAATGTGAAGAAGCCAGAGCTAAGGATCAAAGGTAGAAACATGAAGATTATCAAGTGCATGCACCAGTTTCGGCTCTATTTTGAGTTATCTAATGCATAATTTATTCAAAGATTTGTAATGCATGAGGTTTAATTCCATGCTAGGATAGTTTAACTAAGCTTTAGAAGTAGTTTCTTTAATGAAAGCTTTAGTTTAGATTTAATTTCAAGTTTTAGTTGTAGCTAAACCCTAGCTGCGAAAATAAGAGCCCGACTCTATAAATTGTAATAAAATGATGTAATGAGGGTCGACTTGATGATTAATACAATATATGCAATTGGTGCTTCATTCATGGTGTGATTTATCTGATGTCTATGCAAAATTTGTGAATGTGTGAATTGCTCATTCTTTATTTCAAAGAGATAATTGGTTGTTTAATGATTTTAAGTCTGCGATCTTTTAGTTTGGTGTTTGCTGGTATTGCATTGCTGTGTTGTGACAAATTTTTGAGAAGATTATTCTTTGGTACTTGAAGATTAACTTGTCCCACATGTGCACACATCTAGGGTGGCTTTGTGATCTAATGCATTTTGGCTTATCATACATTTGCATTTGTTTGATTTTGTTGATGATTGCATCCATTCAGCTGAAGATTGTGACATGATCTGATCTCTGATTTTGTGGGTTTCTTCATCTTCTTGGTTATTTAATTCGCATGGTGGTGTGATGCTAGCATATGTCCATTAGGTTTCTTTTTAGAAATTTCATTCAAATATCTTGTTACCCTATATCTTCTAACCTTCCTTGCAAGTTATTTTTAGTAGATTAATTAAATTAACATTGCTTTCATTCTTAAATCTGAAAATCGTATAAAAAAAGAGAGAACTTTTGGTTTCCTAAAGTTTGTTTTGTAGTTTCCCTTGAGAGAAGAACCAAAAAAGGCCTCCTTGTTAACAAATTCACATTTGTCTTCCATTGAGCTATCCAAGCGGTTGACACCTAGCCAGAAGGAACCTTGAGATTGATTCCATCAGTCTTCCAAGAGGGGAAGTTGCTCATGCAAATTCCTAGCCGTTGTCTTCGTGTAAAAATGATGGTCAACAATAACGAATTGTGTTTAATCGAGTTAATCAGAGAAAAGTTTGTAAAGGTACATAGAATTAAGAAAAACTATTTCACCCCCCTCTCTATATTGCAACAAACATAAGAAAAAAAGGAAAAGGAAGCAACCAATGATATGAAAAATAAAGTTACATAAGAGTATATGGTATATATTTTTCATTGATGTAAAAGGGGGAGAGAATAAGATGTGAAAAAAAATGAAGAACATATTAGAAGAGATCATAAAACTAGATAAATAAACTAGATCAGAAGAAGAGGATCAGAAGAGTAGATGAATGAAGAGAAAATCAGAAGAGATAAGAAGAAGAGGATAATAAGAGAAGATAAATGAAGAAAAAATAATAAGAGATTAAGATAGAGAAGAAAGTTCATATATACTTGCACATAAGAAAGAGAGCTTAATGAAGGGTGCTCCCCTTTATACCACAAACATATAACAGAAACAGAGAAACAACAACAATATGCAAGAACAAAAAATTGGCTTCTTATTATCTCCACAAATGTGGAATTACAAACTTTTAGAATCATAGTATGCAAAGCCACATGGGCATTCCCTTACAATATTCTATAGGACAAGCCTTGAATCATTACCCAAATCTACCCAGAATTGCCCTAGACAACACTACAGGCCTTCTTTATATAGGCAATTTCCACCACCCGAGAATGTTCCAAAAATTTAGCCCTTAGGGCTGACCAAGCTTAGAATTATTTTATTTTACAATTTATTACATCAAAGTCGGCTCAAAATGACTTTTGAAACCCAAACATAAATTTTGAAGGAAAATTATTTTCTGCCATTTCAGGTGACCCAATGTCCGAAGACCATAAGTCATTGCCAGTTGACCTGATTAACTATTATAACCCCATTTTGGAAATGCCACAAAGCGCTCTACAGGCCTGATTCATGCAAGCACCTGTAACCCAAATTTTTGACCTCATCCGGGGCCTCTAAAGCCTTCAAAACTAAGTTCAAAGTTTCTGTACCCTGTTGCTAATACCAAAAATCTTCAATATCTTCAAAACTAGACCTGATCTAGCCATGAAACTTTACTGGCAGGTTGATACGACTGAGATGAACCTCCACATGTGAAATCAGAACATTCCGAGATCGTATGACCAACTTACTAAAAATAGCAAGTTTCCATAAATAGCATCCCTACACAAGATAGCCCTTATTGAATTCAAAAATAGAATTTTTTTTTTTTTGGGTGATGCAAGATTGCTCTTACACCTAGGATGCTCCTACATCAGAGCTTGTCAAGAAGAATGGTCTACATCGAAGGGGGATAAATTGATGGAGAGAAGAGTATGTAATTAGATTAGAACCAAAAGAAAATTTCTTCTAGGGGGAGAAGATTATTAAGGAATATGAGTTAGAGACACTCTAAAATATAATGTGGATTGTTGGTCTCAAAGGGGATACTTTTGGTTTCTAATTACATTACTATGTATTATTGTTTTTCTCATCACATGTTTCTATTAATGCCAAAGGGGAATATTATTGACATATTGGCATATTGGATGTGCTGTCATTGATGTCAACATATCAGGAGAATCAAATGAATGTTAAAATATCAGAATAATCAAATGAATGTCAACATATCAGAGGAATTGATCAAAAGAGTTATTTATTTGTTGCTAACTTAATTGTTGTAGGTTAGTTAGTGGAACAGGATGTTCAGAGGTTTGGTGAGGATCAAATATTGTAGGTATGAAGTCATGCACATGGCATATTGTTGAATAAGGTCAATACTTAGTTCACTCTAAGTTTAAGAAGATATCATAAAGATTTGGGCATGATTCAAGGTTAGAATTGGTGACTAGCAGACGGGGTGATAGATAGTGTTGACATGAAGACAAAAAGTGATTCGGTGTGCACAATCAAGTTAGAATTTCTTGGAGAAAATATAGGAGTGTGTTTGGGATATAATCAAGTGTCTGAAATTTAGAGGGTTTTTACTTCAAATATTTTCATGGTATATTTTTATTGTCTCAGAGCCTTATTGATAGTGTTCTTAAGGTTTGATGGAAAAAGGGTTTGCAAATCTAATGGACGTGGTGGATTTTTGTATTTGAGTGTTTACCATGATGCTATAGGATGTTATTAAAGGATTTTATTGATGATACAAATGGATCATAAGGATCAAATTGGTGTAATTTTTAGTCAATATTAATATTTTTATTATTATTTCTATTCTTGGCCAACTAGGTTGGTAAATCATGTTGTACAAGTGGTAAACCATGAAATCTAGGAGATTTATGACCTCAAGGTGGTTATTATAGCTCATCAATTCTATAACCATAATTCCATGCCATCATAACAACAAATGTCATCACAACATCTATACCACTTACTGATATGAAATCTTACAATTGATGATCAAGAACATAAGTGTTCTTACCGGTCTGTGAGATTGTGCCAATAAAAAATCTCACACTAATCAACCACAAGAGTTGTGGTTGTAACCACACTTTACTCTAACCATGTTGATTCTCTATCTTAGACCAAACCTCATAGATTTTCCTTTAACACAAACTCAACTCAATTGTGTCCTCTCTATCTATTGATCATCTAGACTTAACCAATTTCCAGTATACCGATCACATAACCTTCACACTGATTAAGATAAGTGTCTAAAATAACTTAGTTTCCATTAATGAAAATGAAACAAATTGCATTATATGAATGACACCATGCCAAGTCAACACAATGCCAACAAAATCCCCCTTTGGCATTGATGATAAATGTTACCCAATTTTCCTATTCCATACAAATTTGGTTAGACTGATTCTATCCAAGGTCTACATTTTTTACCTTGTTGAACCCCTGAAAATGTTCTTGGCCTTGTGTCTTATTTTCTGGCCTCTACAATCTCTTTTGGCCCCTGGGTGCATGTTTGAATTTGAAAAAGTAGCCGTTGGCCCCAAAAAAGCCCTAAAACCCTACGGCCTTTCTGTTTCACGGTTACCTTTTTGGCCGCTTAAGTGGTTCCTTTTTCCACGTGCTCTTTATTTTTCTAACTGGTTGTGAGATCTCTGATTCCCCACGGTTAAGTCCTTAACATCTGATGATCTGGCGAGTGGTTACAATTTGTTTGGTGGTCTCAGTTTCCTGGCAGGTTAAAGCTCATGCAAGATTGATGATTCTTGCTATATCGTTGGTTGAAGATGATGTCTCTTTAAGCATCACAGTATAACAATGATCATTGATCCTCCTCTTTAGTGCAGTGCTTCTGTGTCAGTGGGTCCATTGCCATGTAGTTTGAGTTGTACACTTCTGATTGGTCAAAGGCTGGTGATGTGGTGCCATGTTAGAGTGGGCCCAACATGTTGTCTTTCTTGAAGATCCACGAATGTCATATGATCACATGGAGAATTCTTGGCCCATGCAATCATTCACCAACCATTGATCTTACTTTATTGCTAGGGTTCTGTCAGGTGGGTCCTCGTGTTCTAACATGCTCACATTTTATTAGTTGACGGAGTGATGACTGGGATATATCAGTGGGTCTGGGAGCCTTAGGAGAGGTGGTCATCAAGGAAGATCTATGGTCATTGCATGATCTGATGGAATCTTTTGACCCCATTAGATCATGCGACCTCTGTTCAATGTAGATTCAAGGTTTCTTTTGTCAGGTGGGTGCCAGTCACACAAAGGTGCTTGATTTTCATTAGCTTCTAACTGATGATGTGGTGTTTGACTTTTCAAAGGGTCTCCCAACTGTTACAAGGTTAATCTAGGCTGTTTGATCTATCGGGAAAGATAAATATCGATGGTCACATTTTAATCTTGGTCAACTGGCCATTGTTTTTCAAATTTAAATATCTTTCACCAGGGTTTCTTGCTGGTTCATTGCGGTTGGTCAATTGCATGGGTTTGGGTAGCTCAGAATTGATAGTTCTAGGATGGTTGTAGTTGAAAGGATGATGAGGAAGATCTGATGGCCATCTCCTATGATTTCTTAGGGTACCATGTTGATTTTCTCACACTAAAGAAACATTAAAAGGTGGCACCACGTGTGGCCTTCTGTACTTCAAAAATACAAATCAAACCTGGACCAGATTTGAGCATTCATGGCAAGGCCGAGTTGCAAAGGGGGTAGATAGGTCAAGGTGACTTATCTATAGGTAGATATAGTATAGGGATGGATTCACATGGATTGATATCTGATCAGTTGAGATACTTTCAAGGACACATTTATGATCAGACATGATAGAATTAGGGTTTTTTGATTATTTTATGTCAAATTATATGTAACCCTAATTAGGTTTTTCTCTAGCCTACATGCAAAAGGAGATGTATATATTGTTTTTTGAGAGCTTTTGAAGCTCAGAGTTTACAGTTTGTAAAAAGAGTTTTTCTTTCTTAGGATTCATCTGTGCCATCTATTCTGCCCTCTGGCTCTTATAGTTTGTAATCTTTCATTGGAATCTTAGATTCAATAGAGGCTATCCATGGCATCTGTTCTACCCTCTGGTCTTTCCCTTGTCTGTATTTCTCTTATTGAATATGAAATACTAGCCTTGTTAGAGAAATCTTGGAGTTCTAGAGCCCTTCTTTCTTTTAGCTTATATGTGTACTATTGTGTTTGATCTGATTTGAATGAGTTTGTGGGTATACTTTAGCCCCTTGTCATTTTGTCTCATTCTTGTGTCCTTTTGTTGAAGAGAACATCTACTTGCAGGTCATAGTTTGTGTCTTTTGTCTAGACCCCTTTGTGAAACACTTATGCAAGCCTGTTTAGAAAGATTTTGTTCTATTAGATCTGAGAGCTTTCATGCTAGTTTAGTTAGTATATTGTGTTCAACTCATTTCAGTGTATCACCTAGTAGGTAATTTGCTTTCAGTTATTTTCCCTTTCATGCACTCCTTCTATCCCTTTTCCCCTCAAGAATTTACTTTCCTATCAAAGAAGCAAATTAAGGTGATTATCCAAGAGGAACTAGCCTAGAACCTGGAGGTCTCATCTCAGTTAGCATAGGTCCCACAACCTGGAGATGATTCCCATGTTATACTAAGTTATCAAGACCAAGAGAGCTTGAAACAAGGGTGCAAACTTAGCGTATAACAATTCTGGCATGCCCGGTGGGACTAAGGTCAAATTCAAATTTAGGATATGTTATCTCTAATATGATGATAATGTACTATAAACCTAGAAGAGGTAATTTTTCTATATATCTGGTGACTCTAGAAGCTCTACTGGTTTCAAAGATCAAGTGCTAGTATGTTTCAAATCTTTCATATTCAAATTCTAGCTAATTGCCTGAGTAGACATGTCAAGTTATCATGGGTAGTCATGTTACTCACCATCCTATTGTGAGTACAATGCTCAGTGGGATAGTTATCAGCCTTATCAAAGCCACCTAAAGCCTACTTTTACCCAAGGCTTTCATACTATACAAGGCCATCAATATATCCAGCATGCCCTAAATGATTTTTCCCTTGTACAAGATTATGAGCGGGACCTCCAACAGGAGGGATCATGGGCACAAAAGGCACAATGGAAAATGCAAAGCCAGCTACCTCATCATGCTTACCACCCACCCCCCCTTCTCAGCCTAATTGGCAAAAAATTCATAGCTCAAACTTGATGAAAGAGCAAGATAAGACAAAGAATCTACTGCTTGATTTGATTAAGCAAGTGTCTAAGATTAGAGAGCAGCAGGAGATGGAGGCTCAAAGTTATGAACAAGGGATGGTTCCTGACCAAGTGGTAGAGGCTCTTGTTGATGATTAACAAATAAAAAAATTTCACGAAGAGATCAATTGCCGAGCTGATGTTGAGTCAGCAAGGTTGAGATCATAAATTGCTAAACAAGAGGCTCCTAAACCTAAGATCCCAAGCTAGAAGGCCCATTTGTCTATGCCTTCTATGTCTTCCCCTGGGCCCTCGCAATTTCACATCCCAAGTTTCAAGGAAAAAATTTCTTTCCAAGAGACTTTACTTGAGATTCAGTCTACCACTCTGTAAGAATAGTCTGCTCAAGAGAATTGTTCATCTCAAGAGGTCCCTTTGGTCTCTCAAGATGATGAAGTTTTGAGGATACCCCAATGGACTCTGCCTGCTGGTTGTCAGATGCCAAGTCTTTTCAAAGATACTACTCTAGTGTCTAAGCAAGGACTAGTGGTAAATGAGCTTCCATGTGATAAGGAGGAGAGGAGGTCTGAGGTATCAGTGCTGAGTGATGATTGTGATAAAGTGAGCCAATAGTGTGAAGAAATAGACTTTGATGCCCAACCTAAGCTCTTGGTTGGTTTGTTTGATGAGCTGCCCCTCTTTGTTGATGATGAAGAAGAGACCATGCCATTACCTATGGCCGAGGGTCAATCAAAACAAAAGGTTCACCATCCACAAGAGGTTGATATAGAGGAGGATGCCTTGTCCTTGTTTGATGAGCTGCCTAGTTTTGTGGAGTAGGATGATAAAGTTTTGGAAGAGTCTTTCCAAGAAAAGAACATAGACAAAAACCTTGAAGAGTATGATTTTTCCAACATCATAGAGGTTTTTTGTGACAAATTGAATGAAAAATCTATATTTCTTGGAGTGGAGTTTCAAATTTGTGTGCATATGGAAAGAGGCCTAGTTCTAGATTTCCCTCTTCCTGAGAAGCTACTACATGAGCAAGGGGTGGAGCCAATTCCTAATCTTCAGGATATTGACAACTTTGATGAGCTCTTTGCCTGTTTAAAAGAAGAGGATGAAAGTCCCCTAACCATAGATGATGAGTTGACATGGCTATCCATAATGGAGGGAAACCATGAAGATAACGAAGAAGCCATCAAGGAAAGTCCTGCTTTCAGATTTTCAAGAGGCTTCCCTATTAGATACTTGGCCTAGAAGGAGTTTATTGAGACATCTCCACATGATCAAATTGAGGTGAGTAAACTTGATCCTATTTTTACAGAGGCAGTTCACCATTATTTGATAAATCTCTATATGCCTCATATCCTTGTAGCTATCCTTATGCACTCAATGAGAAATATCTTAATGAGTAAGGGTAGTTATTTCAGCCTATTAGTGAATGGATTTGTTTGACCAATTTTCTGTACTGGTTAGTTTAGGTTAGGTTAGTTTTTTTACTTTCTGTCCCTATTTTCTAGTTTAGTTTCCCTGTTTTCCAAGTGCATAGTTTTGTCTTTTGTTCCTGGTCTCTCCCTCTTTCATGAATGGTTCTATGTATTTCAGTGATGAATCCATGCCCAATGGATTTCTCAAGGCCACTGATCAATGCCTAGCAGGCTGAAATCCAACAAAAATTGCCAAAATGTTACCCAATTTTCCTGTTCCATAAAAATTTGGTTAGACTGATTCTATCCAAGGTCTGCATTTTTTACCTTGTTGAACCCCTAAAAATTTTCTTGGCCCTATGTCTTATTTTTTGGCCTCTGCAATCTCTTTTTCCCCCTGGGTGCATGTTTGAATTTGAAAAAGTAGCCGTTGGCCCCAAAAAAGCCCTAAAACCCTACGACCTTTTTGTTTTGCAGTTACCTTTTCAACTGCTTAAGTGGTTCCTTTTTTCCACATGCTCTTTATTTTTCTAACTAGTCATGAGATCTCTGATTCCCTATGGTTAAGTCCTTAACATCTGATGATCTGGCGAGTGGTTATGGTTTGTTTGGTGGTCTCAGTTTCCTGGCAGGTTAAAGCTTGTGCAAGATCAATGATTCTCGCTATACTATTGGGTGAAGATGATGTCTCTTTAAGTGTCATGGTATAATGACAACCATCAATCCTCCTCTTTAGCATAGTGCTTCTATGTTAGTGGGTCCACTACCATGTAGTCCAAGTTGTACACTTCTGATTGGTCGAAGGCTGGTGATGTGTTGCCATGTCAGAGCAGGCCCAACATGTTGTCTTTCTTGAAGATCCACGGCTGTTGTATGATCACATGGAATATTATTGGTCCATGTGATCATATGCCAACTATTGATCTTACTTTATTTCTAGGGCTCTATCAGGTGGGTCCTCATGTTCTGACATGCTCACATTTTATTAGCTGACGGAGTGATGACTGGGATCTATCAGTGGGTTCGGGAGCCTCAAGAGAGGTGGTCATCAAGGAAGATCTACAATCATCACATGATCTAATGGAATCTTCTGACCCCATCAGATCATGTGACCACCATTTGATGTGGATTCAAGGATTCTTCTATTAGGTGGGTGCCAGTTGTGCAAAGGTGCTTAATTTTCATTAGCTTCTGACTGGTGATGTGGCATTTGACTTTTCAAAGGGTCTCCTAACTGTTAAAAGGTTAATCTAGGCTATTTGATCTATCGAGAAAGATAAATATCGATGGTCACATTTTAATCTTGGTTGGTTGGCTGTTGTTTTTCATATTTAAATATCTTTTGCCAGGGTTTCTTGCTAGTTCATTGTGGTTGGTCGATCGCATGGCTTTGGGTAGCTCAGAATTGATAGTTCTAGGATGGTTGTAGTTGAGAGAATGATGAGGAAGATCTGATGGCCATCTCCTATGATTTCTCAAGGTACCATGTTGATTTTCTCACACCGAAGAAACATTAAAAGGTGGTGCCACCTGTGGCCTTCTATACTTCAAAAATACAAATCAAACCTGGACCAGATTTGAGCATTCATGGAAAGGCTAAGTTGCAGAGGGGGTAGATATGTCAAGGTGGCTTATTTGTAGGCATATATAGTATAGGGATGGATTTGCAGGGACTAATATCTGATCGGTTGAGATACTTTCAAAGACACATTTATGATCAGACATGATAGAATTAGGGTTTTTTGATTATTTTATGTCAAATTATATGTAACCCTAATTAGGTTTTGCTCTGGCCTATGTGCAAAAGATGTATATATTGTTTTTTGAGAGCTTTTGAAGCTTAGAGTTTACATTTTGTAAAAAGAATTTTTCTTTCTTCGGAGTTATTTGTGGCATCTGTTCTATGCTCTGGCTCTTACAGTTTGTAATCTTTCATTGGAATCTCAGATTCAATAGAGGCTATCCGTGGCATCTGTTCTACCCTTTGGCCTTTCCCTTGTCTGTATTTCTCTTATTGAATACGATATACTAGCCTTGTTAGATAAATCTTGGAGTTCTAGAGCCCTTCTTTCTTTCAGCTTATATGTGTACTATTGTGTTTGATCTAATTTGAATGAGTTTGTATGTATACTTTATCCCCCTATCATTTTGTCTCATTCCTGTGCCCTTTTGCTGAAGAGAACGTCTACTTGCAAGTCACAATTTGTGTCTTTTGTCCAGACCCCTCTATGAAACACCTATGAAAGCTTGTTTAGAAAGATTGTGTTCTATTAGATCTGAGAGCTTTCATGCTAATTTAGTCACTATATTATGTTCAACTCATTTTAGTTTATCACCTAGTAGGTAATTTGCTTTTAGTTATTTTCCCTTTCATGCACTCCTATCCCTTTTCCCCTTAAGAATTTACTTTCCTATCAAAGAAGCAAATTAAGGTGATTATCCAAGAGGAACTAGCCTAGAACCTGGAGGTCTCATCTCAGTTAGCATAGGTCCCACAACCTGGAGATGATTCCCATGTTATACTAAGTTATCAAGACCAAGAGAGCTTGAAACAAGGGTGCAAACATAGTGTATAACAATAAATACTCTATGCTTCTAGCTAATCTCTCTTCTCTTAGCATATTCTCCCTTAGCATAATCCCCCCTTTGATAGTAATATGAAAGGTGAACTTACATCCTATCAAAGATTACCTTGAATTTTATCTTTTATAACTCTAAGGATGACTCCCATGACTTCTTCAAGTGCTCCAATGCAATTATCCACTCAAGTAAACTAGACACTAGTTTCTTCATACTCTCCAAGTTTCTCATGTTAGATATATCAATTATCCCTTCAACCTTTTTCACATTATGTTGTATGAATTCTAATGTAGGGGATAGGAATTATTGTATCTCTAGTATACAATCCATTCTTCTGTCTTGCTCCTTCTGTATCTCCTTCATCTTTTGAGATAACTCCTTCAGTTGAATACTAAAATCTGTAACTGAGCTTAAGATAGGATCAAGATTACTAGTTAATCTCTCTAATTCCATTTTAAAATCAACTCTCTGCTTCTCCAAATATTTCAAAAATAATGAATGATTAGAAATTCTAGAGAATAACTATCCTGCCTTGACCAATGAAGTCTTGACTTCTTTTACTAAAACTGTCAACTTCTCTTTATCTTTAGTAATCTTCTCTAGTTTTCCTATCATCTTCTTCTCTAGTTTCTCCTTAGCCATATTTACTATTGTTGTATGAAAATATTGACCTTGATCTGAAATATATTTTATCAATATGTCCATTTGATCTATCATAGAATCTTCATCATCATAATCAACTTCAGGTACCAACTCATGTAGTATATCCCTTGCTTGTCTCAATAGTCTTTCTTTCTTCTTCTTTGACCTCATTTTATCTATTTCAGCTTTCTTCATCAATTATTCTAAGAATTTCATCAGTTCTTTGGGTTTTATATTTGTTATGTCTACCAGTGTGGTAACTATCTCTCCCTCTTCTACTTTGCATTCTTTTTCTTCTTTTTTTAATGGAACCGGTTTCTTCTTCATTAAGCTAGTCTCTCCAAGACTCATTTTCCTTATAACATCATATTCCTTTTCAACTTCTTTTAGACTTTCTATTGTCACCTCTACTTTCCAAAATATCACCTCTTCTAAACACTTCACAAGGGATGATGAGGGAGTATTTTATTTACCTTTTATGTCTTCAATAATTACCACATCTTCATCAATTTATTCTTATGCTTCTGCTCCACCAATTTGTGTAAAATCAATATCTTTCTCTTCAATATCTTGAACACAAATAGGAATATCAATAAGAAAATCACCTATAATCTCTTCATGAGTATAATAATCATCAATATCCTCAATCATAGGTTCTTTACCTTTCTATTTTTCATCAACCTCTTTATCTTTCTTTAGCTCTAGTTCTGCTTCTTTCATAACTTGGACCTTTTTCTTCCATATATTCACTATCTCATCAAATACACTCTGTGTCTATCCAATTAGTATACTTGCATCTCATTTTATGATTTTGAATTCCTATATGTATTCTTCTAGTAACATTTTTACTTCAAGAAGGCTAAGCTCAGGTCTTGCTTGACTCAGTGATCTTTCCATTATCTCTCTGTCCCTAGATAACACAAATCTCCATCTAGTATGGATTAGATCATAAAGATCTTTAGGTAAAGTTTTATACAATTCACTAGGAATCATACAAAACTTGTGCAAAATAAAAAAGACAACTTCTATTTTCTTCTTGTCTTCCTCACTTAGAAATCCAAAACTTCTGCCAACTCCTCCCATTCTACTTGTCTCCATTATGTCTTTAGCAATAAAATCAACACTAGGGGATTTCTTCATACCACTTTCCTTTAGCTTCTTAGCATCCTTGTCAGAATCAATTTGAGCTTCTTCATCTTCTTTAGGATTCTTCTAATAATTTTCCTTCATTTCTATGGATTTTCTCTTTCTTTTGTAAGTTTTCTTTTCTGGTTCTATCTCAATTTGCACTTCTTTCACTTTTGGTTCTTATGCAAGATCATCTTGAGTTTATGGAAATCTTGTATCTTGGTTAGCTTGTTAGATGTGATTGGTAACTTGATGTAGGAGCATCCTAAGATTCTTGGAAATCTTGTATCAACCAAAAATATGTGTCTTTGGAGGTAGATTGTTAGTTTGATCCTAGTTTGGTGGAGTACTTGCTCAATTTGGGAGACTGGTTGCTTGATTTCTATGGTTACCAAGGTGCTCGGTCTCTAAAGAATGCTTGATAACTAAAGGAGTCAGTTCCTCTTGGTGCTCAGTGATAACTATGTTGCTTGGTCATGCTTGGCATGGTTAGTTGACTAGCACTCAGATATTTCCTTTGTTGCTTGGTGTTGTTTCTTACCGACTGGATTGTTTGTTTGGATCAGCTTGGCCAACTGGTTCCATTGATTTGGGTCATGCTCCTCGAGTTATGGATTGACCGTTGGACATGTGGGGACCTAGATCTAGCATGTTGCATTCTTCTATGCAGATCTAATGACCACTGGGGCCATCTTGGATGATTTTATTTATTTGTAAGGTTATTTGAGAGATGCCTGATGTTTTGTATTTAATATTTGTATATCCCTATAGAGCCGACTTGTGGCTGGGATTTAGTATTTAAGTAGATGCTTGATTAGTTGTTAGAAAGGAAAGGAGATGTTTTTGGTAGAGTTAGTAGCTTGCAAGCTTAGGAACATGGAAATTTCTTGGAAGTTGTGAGTACAAGTTTAGATCTTTCTTGGGGTCCTACCAGTATCCTATCTTGTTGCAGATCTGGGCTAGCTGAATACTGATGTTATGGAAAAGATTTGGATCCTGCGAGATCTTGTAGACTGTTACTTGCTTTGTATCTAGCCATAACTAGGAAGGCCTTATAGCCCAACACATTGCATGTAATTAGTGATTTGATGAATACAAATTTCTATTCTATATCAGATCTATTGTTGTTGTTGTGTATTTTTGCTGCGTATTGGTTTGGCTACAAGGTTGGTCAGTCCTAAATTGGATCCACCAACCTTGATTGCGTCAAGTGGTATCAGAGTGAAGTTTGTTCCTATTGGAGCTGAGTGGATCTTGTGTGTTTGCATTTGGATATTGATTTGAAGATGCCTCTGAGGAGAAATCGTGAGATCTCAAAGGAGGAAGCTATTGGAGAATTTAGTCTTGATGATTTTAGGGCTTTGCAGACACAAGTGCAAGATCTGCAAAAGGAATTGAGAAAGAAGAAGACTACACCAAAGGAAAGTAGTGATGATGAATTTGAGGAAGAAGATCATTTTGAAGAAGCTGTAGAAGAAGCTAGAGATTCTAAAGAGAATAGAATCCTGAAAGCTATGTCAAAAATTGGGAAAAGACCTAAGCTTGAAGTTTCTGCATTTGCTGGAAGCCTTAGGCCAGAAGAGTTGATTGATTGGATTAATGAGATGGATGAATACTTTGAGTATGAATAAATAGAAGATCCTGATAGGGTTAGATTTGCAAAGACTAAGTTGAAGGGTCATGCAAATATTTGGTGGAGGGAAATTCAGTTGGAAAGAAGTAGGAGAGGAAAAGAGAAGATCATTAAATGGAACTGAATGGTTGAAAATTTGAAGAAGCAATTCATTCCAGTGGATTATGAATTGGATATGTTTAAGAAGATGCAAGCCTTAAAGAAAACTAACAAATTAGTGCAGGAGTATACTGAGGAGTTTTACAGAATCCTGATTAGGACTGGTCATTCTAAAGCTGATAAAGAGAAGGTTGCTAGGTATGTTTATGGTTTGAGACCTAGTATTCAAGAAGAGTTACTTACTATTCAGTTGAAAATGATAGGAGATGCTTATCAGATGACATTAAAGAGTGAAGAGAAGCTGAATAAGAAGTTTGAAGGAATATAGAATAATAGGAACTAATGTGGTAAGACTAGTGAGATAGTTGCTAAAGGAAATGTGACAGAGAATCCTAAGTCTGATGTGGGATCTAGTAGTGGTCAAGGTACTAAGAATTTCAATAGTGGACAGAGAGGAAGGTGGAAGAATGAGTTCACCGGTACTTGTTATTAGTGTGGTGAAGTGGGTCATATAAGTTTTCATTGTCCTAAGAAGAGGGTGGCACTGACTATTGAAGAAGACATTGTGAATGTTGCAGAAAAAGGTGAGACTCTTATTACTAGGAGGTTAACTGCATGTATCTAGGAATTGGTACAAAGAAGGAATTTGTTCAGAACTAGATGTAAGTGTAAGGATAAGGTATGTAATGTTATAGTTGATGGTGGCAATTCTGAGAACTTTGTTTCAGAAGAAATGGTTAGCAAGTTGAATTTGGAAAGAAAGAAGCATCCTAATCCTTATCGGATTAGTTGGATACAAGATGTATCTAAGGTTAGGATTGAAGAACAATGCTTGGTTAACTTTTAGATTGGATCTTATCATGATGAGATATTGTGTGATGTATTTCCTATGGATGCTTGTCATCTATTTCTCGGTAGGCCTTGGAAATTTGATAGAAATGGTTTGTTTCATGGTCGTGCTAATACCTATGTGGTTAGGCATGAAGGATCTAGACATAAGTTGTTACCTTTATAGGAGATAGGGGTTAAGGGATGTGGAGTTATTAGGTGTTCTCCTTATGAAAAACCTCCAGAGCAGAGGATTGGTGAACCTATTCCTACAAAACCTAGTTTGAAAGAGAAGGAGAATGATATATCTGAAGAGTTTGTTGGGATTAAGAGGTAGATGGTCTTTCTGACAAAGATAGTACAATAGATGATGACATTTATGACATAAAGAGATGTGGATGATGTTGAGTTGATTGAGGAGTCCAAAGAGGATGAACCTTATCGAGGCACTGAGGTGGTTGGTAGTGAAGGGAATGGTTAGAGTCAGTTGTTATTAGTTGCAGATAGAAAAGATAAGAGAAATGAGAAGCAGGAAAAATTTCTGCATGAGATAGTGAATGAAGTGAAGACAACTTGGGATGAAGGGCAAGAGGAGATATGGGTTAAGAACATATATGGCATACCTATTCTGATTCCCTTGAGGTGTTCCTGATTTCCTTATGAGAAAATATTTCTTACCTGGGGTGTCTGATGCAGGAGCATCCTAGGATTCTTGGAAATCTTATATCAACCAAAAATATGTTTGTCTTTGGAGGTAGATTGTTAGTTTGATCCTAGTTTGGTGGAGTACTTGCTTGGTTTGGGAGACTGGTTGCTTAGTTTCTATGGTTATCAGGGTGCTCGATCTTTAAAGAATGCTTGATAATTGAAGGCATCGGTTCCTCTTGGTGCTCGATGATAACTGCATTGCTCGGTCATGCTTGGCATGGTCAGTTGACTGGTGCTCAGTTATTTCCTTTGTTGCTCAGTGTTCTTTCTTACCAACTGGACCGTTTGGTTGGATTGGCTTGGCCAACTAGTTCTATTCATTTGGGTCACGCTCCTTGAGTTATGGATTGACCGTTGGATGTGTGGGCACCTAGATCTGGCATGTTGCATTCTTCTATATGGATCTGATGACCATTGGGGCCATCTTTGATGATTTTATTTATTTGTAAGGCTATTTGAGAGATGACTAATTTTTTGTATTTAATATTTGTATATCCCTATAGAGCCAACTTGTGGTTGGGATTTAGTATTTAAGTAGATGCTTGGTTAGTTGTTAGAAAGAAAAGGAGATGTTTTTGGTAGAGTTAGTAGCTTGCAAGCTTAAGAACATGGAGATTGCTTGGAAGTTGTGAGTACAAGTTTAGATCTTTCCTGGGGTCCTACCAGTATCCTGTCTTGTTGCAGATCTGGGCTAGCTGAATACTAATGTTGTGGAAAAGATTTGGATCCTATGAGATCTTGTAGACTGTTACTTGCTTTGTATCTGGCTGTAATTGGGAAGGCCTTATAGCCTAACACATTGCATGTAATCGGTGATTTGATGAATAAATATTTCTATTCTATATCAGATCTATTATTGTTGTTGTGTATTTTCACTGTGTATTGGTTTGGCTGCAAGGTCGATCAGTCCTTAATTAGATCCACCAACCTTGACTACGTCATAACTTCTTTAGAGCTCTCAATGGAGTGTTCCTATTGTTCACCGATGAGCTTGGTTACCTATTTTCTTCTTGATGGTTCCTTTCACCGAGTGGATTTTGTTGTGTTTTATTTCTTTTTAGTGGTTTTCTTCACCGAGTTGGTTTAGTGTGCTTGTGTTTCTCGGTGGCCTAGTTCACTGATGGGTTTAATTTGGAACTTTTTTTGAGGCTGACTTGTGTATTTAATTTTGGTCATTATATTAATGATGGGATTTCTCATTGGGAAATGTGTGGACCTAAATCTAGGTCATTTCTTTCTCTAATGCTGGATCTAGAAGACTCTTTGGTCTGACCTATTTGGTAGCCTCAAGTATAAATGTAATAATCTATTTTATATTTAGGGCAATGAATTTGGAAGAAAAGTTAGAAGGAAGATAGGAAGCTGGAGATTATGGATCTCACATGCATAAGGATTGTTCTATTCTAGAATTGATTCCTATTTTTATTGTCTGTAACTGAGAAGGTGTCATAGCCTGACATGTATGAAGTTTGATGAATAAATGAATATGATATGCATTTCTTCTCTCTATTTCTATGTTATTACTTTTGTGTTGTAATTTTGCAAGGTAGTCTAGTATTTGGGTGAGCCTTTGGCCCCATTTATCTATCTTTCCTTACATCAGGTGGTATCAGAGCAAGGTTTGATCTTGATCTAAGTTTGTGAATCTAGTTCTTTGGTAAGGGTTCCTTATTGTAAACCCTAGTTGATTATTTGTTGTGGGGTAGTAGATTGGAATATGACCTACAATTGTAGAGGGTTTCAAGATGGTTCGAGGAGAAATAAATGTAGATCTAGGCTTAACTGATATGCTAATAAAAATTTCTACTAGATTAGAAGTTGTTGAGACAGCCCAACATTGAGGAAGATATCTTGATGATGTTAGTGATGATGAAGCCGAAGAAATACAGGAAGAAGCTGCACCTGCACCTATAATGGATCAAGGAGAAGAAAGATTCTTGAAGGCATTGATAAGTTTGAAGGATACACCATTGTTTAACTCTCCTGAGTATAGTGGAAAGCTAGATTCAAATGAATTGATAGACCGGATCATCAAGATGGAGAAATACTTTGAGTATGAGAACATATCAGATGAGAAGAAGGTGAAAATTGAAGGCACAAAATTGAAAGGTCATGCATCCTTGTGGTGGGAGCATCTACAATTGAATTAGAAGAAGAAAGGTAAGACCAAAATCAAGGTATACGAAAAGATGGTAAATAAGTTGAAGGGAAAGTTTCTACCTTGTGATTATCGGATTAACCTAGTTAGGAGAATGCAAAGTTTGAGGTAGAAAGATAGCTTGATAAAGGATTACACCAAGGAATTTTATAGGCTAAATATCAGATTTGGACATATAGAAGATGAGGTAGAAAGGATTGCAAGGTACTTGAATGGATTAAGAACTTCTATTCAAGAAGAGATAAGTTTGGAAAAAATGGAGAGTATTGAGGAGGCTTATTAGTTTTCCCTAAAAACTAAGGAGAAGTTGAATAAAAGGCATGAGAAAAGACAAATAGGAAGAGGGAAAATATTCCCTAGAGGAAGAGGTAGATCCTATGGTGAAAACAATAGATCTGACTAGGACAAAAAAAATCATGACAAAGGCAAGACTAAATGGAAAGGTGAAAGTTCATTTTGAGGAAGAGGTAACTACTCCTAAGGTGGCTATGGTAGAGGAGGATTCCAAGGAACTTGTTACAATTGTAGTGAAGAGGGACACAAATCATTTGAGTGTAAACATGCAAGTAAGAGGGTCGGTAGCAGAAGAAATGCTTTGGTGCTTGAAGATTCACCAAATTAATCTAAGAAGGAAGGAAACCTGATGGTCAAAAGAGCATTGTGGATTGAAAAGACCATGGAAGTTTTGGTAAGAAAGAGTTTTTTCAAGACCAGATGCAAAGTTGCAGACAAAGTTTGGAAAGTGATCATTGACAGTGGAAGTTCAAAGAATCTGACATCAGAGGAAATGGATACAAAGTTGGAGTTAGAAAGATTGAAGCACCCAAAGCCCTATCATATTTCATGGATCAAGGATGAGAATACACTCATGGTAAGTGAACAATGTTTTATAAATCTAAAAATTGGAAAATATTATGATAAGGTGTTGTGTGATATTATGCCTATAGACTATTGTCATATTTTGTTGGGTAGACCTTGACAATATGATAGACATGCTATATATGATGGAAGATTTCAAAAATACACTATTTGGGCTGATGGTAAGAGAAAAATATTGTTACCTTTTATTGAAGAATTTGTTGGTGAGATATGTACATCTGTAAAAGTTTGTTTGATGGAAGGTAGACAATTTGTTAAGGATTTAAAGAGAAAATATGTTTGTTATGTTGTGATTCCTAACAAATTGTGTGAGAAACAATAGATAAAGTTACTAAAGAGGTTGAGACATGTCTCATTAAGTAAAAGGAGATCATCTTAAATAATGTACCTAATGGTTTTCCACTGATAGAATTATTAGTCATTGTATGGATTTGATCCCGAGAGCTAGTTTTTTGAATAAGGCACCACACTAACTAACATTAATCAAGAATGAGGAACTCAACTAAAAAGTTCAAGATTTTTTGCAGAAAGGTTTGATTAGAGAAAGTTTGAGTCCATCTATAGTACCAATTGTGTTGAAACCTAAGAAGAATAGAGAATGGAAAATGTGTACTGATTCTAGAGCTATCAACAAGATAATAATTAAGTATCAATTTCCTATATCAAGAATGGATGATATAATGGATTGTTTCAATGCGGAAAATATTTTACCAAGATTGATTTGAAGAGTGGATATCATTAGATTAGAATTAGATAAGGTGATGAATGGAAGACTTCTTTCAAGACAAGAGAAGGTTTGTATGAATGGTTGGATATGACTTTTGGTTTAACTAATGTACCAAATACTTTTATGAGGTTAATGAATGAGGTTCTGAGAAATTACTAGGTAAATTTGTGATTTTATATCTAGATGAAATTATTATATTTAGTAAAACTAGAGAAGATCATTTATTGCACATTAGACAGGTGTTGCAGAGATTGAAAGAGGAAAAGTTGCTGATTAATCTGAAAAAGTGTTCCTTCATGAAAGAGGAGATTGCATATCTGGGATTTATGATTTAAGCTGATCATTTGAAGATGCACCCTAAGAAGGTTAAAGATATTATTGATTGGACTACACATGAGAATGTTGGTGAGGTAAGATCATTCCATGGTTTAGCAATTTTTTACCAAAAGTTCATTAGAAATTTTAGTTCAAATTGCAATGCTATGACCGAGACAATGATAGGAGATAAAAGAGAATTCAAGTGGATACATGGAGCTGATAAGAGTTTTGAGACTTTGAAATAGAAGGTTTTTGTATTTCCTATATTATCTTTTCCTAATTTCAATAAGGTATTCCAAGTTGAATGTGATGCAAGTGGCAGTGCAATAGGAATTGTGTTGAGTGAAGAAGGTAAACCTATTGCTTTCTTTAGTGAGAAGTTGAATGATGCTAAAAGGAAATATTTTGTGTGTGATCAAGAATTCTATGCTATTGTTCAAGCCCTGAAGAAATGGATACATTATTTAATGCTAAAGGAGTTTGTATTGTATACTGATCATAAGGATTTATAGTATTTGGGTAGTCAAAATAAGTTGAATCAGAGACATATGGAATGGGTTGAGTATTTGTAGGATTTTATATTTGTGATCAAACATAAGAGTGGAGTATCTAACTGAGTTGCTAATGGATTGAGTATAAGAATATCTTTGTTAAATAAAATGAGAATTGAGGTTCTTTGTTTTGATGATATGAACAATTTGTATGAAACTGACCCTAATGTTTTTGAGCCATAGAGAATGTGCAGAGCACCTATTCCATATTGTTGGTGTAATTAAATATTCATAATTACACTTTACTTAATCTTACTTAGGTTAATGCATTGCATAGTAGTTAGTGATTGAGACACCTAGGAGTGTGCACCTCATTAAGCACATGGTGTAGGAGGAATTCCACTTTTGGTGTGATAGTTGTCTTCACATACCTCATTGTGTGTGAGATCCACCTTTAGTGCTCTTATCACATTATCATCCTAATCCATTGCACATAATTTAATGCATAATGGAGGATGATCCACATTTGGTGGACATGTGATTACACCTAGCATAGGTGATAGCTTATCAGCTCCTTATCTTTCTTTCTTATCGCCTTTCCTATATAAGGAGGCCTATTATGTAATCATTCAACAATCATTCAAGGTGAATTCATTGGATCATTCAATATTCATCATTGCATTCATATTATCTCTCTTGTAATTTTCTTCAACCTGTAGATCTTTGGTTCAATCTTTTCTATTTGCAAATTCTTACATGGTATTAGAGCCATTGGAGCGTTTAGATCAGTCGATTTGAAGAGATCTTGATGCAAGCTTTAAAGGTCCAAATCTCAGATCTGGGAACTAGCATGCGATAGAGGCATCTTGGAGCAGGTTTGACCTCACCATTGCATCTAGGAGGCTGTTTAGGTTAAAATCGACTATAAACTCACCCATATTTAGCGAAAGTCAAAATCGAGGCAAATTTTTTTTGCAAATCAGACCGTATTGCCCGATCTACACCTTTGCGGTATGAATTTGAAAAAAATTATATTTTTTTATTTTGTGATTTTTCAAAATTTTTTTTCTGCAAAAAAATTGGTTTATACGGTGGTACGTCCCCTAGTCAGAGAATATTCTATGCATCCAACTGCATCATCAATAAATCATGACATATCACCCCGTCCAAGTGCAAGACACAAGCTCCTTGCCAAAGCCCACTCGACCTTCACTTTGTTTCATGTTGGGGGCCTTCACACATTAAAAGGGCTATAAACCCTACTTCTTTAATGATGTGGGATTAATAATCTCAGCCCCCACCACTGCTCTGCTAGTGGTCCTCCACTCAGGACCCCTGCCACCATGCCTAGCAGCCTCCTCCACCACTGCTGCACCAAGATCCACCACCACCTCCGATGCCAACACTTCACTCGACACCCAGTCAATGCAAAAATTGCCATTAGCGACCACATGGCCCTGGCAATGCCATGAGGAGGCTCAAACTATAGCTTCTCCACTGAGATCCACCACTGCCATGCCGAGGCCCAAAACACCACCACATGACTGGCCCCATCAGTGACTAGACCCCACCAACTTGGTAGCTCGTGGAGCCCACATGGAGCCACATCAGTAGAATGGCCCCTCCACGGACCTACACAGTCAGCAGCCCATGACAACACACATCCTCTACCATGCAGGGCACCTTAATAGCCCACTATCTAACCAGATCATGCCATGTGGCCACCTACCCAGTAAGCGCCCACCACATCACCTGGACATGTCACCGAAAGTGACATCATCATCTACCTAGTCAGCAATCAATGTCATTAGTATAGTGCTGACATCATCAGTATGGTTTGCCACATCACCTACCATGTCATCAGTCATACAGTACAGACATGCCACGTTAGCTGAAGGAGGCTTTTTTGCTGATGTCATCAGTTTTGCTATCCTAAAATTGATGGCCATTTAGCCATCAAAATAGGCCAAATTGGCTTTTTGCAACGGTCTCCAGACCGTCAAATTTAATACCATGAAATGTTGATGGTAGTAGGGTTAAAAAATTCTCTGCCTTCACCATATGCAATTTTGATTTGACAGTCTGACTTTGGGAGGCCATAACTTGGTCATCCAGGGCTCCAAATTGGGTGCAATTTTTTTTGAAATTGGGTAGAATTTCTTTAACTTTCCAGTGGTGGTGTTGATTTTGCATTTTGGTGACCTGATTTGTTAGAAATTGTAGATTTTGTTGACTGTACCTATCTGTTCTTGATTTCTGCAACTTCTAGAGCTTCGTTTGGGCACATATGGTAACATTTTGAGGTGAATTTGTTTTTGAAAGTACATGATTTTTCATCTACTTTCTAGATCTACAATCAAATTTCAATGATTTTGGGTAGACATATCACTTTCAGAAATAGATCATTTTGGGGCTATACTTGCACTTGGTTAATCCTTAGATTTGAGTTTTTTGATTTGCATTAGTCATTTGAAGGAGTTATCAGTAGTTATCAGTCATTATTTGGTTGCAATATGGATAATTCAAAGGTTAAAATCCTCACTCCATATAACTACCATGATTGGAAAGTATCTTTAAGTGATTATTTATTGAGTATTGGATTGCTTAGAATGACTCTTGGGTAGGATCAAGAACCTCAAATAGGTGATGTAGAAAGGAAAAAATGGTTTGATCGAAAGGATAAAGCACTTGGCTCTCTTAGATCATCCATCTCTCATGACTTGCACTTTCATATTGCATCTTGCACACATCCTCATGATGCTTGGGTCACATTAGAAGGACTCTTTGGTAAAGTTGATAGAATGAGGAAATTTATATTAGAGAATGATCTCATAGGTCTGAATCCTAGTGATTTTGACAATATTCAAGACTTTTTCTCTAAGTTCAATTCTATTAGATTGGAGCTCTCTTCATGTGGTATTGTTAAAGGGATGAAAAATTGATCTTTTCTATTCTTTCCAAGGTTGGTCCTAATTATTCTATCTTTGTTTCTACATTCTATGCTACTATGGATGCTCTTGGTAGTGCATACAAATTGCCCTCTCTTGATGAATTTGTAGGATAGCTCACAAGGGAACAAGCAAAGTTGGCACACATGGGTCAATTGAAGCCTTCCACACATCAAGCATTGATTGCAAGTGAGTCTACTTCAAAGGCTTCTAATGGAAAAGGAAAGAAACAACATAAGGATCCTAAGCCTCATGACAAAGGTAATGAATCTTCTTCACCAATTACTACTGAATCCAAGTCCTCTTCAAGAGAGGAATCATCTAGAAGAAAGATAAATGTGCATATTGTCAAAAGTTAGGACATGATGAGCATAAGTGTTTTCAAAAGAAGATTGATGAGCTAACTCACATTATTCAGAAGCACAACATTAAGTTGCCCTCATCAATGTCTACTCCTTCTACACATTTGGCAGCTTCTACATCTACATCATCATCCAAAGATAAAGGTAAAGGACAAGCACTCTTGGCTTCCACACATCTTGAGAAAGGTAAATGGCTTCTTGATTCAAGTGCATCACATCATATGCCATCTTCTATGGATATGTTTTCTTATATTGAGCCTTGTAATTCTCCTAATATTTTGATGGGTAACAACACATTCATTAGAGTTTGTGGGAAAGGTTCTATTCCTATGGGAGAGGGGACATTTAATGATGTTCTTTGTGTACCATCCTTGACCACTAATCTCCTTTCTATTTACCAAATTACACATGGGGCACAAGGTAAAATTATTGAGTTCACTCTTGATTTTGTCTACATTAGGGACATGGAGACCAGAGATGTCATAGCTATGAGAGTTGTTGATCATACATCATGCTTGTATTATTTTTCAAATTTTGTTAACAATGATGATGATATTCATGATGTACCCATCCCTTTTCCAAGGGATAATTATGAGGAGCATTTTGGGCACTTGAATCATTTTGTTGTTGAGACAAGTGTTGATCTTCCTACTCCTCTACCTCCTACTTCTTCAGACATGGGCTCTACTATTCAATAGGATGTTCATAGTGTTTCAGATCTTGCAGAATGTGATGACTACTTGGATGCATCTTTAGCACTTGTTGATTCTCATGATGTAGATTTGGAAGACATACATGAGGGGGTTTCTCTTTCCTTTGATGATGGTTTCATCATATTTGGGGATAATTCTTCACCTTCTTTGGAGATTGGTACACTTAATTCTTCTCCTTCTTCATTTGATTTGTGACATGAAGTGATAGATTCTTTGAGCTTGGAGAGACCTATTCAGTCTTCAGAGATTCATGCATGGAGATCTTCATCTTCTTCCTCATTCCATTTGCACAAGGATTGGCTTCTTCATCATTTGATGTATCTATTTCTTCCTAAGGGGAGACATGTTTCTTGTAAGCATTGGTTGATCTATTGTTTGCAGGTACTCTTCATCAATATGGGAGCTTCTACATTATGGGGGGGATATCATGTCTCCAACTATCCTTCTTATGGGGGGATAATTCTTTGTATATACATGATGTATATAGTTCTTGGGGGTCTTGAGCACTCCATCCATCCATGAATCTTGTTTTCTTCTCTCTTTTTGGGGGAGGGTTTTTCCCATTAGGTTTTCCCTCTTTCTCCTCTTTATGAGAGTTATGCATTTCATGTATTGCATGGGTACCTAATATGGCCTAGTAGCCGAGACCCATCTTGCATTGTAAGTTTAAGTGAATTTACCTAAGTTTCACTTAAGGGGGGGTGTTTCTATAATTAAATATTCCTAATTACACTTTACTTAATCTTACTTAGGTTAATGCACTGCATAGTAGTTAGTGATTGAGACACCTAGGAGTGTGTACCTCATTAAGCACATGGTGTAGGAGGAATTTCACTTTTGGTGTGATAGTTGTCTTCACATACATAATTGTATGTGAGATCCACCTTTAGTGCTCTTATCACATTATCATCCTAATCCATTGCACATACTTTACTGCATAATGAAGGATGATCCACATTTGGTGGACATGTGATTACACCTAGCATAGGTGATAGCTTATCATCTCCTTATCTTTCTCTCTTATCCCCTTTCCTATATAAGGAGGCCTATTATGTAATCATTCAACACTCATTCAAGGTGAATTCATTGGATCATTCAATATACATCATTGCATTCATATTATCTCTCTTGTACTTTTCTTCAACCTCTAGATCCTTGGTTCAATCTTTGCTATTTGCAAATTCTTACACATATCAACTGAGTAAGTGGGAAGACTATTTCATTCAAGAAGGTATATTATTCAAAGAAATTCAGTTATGTATATTGAGAGGATTAAGGAGAACTAATTTGATAAAGGAAAACAATAGTAGTGGTTTGGTTGGGCACTTTGGCATTGATAAGACATTGAGTTTTCTTAAGGAAAGGTATTTTTGGCCTCAATTGTATAAGGATATTCAAAAATTTGTGAAGAGTTGTGGACTTTCTCAAGTTGTAAAGTAAGCTCACTATTTCACCTTCTACTTTATAACCCATAAGAGGTATCCAATAGGTTGTAGGTTCAACTGCTTGTATAAGACATGAATCAGTATCTACTAGAAAACTTATATGATTTCTGTATTTCTCTACAACACTAGTAGTAATTCTTTCATGTTTATGCATCTTAGATTGAAAAAAATATTTCCTCTATTGGGGAAGAAATTTTGGATATAGAAAAACATACATACCAATAGGGAACTGTAATTGAATGATTTATTTTTATATTTCTTAATCCTCTCCATGTTTTCCAAAAACTAACTTCTGATCATCTTGCACAAATCATATACCAAATCATCTTTCATAATCCGGTAACTAACATGGATAGCACCACTAGGCACACTGTTGACTTTGCTAGATTGATATAGCCGATAACCTATCACCATGGATGCAAAATGAACTTCTTTTTTTGGAATATCATGTATATTAATTTCTCTTCCATCTTTTCTAGATATGGTTAACTCAATAACCAAATGTGCTGCAACCATTCTCAATGTGCACTCTAATCCTTGTGCTCAAAATATTATAACTTTTTGAATCATCACCTTTGAGATCTTATGTGCTTTTTCCAACCAAATGAACTGATCATGCACTCTGCTTAGCACATAGTAGATCCAATTAGGATTGAATTCCATGGGAAAATCCACTGCATATGTTAAATATTTTTCCTGTATATGTTTATGTTGGTCTCTCAAAACACCATTAACACACATATTCTCATAGTCCTATTTGATAGCTCTAACTCCTAGCTCCTTAATTATGCAATGAATATAAGACCACACATCCTAAATCAAAAATACATGTGGAGGAATTGTAGATAGGGCTCCAATAATTTCTACCTTAGTTTCTTTGATCAGATGAAGATTAAATATGGATTGAGGCTTATCAACAATGTTTACTAGGACAGGTGTATAAACACTTCTTTTTATTTTGACCACTGAAACAATACTTGGATTCCACTAAAAATTAAATAAAATAACTCATAGTATACCAATTAGGGTTCTAAAAAACTTGATAGCAAAAATAAACTTTAGACGAATCAACTCAAATTCAACCTATGCACGATAACACTCAAAATATTTCTCAAATACTCAAATGAATGAAAATGTAAAGTGAGAAATCACTTCCATCTATTTATCAATGATATTTAGACATTACACACTTCCAAAATTAAAAAAGTGTTTTTCAACAGTAGGAATAGTGTCTTATCACCAATTAATGCATATTCATTGATATTTTCTTTTTTAACTATTATAACTAATACCAAATGGTAAAAAGAAATACACCATAAAAGTTTAATTCTGATTGCCACATAATTATTAGCAACTCCAAAATCTTCATAAATACCAAAATTACATAAATTTACACCATAATGTGCATATAGATCTTATCTCTCTTAGATCTAGGGGATCAATAAAGGATTTGTCTTTTATGCTTCCCCTAAGCAAATAATGTGCTTAGTTTGAAGAAGAATCCTTTGAAACAAAGGATTGTTCTTTCTCTTCAGATAATTTTTCTTCTTCTATTTTTTCTTCCTATTTTTCTCTTACCTTCCTCTAGATCTTCTTCATTTCTCAACCAAATTTCTCTACATCAAAACTTTTCTTTCCCTTTTTTTCATCTAATCGGTAGGATGACCAATTCTTGAGTTGAAAATCTCTAGCAAGGTGACCGACATTATAGAAAAGGAAACATGCCATACCAGTTGACCTCCAAGGTCCAACATTACCTCTTTGAGTTCTCATTCTATAGTTCATAGCTAGGTGTCCATGATTACCATACACTGAACATGTAACATCTAATTTCCTTTCCCTTTCATAAGGGCTTACCAGTTTATTTGGAGACCTAGGAACACTCACTTTTAACCTACAATTTTCAGCTTTATGTCCATAATTATTGTTGGCATTAAGCATGATTGTCATTAGTGACAACACTTATTCTGGATAGTACATACCGAGTAGAACAGTACATACCGAGCAGAATAGAGCATACCGAGTAGAGTAGAGCTTACCGAGAAGAGCTTACTAAGCAGAACAGAGCATACCAAGTAGAACAGTGCATACCGAGCTCGCAAAGTTTCACAGTGTTTACTGAGTGCTACACGGTTAAACAAGAAATTTAGTTTCTACTGAGTAACACTTTATCTACTGAGTCTCCAGTATTTACCGAGTTTGAAATTATGACCGAGTGGTTAGTATGGATCAAGTTTCCACTTCTACCAAGTGCATGACAATGCTGAGTAATGCAGTGGATGCCGAATATCAGAAAGTCACTGAGTTAGTTTACAGTAACCATGTAACTATATTTGGGCCGACTCAGTAATATTTGTGTTTACTTGTTTAAGAGCTGACTTTGTAATTGTTTTGGAATTCACTTAGATTGATATATAAATAATGTTTTATGTCATATCCAAAAAGAAACATATAGAGAAATATGAAAAAGAGAGAAAGGCAGAGATAAGAGAATTACAAAGGGCTACAGCAGTATAAGAAGCATCAAAGATCTATCCATCACAGAAGGTGATCAGTACATCAAAGAATCTCAATCAACAAGTATAGTTGCAAGTAAGAGATCTACTGTTTCATCCTAACAGGTGAATCAACTTGAAATCCTTTAACCGGGTAGACTTAACAGTCTTTGTAAAAATCTCTTAATCGAGTGCATACTTTATTGTATGTTTGTAAAACCTCTAACAAGGTGGACCTAGAAGTCCTTATTGCTCCTAATAGGGCAGATCATCAGAAGTGATCATTGTAAGCCTTAACTGGCAAACTTTATACTGCAGTATTGAAGTTTTGTGGGTATCGTCCCCACCCTAGTTTTACTTTCTACTTGGAAGGTTTCTGGGTCACCAAATCTCTATGTTCTAAGTGTTATGAATGCTTTATTCTTTCTTTTACTCATGCATGTAGTTAGATTATCAATCTAATATTGTTAAGATCTGAATCTGTTAAAAGTTTTGAAGTTACTGATTCACCCCTCCCCTCTCAGTAACCTAGATAGTCTTGAATATTTCCAACGATTGGTATCAGAGCTCAGTGGATCTTAGAATAAAAGTTTGATAGCTTGAGAAAAGATTCAGGATAATGGAGATATTCAAACTGAACAAAGTAATTGAGAATGAAAAGCTAGATCTGGAAATGGCCATAACTCAACTCAAAGAAGCAAGAGAGCATCTTTCCCTTTCCCTAAAAAGAAGGAAGGAACTTGCAAATGAGATCAATGATCACTAGTATGTTGAAGAAAAGATTGAAGACTTTTTCCCTTCAAGTAGCTTAGATGAAGCAAACAATGCAATCAAAGAACTTCTAGAAAAGAGTGGATCTTTGCAAGAAGAAGTGAGAAAATTGAAAAGAGAACAGGAAATTTAGTCAACAAGATTCTGTGAAGTCTTGGAACAAAGAAACAAGATGAAAGATGAAATAGATGGAAAGAACAATGAAATCCAAAATAAAAATCTTCAGCTAGAAAATCTTATTGATCAAATCTCCAATGCAAATGAAGAAATCTTGACTCTAAGATCAGAAAATAAAAATATAAGAGAAGAGCTGAGATCTGAAAAGAAAATCAATTTAAGAGTGATAAGTGAGCTAGATGCTGAAAGGCAAATCAATGAGAGAATGTTGAAATCTCAAGAAGATATGAATCAGGTGTATGAATGAAACCTTCATAGGCAAAAAAGAAAAGTAGGACTTGGATACAAAGAGGAAGGTGAATCCTCCAAACAAGGTACTCAAAAGAATCAGAAACCTACCTGTAATCACTGTGGCAAAATTGGTCATACTTCAAACAAATGTTGGAGCAATGGAAAAGAAAAATTCAATGGAAAATGCTACAATTGTAATTATCTTGGTCATAAAGAAAATGAATGCAAGGAAAAACCAAGATTTAAAGGCATATGTCATAAATGTAGCAAACAAGGTCATAAGGCATCAGAATGTAGAACTAAAACACTCAATCCAGCAGAACAAATTATTAAAGCAATGTTTGGTTGGGATTACAACACTTGGTGTAGATGCCATTACTGTGGAGAATATGGACACAGTAACATGAATTGTGTAAGGCACCACTTGAGAAAAAGGGATTCTACCATAAGATGTTATAATTGCATTAAGCTTGGTCACATAGCTAAAAATTGCATGAATTTAGGCAAAATTGAAGATGAAAAGAAAGAAAAAGAAAATAACATTAGGAAGCAGATGAGACAGAAGTGGATTCCTAAACCTACCGAGAAAACCAATCTTGAAGTCACTAATGAAGGGAGTGGCTCTATGAGCTCTAACTAGTCTCCAAGAAAGCACTGGAACTATATCTTCATAGACATATTCCAAAATAGTTCCTGAACTGAAAGGAAGATAGATCCAAATCAGTATGCAAGATATAGTAGGATCACCAGAAGGTCGGTATCAGCTACCACCAAGCAAGGTCGGGAGTAACCTAACTTCATTTGGTTACCGAGTAAGGTCGAAGAAGTATGAATACGTATGATCACCGAGTTGCAGAGTCTTCACTGAGCAATTAATTCATAGTGGACGACAACCTGTCTAATTCAATACCCTAATTCATATTGAGAATTAATAACAAAGTTTTAACAAAAGGAGTGAAATCAAGTTCACTATTCACCGTGAACAAAAGTCTCCTAGTGCAATCAAGCATTTCGAAGCATATTTCAGCAAGATATTCTCTTTCCTCAAAGAATTTACTGTGTTCACCGAGCTACCATGGTATCATCCAGTGCTAAAGTGAAGAAAGGTTCAGAAATGTTGGTTCATGGTGTGTGTGTGAAAATTGTACCTGATCTGTAGACACAACACTTCAGTAAAACATTAGAGGTTAGCTATAATCAAAATTGTGCAAAATTGAAAGCTATCTAACCAAGCAATTTACTGCCTTCTAATAGGTGCGAGATTAATGTTCTCAGATTGTTATCGAGATCAGTGACCTAGATGACACCTAAACAAAGGATTTGAATGCAATTGATCTAGATATGAATTGAATGCAATTAATCTATATTTTTGATATTTTCTATGCAATAAGAATGATAAAAATCGATATGAATCTATGCTAGATGAAATTGATATGCTATGAATTGATCTATCTAACAATGATATGCAAAGCTATGAAATTCTATGCTATGATATGAAAAATATGCAATTGAAATTGATCTCACAAAGCTTTGAATTCGCAAGTTGATTCTTTCAAGCTCCAATTGTGCAAATTCTCCAAATCTGATATGCTATGATTCCTGTAGAGTAAGTTTGCAATTTGCGAGATGCTTGGATGCAAATTTGAGAGATCATTGAGAGATGAATTATGAAGAGCTGAGCCTTGTTTTTATAGAAATCCAAGGCTTTGGAGGTGCATGAGAAAAAGCCATAAATCACTCAAATAACTCAGGTTGATTTTTGAGTTATTTTTAAATAAAGGATAATTAACTCACAAAAATATGCAAAAGCTAAGTTTTAACTCAAAATAGAGTTTAGCTTTAATTGATAATTGATAGTTGTCTACTTTTATGATTGTGCATGTTTTATTTATGAATTAATTTAATAATAAAGTGATTTATTTCCAACTTAACTACTTTTAAAAATAAAACAATTGATTTATGGGTTAATCAATTATTTAATCAAACTTTTATTAAAAACTATATTATTAAATAATAACAACTTGCTTTAATTAATTAAATAAAAATTTAATCAATTATTCATAGGATATTGGATTTATTGTCAAAATTAAATAATACAATTAATAATAGATAGAATTAAATTTAATTAAACAATTAAGTGGAAAGATATTAAATCTAATTAATTAAATATGAAAATACTTAATTAATCAAATTTTAGGATAAATGTGATTTATTGCCAAATAATTATTAAATTAAAGATAATTAAGATAATTAGGCATATTGCTAAGAATATTCCCTGATGCAAAATTTAAGATAATCAATTAGATTTGATGATGTTCAGATGTGCCTTAGGTTAGGACTTTGATGTCGATTTCATTTGAATTGTTGATATAGGAGATTAATGAACTTATAGCCCATTTTTGGGGTATTACATTTTGCCCCTCTTTGAATTACTGTGCGAAGCACAGTGGTTCAAAGATAGCCTGTGTTTGATAAAGATATGAAATTGATTCAAAAGATAAACCGATCTCAAGATAGAAACTGATTGAAAGATATTAAGGTAGGAGTTGATTGATATTGAATTTGATATGAAGATAATAGGTCCTGAATGACCAAAGATAATGTTCACTATAACAGAAAATGAACCTATGATTGTGAAAAAGTGTCCAAAATGCCTGATTCCAAACCTTAGGATTGCAAAGAAGTGAGTGACCCGTTCTAGACTCGATTGTCTTAGTAGAACTAGCAGGTATCACATCCAAACCCTTCAGTTGCTGAAGAACCAAGGAAAGAACACTATGATCTGATGGTTGCAAAAACTGATAAGGATTACAAGATTAAGAGAATACCAGATTGATATGGATCGATGAATCTGATATGCCCCAAGTGATGATAGATTTTCCCCGAGTGATGAGGTCTTTTTTTTTGATGAATCAGTAACTAGACGTGATTGTTTGTCTTGATTACTGATGAAAGATATTGATAGATTTGATTGACAAACTTTGAATGATGTGCAATACCATGCCCCCTTTGGGATTAAAATTGAAATCTGACAAGAAAAGTCAGTGTTATAGTTTAGAAGCATGTTAATTGATTTGAGAAGTGTGGTGAAACACATTCAAGAACACATTCTGCATCGTTGGAAGGTCCCAAAAGACCAAGTTGGACTAGGTTAAACCATGAGTTGACCATAGTTGACCGAGTTGAAATTTTGATAGTTTGATGTAAGATAATCATTTAAGTTGAATTATGGATTTCTGTGATGATAGAAGGTCAAATATGCAAGCAGTGAATAATATGAATGATCTCAGATTTGAATTTTGATCCCGAAAAAGGATTCTACTTGTTATTTCATTGGAGGAACCTTCGTGTGAGATTCAGTTCTTGTTAGACTTGAAGATGCGATTTGAAGAATCATTTAAGCATTGAAGTTTATTTAATCATTGTGAGATCATGCAAATATGCAAAATGCAAAGAGACATGCAAAATGAAATGCAACCTAAGACCTAGGACCTAGTCACTGATCATGTGTCGATTTGTTCTCATCATTGAACTTTTAGGTAATCGAATAAATCAATACAATTCCCACTAGCCATGAAACCATAGAGATATGAATATCAATTTGTATGCACAAGAATCAATACAACACCCACTGGTTATACAACCATGGATATATGAATATTGATTTGTTTTTGAAATGTTGGATTAGATATAAGCACCAAGGCACAAACGCCAGGATGACCTGAATATCATGTCTATTTTGATATAGCAATTTGTACAAGCATCAAAACATAAACATCATGATGACCTGAGTATGCATTGCATTGCAAAAACATCAAACAGTCAAGAGATCATTCTAAATCCAATGTGAATTACCCGTAGTGACCCTTTATCATTCACATCCTTAGGCAAGATTGCATTCCACAGTAGGAGAAAGAACTTACTCAAAAAGACAATAGTTAGATCAAACTTCCTTGAATTGTCTGGGTATCAATGGTCGAGGTACGCATGGCCATCCAATTCGAGATAGAGGCTCTTATAGTCAGACACCATTTCAATCCGGAATTTCTAAAGTTGTTAGATTTTCACATACAAGCAGAAGACAAAGAAAAGATTATGCCCCCAGTCATCACTCTCTAAATCCTATAAAGGACATCATCAAAGAGCTCGAAGGGACACAATATGCAAAAATCTCAATGTGAATCAGTAAGCATACAAGGAGATAAAAGCATGTAAAAAGCATAGATTTTTTTCAGTTGAGTTTTTATGTTTGATTGCGTTGTTGTAGATGCAAAATCCTTTCTGGAGACGAGACAGATAGACAGACTCAACTTGAAGCTTCAAAGGACTCTGACTGGATAGGATACATCTAAGATACATTGGAGGCCATAGGATATGACATTGATTGCCCCTAAGTTTGAACATTTGATAGGATACAGACGCTTGAGCTGAGTTGGTGTACAGACCGACTTATTGAAAATTGGAAATGTTGAAACAAACCGGGAGATATGTACAAACTAAAGCAAGACTGAAAGATGTGAAAGACCAAGATTGTGCTGATAGATGGAGCATTTTGAACAAGTGGCACCCAGTTGTTAGGTTTTCACCATCTTGGCAGAGATTCTATTTTTGCTACCAAGGCACCTGTTTCCAGGTTTTCACCAAGGCACTTTTTCTTTTTATTTTTTCATTTTTCAGGACATTTTCCAATTTTAAAGATTTTTTCAGGACATTTTACCATAGATTGAATGCTTTAAGTGTAGAATTTCTTTAGATGGAGAATGTTGATTGGTTCTCAGAGCTGTTCTCCTTCAGTCATTGAGAGTTGATAGGCACCAGAGCCAAAAGTAGTAGTGATTACAAAGGGACCCAGCTAGTTGGGTTCAAACTTCCCCTTGCATTCTCGATGGGATTGATTTTTAGGATTTTCTCTCAAGACTAGATCACCAACCTGAAATTTTTTATGTCTGACTATCTTGTTGTAGCCTCTAGATATTCTCTTCTGATATACTCTAAGATGATCATACGCTGCTTGTCTACGCTCATCTAGTAGCTCCAATTCTTGTAACCTCGACACTCTATAGTCTTCATCAGTGACAAGTCCATGCATTCTGATTCGGAGTGATGGGATTTCAACCTCAATAGGTAATACTGCTTCAGACCCATAAACTAAAGTGAATGGTGTAGCCTTAGTAGGCATTCTGATACTAGTTCTGATACTTGTTCTAATACTGGTTCTGATATTGATTCTAATACTAATTCTGATACTAGTTCTGATACTGGTTCTGATACTGATTCTGATAATGATTCTGATAATTGTTCTGATACTGGTTCTAATATTGATTCTGATACTGATTCTGATAATTGTTCTGATATTGGTTCTAATGCTTGTTTTGATACTGGTTGTGATACTTGTTTTGATACTGGTTGTGATACTTGTTCTGATAATTGTTCTGATATTGGTTCTGATACTTGTTCTGATACTGGTTCTAATATTTGTTCTGATACTTGGTATACTTGATAGCATCTTTTTCCATTACAAACTCCCAAGTAAGATTATATCATGCAGTCCCAATGTCTAGCAAGGTGGAGAACAAGAGGGATTGACAAGCTGGTGGAAGAGATGGAAGACAAGAGAATGAAAGCTAATGAAGGGAAGAAATCCTCAAGGGAAAACTCCTCAAGAATACTCAAGCTAGGGAAAAATTTTCATGTAAAGTGCATTTGGATAAGCAATGAAAGGCTAGCATAGGATAAGTCACAAAAGCATAATGCCAAAGAAGGAAAGGATGCAGTCCAAAGGAGTAGACATGTCAAGAGGCTTCATAGCACCGTGTTTTACTCTTTCTTTCTTTCTTTTTTTTCTTTTTTAGATCAAGACCAAAGGGGAAAAGGGTAATGACAGGTGAAAATGAATGGAGGAAGATAGATATGAAGGCTAAACATGGAAGGAATGAAAGCAAGATCATTGTAAGATAGCTCACAAAATAGCCAAATATTCGTGTATAGATCAACATTGTCAAGATCAAAGAGAGAAGATGAAATGGATGAAATATGTAGAAGAACTACGCATGATGCCTGATTGCCAGGTTTTCATCATGGTACTTATCCAAGGTGCCACAAGAGAGTGGTTTTCACCATAGGATGAATTTATTTCTCTTTACTTTTGCTACCAAGGCACTTGTTTCTAGGTTTTCACCAAGGCACATTTTCAATTTATTTTATTTTTCATTTTTTTTGGAAGAAGGCAAGCTTTTTAGATAATGCTCCTTGAAAGGATAAACCATGATATGCCAAGGATTCAAAATGATACGCTCAAAGATGCTGATAGGGAAAGGAACATGGAAGAGAAAAATGGAGGATAAGGTTTTATGTAAAGCGAGTGAGGTTGGAAGATAGGAGGAATAGGCAAATGAGGAAAAAGAATAGAAGGTAGAAGGATAATGAATGGAAGGATTGTGAAAGGGTAGGTGGAAAAGAAGGCAATCTCAATGTAAACACACACCTTGAAGGGTGGCGAGAGGGTGGAGGAAACATGAATGAAGGAATACGTGAAGGAATATGGTGAATGGATAGTAGAGGTTGAGGTTTAGGTGCATGGAATGAAAGAATATTTTTGGAGGGAAATGAAGTGGAAGCCTTTGGAAGCTTGAATGTCAATTTCAATTTTTTCTCAACACCAGACTCTTTCAAAAGAGACTTTGGAATCCATATAGCCGTAGGCTTTTTATTTCCTTTTGATGATCTAGAGATAATATCTTCAATGATGGATTTTGGAACCCATACTTGTCTTGTAGTTTTTTTCTTAGATATCTCTTTTGACTTTATGTTTCCATGTCGTTTAGAGGAGACATGGTGATCTTATTTTTTTGATAGATTCTTGTATTGTTTCTTTTTCTTGTATTGAACATTCAAGTTAATTTCAAAAGACTTAGGACTTGTGGAAGAAGAAGGAGGATATGACTGGTTTAGATGGGTGGGTGGATGAAAAGGATTTAAGGGTATGCATCTATGTTGATCTTGAGGAAAGATGGGAGATGGAGGTATGTAAGGACCCAAGATGGATGGTGAATTAGGAAAGTTAGGAGGGGAAAGTGAAGGGACATAAGGACCCAAGATGGAAGGTAGACTTGAAGCCCTTAGTAGTGGTAGAAGAGGTCCAAGGATGGAAGTGGAAGATGCAAAAGGATAATCAATAAGTTCATCAGCATCTATATAACAACCAAGGATATCAACATCTTTAGAGTGAGCATTAGAATTTTCAATAGAATCATGGACATCTTGAATATGAGCACCTTCTTTGATAGGATTGTTCAAAGCTTGCAAAGACTTAGGAAGAGTAGAAAGTGGAAGTGAACATGGAGTGGTAGAACAAGAAGATGGAAGACTTTGATCTTGACAAGGATCTTTGGATAGCACAAGTGCATAATTTTTCTTTTGATTTTCAATAGGCTTAACATTGGAAGTAACAACACTATTTTTAACAACCTTAATGGAAGTATCATCTTTGGAAAATGCAAGTGTAGTAAGGTTATTTTGATTGCCAATAAGCTCAACAGTGTAAGTAGTAGCTTGATCTTGCTTAGGAGAAGACTTAAGACATGATGGAATGCATGAAAAAGGGTGTACAGGATCAAAAGAACCATGAAGTGGATAAGAGACATCGGGAAAAGGAGTGGATGACATGGAGGGTTCTTGATCTTGATCTTTCTTTATGTTCTTTTCTTTATCATTTTTAGAGTCCTCTTGACATGGAGCCACTTCTAAGGACAAGGAAGCATGTTGGGATTGTATAGATGACTTTGGAAGAGATGGTGGAGGACTAGCTGAAGTAGGGATTATAGCATATGAAGGCTTAGGCTCTTTAGGTTTATCATCATTGAAAGTATTTACAGCCAAGTGAAGGATAGCTTGAGTTTCTTTAAGAGGTAGCCCTGGAGGATAAATATAGGGAACCGCATGAAAAGTATCAAGGCTTGTGTTGGATGAAGGTTCTGTAAAATATTTGAAAGACTTGGAAGCTTTAAGAAATGTATGGGTATTGGAGGAAGTAGGGGATGGAAGGGAACCATCACCAGACAAAGGTTCAGCATTAACATGATCTTGCTTGAGAGTGTAACCTTTATTTTCAGCTGGAGAGTTCTTAGAGGAGAGATCCTTATAGTATTGACGTTTCAAGCTAGCACGATGTATTTTATAGTCCTTAGCAGTAGTAGATGGATCATCATCAAGGTATTATCCACAAAAGCCATCAAAATCTCTTTCAAAATCAGAATCATATGGATCACCATCATGATCTATCTAATGTGATGGCCCATTTGTAGTAAGTAGGAATGAACGACGAGGAGGACTCTTAGGAACAGAGGTGTCATAGGTATCATTACATTGTCTGTCATCATAGTCATCATAGTCTCCAAAGCTGGATGTGTTACTCTCTGTGGAAGAGGTATCATATTGCTCAAATTTTGTCTAGGGGCATGGTGACATGTACAAGTCTTTATCAAATGGAAAAGAGTATAGAGATTCCATGGAGAACTCTTTAGGTTCCTTTTCTTTCTCAAGTTTGTCAAGCTGGACTTGCATAGCATGTATCTGTTTCATCATAGCGGCGATCAGAATTTCTTCCTCATGTGTACTGATTCTTTGAGACATGTGTACTAATTCTAGATAGCTACTGATATGTTCTTGACACAGTGATTTTGTTCGATAGATTCTGGAACTAGGCTGAAAACATTGGATATCTTGTAATTTGACAATTTCTGACAACTCTCTCAAATTTTTCCAAACGACACTCTGCAGACTCGTATGACACTGGGCAGTCTATGAAATGATAGTTGCTAAACTCATACGATAGTTGGGTAGTAATGAAACGACAGTTGTCAATATCATACGATAGTTGCTAACAGGGTTTTGACTTTCTTGAATTTGCTCGTTTGAAAACTCATATGACACTGGGTTCTCAATTGTACGATAGATGGGCAATATTGAAATGACACTTGACAAAACTCGTATGACTTTTGACTCCAGAAAGATTTTACATCAATTTTTGCAAAATTTAAGGTCTTCAATTTTGGATTGTTTGCAAATTGTACTGTCCAGATTTTGAAGGTTATACCAGATTTGATCATTTTTAATAGCCAAGTAGATAAACAAGCACGTAGAACAGCAAGCAAGTGATTCCAAGCATGTCTGAAAACAATGAACAAGGGAAAAAGCAACCTTGCGCATGAACAATCAAGTGACCAAATTGTGCTAATCCCTGAGAGTACTAATTGTGTATGTTTTGAAAAGTTTTGCAATAACACACATATACCTGAAAGTGAAAAATTGGCCTCTCTAGGGTTTTTCATAATGGTTTGACTCTGCAACTTTTATGATTCAAAGGGGTGAACTCCAATCCCGGCACACCAGGGTTTTGACATAGTCTGAGAACTTAATCTTCAAGAGCTGCTGGGGAGATCTGACAACCCAATAATGAACCATACCCATGGAGATTTCTTCCACAAGGACATTTATATAGCGGCTGTCACTACCATGGCAAAAATGGCTATTACCGCTTGAGGTTCCGTCAACGCAGTTTTCCTTGTGAAGGGATCGTCTGCTACGGTTAACCCTCTCTAAAGGTGACTCACAGATTTATACCACAAGGGGACTTAGCTCCAGATTCAAGGTTTTGACACCTCTTCACTTTTAACCCAAACAAAGCAAGCAGATGAATCCGACACGCTAAGACAAAGTTATGTTCCACCAAGTTCTGTGATATCAACTCCACGTGATCTATCAACCTGTCTAGGGAGAGAATGTATCAATCAACAAGAGAAGATGCACTAACCAATTTTTATTCACCAAAGCTCATGATATCAACCCCACGTGATCTATCAACCTCTCCGGAGAGAGAATGTGTCTATCAATAAGAGAAGACGCACTAACCAAGTTGAATGTGAAATGCACTAAGTATCCTCCCTACCTACAAGGATTCTATTGTCAAGAAAGATTTCTCTAGGAATCCAATCTCTCAAGAATCATGAATAGTGTTCATAGGGCCTAATTACTATGTGAGCACAGATATATTCCCGAAAGCAAATCTACCAAAAGTACCCAAAAAGTAGAAAGAGGAACACTTAACACTTAAAGCGAATATGAGATGAGTCCACAAGGTGGAACACTTAACACCTCACACAAGCTGAAAATGAGTCCCCAATTTAGAAAACAAGTGAGTTCCTAAAAGCACAAAAGGGTTGCCAAGTGGAACACTTAACGCTTCTATCCTGTTGACCCCTCCCCTTTATGGCGCTGAGATTGCAACCACGGGGTGGAAATGAGGGGCCAGCGGATTAGCGAGTCCAATAACCCAAGATGGCAATCAAGATCAATCACAAGTATCTAAGACTACTTAATGAATCTTTAAGGGATCACAACCTAGTATCAAATTATGCAAGTGTGTAGAAATAGATCAAAAGCATGAAAAGATGCACACAAGCTTGACACATAAGAGATTTATTTTAAGTCCCAAATCAAAATGTTATTAGATGAAGGAGAATACCTAAGATCCTTGCAATGTGCTTAGTAGATTTTACCTAATTTTTAGCAATTTTTGTTGAGCTTTACTATGCAAGCAAGCTACGAACTCTCCAACAAGCAAACAAGCAAACAAGATATGCAAGGTATATTCAACTTATGAAAACCCTAGGGTTAGATCTAAAAATCAATTGTTAGGAGCAATAATAACTAGAAATTAATCCAAATGACAACTCATATCATGCATTGAATCATATGAAAAATAAGTGCATACCCATCACAAAATTTTAATTTTTTTGCACTGCATTTGACCTAGTCAACAAGATCTAATTTTTTTGATATGATTTTGGCCACAAAAATAGAAATTCAGAATAGAGACCCATACTAAAAAATAGAGATCTTTTCAAAAATGCAAAAATTTTAGAAAAATCTCTTCATTTGTGCCCTAGAGACCCATTTTATCAAAATAGACTAGTTTTTGCAAATTGACTATTTGAGCTACTATATTGCATCCAAATTTAAAACACAAAGAATGGACCCCCTGTAGAATTTGAAAAGATTTCCAAAAATGTAAAAATTTCCAAAAATATTCTGATTTGCACCGAAAATTAATTTTTTATGAAAAATAAAAAAAAAATTATTAAAAATTCAAATTTTTTTAGAAAATTCTGAATTTTTTTATCGAAGCTTCCCCAATATGTCACCAATCTGTAAACAAAATTTTAGATCAAAAATCCAATCCATTTGGGAGATAAAATTAAATCTTTAAAACTTTGGGGTTTTAGCTCCCAAAAAAAATCAAAACGAGCATGCAAAGGTGGGTTGCCCCACGGTGGGCGCCAGAAATGTGTGTGTGAAAATTGTACCTGATCTGTAGACACAACACTTCAGTAAAACATTAGAGGTTAGCTATAATCAAAATTGTGCAAAATTGAAAGCTATCTAACCAAGCGATTTACTGCCTTCTAATAGGTACGAGATTAATGTTCTCAGATTGTTATTGAGATCAGTGACCTAGATGACACCTAAACAAAGGATTTGAATGCAATTGATCTAGATATGAATTGAATGCAATTAATCTATATTTTTGATATTTTCTATGCAATAAGAATGATAAAAACTGATATGAATCTATGTTAGATGAAATTGATATGCTATGAATTGATCTATCTAACAATGATATGCAAAGCTATGAAATTCTATGCTATGATATGAAAAATATGCAATTGAAATTGATCTCACAAAGCTTTGAATTCGCAAGTTGATTCTTTCAAGCTCCAATTGTGCAAATTCTCCAAATCTGATATGCTATGATTCCTGTAGAGTAAGTTTGCAATTTGCGAGATGCTTGGATGCAAATTTGAGAGATCATTGAGAGATGAATTATGAAGAGCTGAGCCTTGTTTTTATAGAAATCCAGGGCTTTGGAGGTGCATGAGAAAAAGCCATAAATCACTCAAATAACTCAGGTTGATTTTTGAGTTATTTTTAAATAAAGGATAATTAACTCACAAAAATATGCAAAAGCTAAGTTTTAACTCAAAATAGAGTTTAGCTTTAATTGATAATTGATAGTTGTCTGCTTTTATGATTGTGCATGTTTTATTTATGAATTAATTTAATAATAAAGTGATTTATTTCCAACTTAACTACTTTTAAAAATAAAACAATTGATTTATGGGTTAATCAATTATTTAATCAAACTTTTATTAAAAACTATATTATTAAATAATGACAACTTGCTTTAATTAATTAAATAAAAATTTAATCAATTATTCATAGGATATTGGATTTATTGTCAAAATTAAATAATATAATTAATAATAGATAGAATTAAATTTAATTAAACAATTAAGTGGAAAGATATTAAATCTAATTAATTATATATGAAAATACTTAATTAATCAAATTTTAGGATAAATGTGATTTATTGCCAAATAATTATTAAATTAAAGATAATTAAGATAATTAGGCATATTGCTAAGAATATTCCCTGATGCAGAATTTAAGATAATCAATTAGATTTGATGATGTTCAGATGTGCCTTAGGTTAGGACTTTGATGTCGATTTCATTTGAATTGTTGATATAGGAGATTAATGAACTTATAGCCCATTTTTGGGGTATTACACATGGAGAATGGAAAGCACCAGATTTCAAAATCATGCCCGTAGTTGCCGGAACCCTAGACCTGAGTGGAGCTCAATCTTGAATCCCTCCTAAGGTACTCCTTATTAATGATATTCATAGTCATTTTAAGTGTACAATTCAAGAGCTTGGAACCCTAGAGATAGATACTATTCGTGGGGAACTATGTGTCGATGGTGTTCTCAAACCGGAGCATCAACATTTGTAAGATAAGGGTTTAGTTCACATCACACACTTGCCTCGGAGCTTTTAGATAAAATGGGTCAGATATATCCTCAGCCGAGTACATGAAGGTAAAATATGGCTTGAGCAACCAGTAGAGATTACGAAGAAGATGATTCACCAAATCACTGGTCTTCCCATGCTCGACAAGGAAAAATCTACAAAAACCCTAGGTCAGATGGAACTAGAAGAGAAAACCCTAGCTAAGTGGGATGGTAGAGGTATGAAGATAAGCAGAATTACTGATGCAAAATTGAATTTTGGTATACATATTGTAGCTCACAAGATATACAGTTCAAATCAGCAGAACATTGTTCCATGTGAAGTAGTTGACCTAGCGTATAAAATTGTAAAGAATAATCTATCATTTGACCTAGCAGATCTTTTGTTGAAACAGTTCAACAAGAACATGGAGAGCATCCAAACCTCAAAGAACAATCCATGTAAGTTTGGCTCATTGTTGGTTTGTTTATTTTTCTATGCTCAAAAGTTTTTCCCATCAAAAGGCATGGTAGTATGGAGAAAAGATGTGTTGGTTCTTTATCAGATGAATGAATACATTTCATAAATGGGTGACAATTTTGAAAGCATAATGGATAACTATTTTGAATCATTTAAAGAGAAAATGAACAATAGATTCTGGATTCCACATAAATTGGTGGAAGATTACAAAGATGATATTTGTGCCATGGTGGACTGTGATAATCTGTATATACAGGTAGCAAAACCAAGGATTGTACATGTGAAACCTCTTCTCTATGAGGTAAATATTGATGAAACTAAGAATATTATTAAAGCCCTAATTAATCAACCTGTTAACCCAAAGGCACCATATTTTGGGACATATGAAGAAGCTAAGGAGAGAATTGAGCTTAGTATAAAGCTTCCATAGGCGGTTAACAAAGGAAGAAAAAGGATGGCCAAAATACAAGCTAGCACACCTCTAATGTCAACCGAGGAAAAAGGAAAGGACTTTGAAGAAGAAGAAGAGAAAAAGGATGAGGAGGAAGAAGAACAAGTACCAGCAAAGAAGAAAGGAAAAGTAATTATCACCAAGGCACCCAAGCAACCCTCTGCAATATTTACAAGAAGGAGTGCAAGAGGCAAGGCAGGCAAAGACAGTGAAGAAATAATATTCAAAAGGCCTCCTCCTTCATTAAAAGAAAAGATCAAGGATATGAAAGAAGGATCTAGAATTGCAAACTTCAAATCTCTCAAATATGAAATTAGATCTGAGGAAGAGTAACAGGAAATTGAAGATGTTGTTATCAAGAAAATAGGAAGATGGAAATACTCACCTGAAGAGATAGCTCCTCAAATCCCAAGAATTCTACTAAACAAAATTAAGTTGAGATGGTCCAATGCAAGACAAACTATCAAGGACATCTATGCTCAAACCTTGAGGCAATTAATGTCAAGTTTGAAAAATGCTGAAATTAATAAGGCATTGATAGATAATGAAAATAAGATGACACTCAAATTCAACAGTTTTTTGATTTTGATCAAAGATATTGAGTCCATTGTGAAGAGTGCCACTGCCACATGGAAAAACATCTATAATCTTCACAAACCAAGTACCGAAACTGTGATAATCAAGGATATTGATGATGACAGTGATGAACATGAAGAAGATACCGAGGTAGACAAGAAAAATGATGAGGAAGATAATATTGTTCAGATAGCTATAGAAGTCATTGCCTCACTTCCTCACTCTCCAGCAAAAGTTTCTACACCTAGCACGGAGATAACTTCAAGTATGATTGTGACAACTTCCACAGATACATCAAATGTCAAATCATCTCTAGCACAACTCAATGTATCATCGACATAAATGACTCCCACCTCTTTTACCAAGTTGCAGTATCCTGTATCTACTTTAGTACCTAATTCCATATCAAGTTTTCCAGCAATAAGTACCTTAGTTTTGGATACTTAGTAAGCATTTCAATTTTTGATTCTACAATTGTGAATACTTCAGTTTTGAGCCCTTCAAGTATTCCAGTTGGTAGTTTATCATTTTTCACAGCTAGTCCTACAATGTCTACAATAACTTCTACAAAGGCATTAAGTGCAATAATAGTTGATCCTAAGGCTCAACTGAGTACAAGATTTTTGAGTAAGAATGTAGAAGAGGATATAAACTTAGATGAGGAGATAGAGATTCTAAAATTAGACTTTGCAAATCTTTCAGCAGACCAAATGCAAAACATTGGTGAACTCCTCCAAAAGAAAGCGAAGTAGAAGAAACTAAAAGAAGAAAGGGACAAGGAATATAAAATTATTGAAGATGCAAAGGATATTTTGTCAGAAGCATTAGGTATTAAAGTTGATTCCTCTCAACATATTTTGTTACAGTTAGCTGAGGTAGTAAACAAGTTCCATGAGGATTCCTCTGCGTTAGAGAAGATTTTTGAGAAAGTCGAGAAGAAGTTTGACAATAAAGTACTTGAGCATGTTGCTCAGCATATAGCTATTAATCAAGTAGAATTATCTTCAGTTTTGATAGATATTGAGTCCTCCTATTCCAATGTTACCTCACTTGTTTCTAAGCTATGTAATGTTGCCGAGTTCACTAAGGAAGTCAAGGATAAATTGAATAAGATTGATGAGGATCTAAAGGATAGTGTACAGAGGTTGCAACTTGAACCTAGTTCAAGCTCTGCACATCATATGAAAATCACATTCCTATCAATTAAGCAATCGGAATTATTAAAAGAAGATACAAAGATCTGGTCAACACTGCTAGATATTCAGAATAAGATCCTTCCCATCATGGACATAATGCAAAAGCACACTGTTCACTCAAAAGCATTACTCCATGACAATCCATTTTCCATTGTAGATCACATGATTGAACTCTCTACAGAAGTCCAAATTGCACTCCAAACATGCAAGATTCTGCAAGAGAATTGGGACAGAACTCTAGCACTAATCATAAAGGTACATTCTAATTTTCTTTCACATTTTGGATTCTCCCTGTAAAATACTTGTATATACACCTTTGGCATTATTGTAAAAAAGGGGGAGAAAATGTATAGGAGAAAGTGTATAAGATTAAGGTGTCTAATACGAAAGGGGGAGAAAGTACTCTATTTAAGGGAGTCATGAAATGTTTAAAACAACAGTTTGACAAAGATAAATTTTGAAAAATCAAAAAAGATTCAGCATGATTCTTGTATATAAGTTTTGGCAAATAAGTGTTTTTGTCACTAATGCTAAAGGGGGAGATTGTTGGCATTAAGCATGATTGTCATTAGTGACAACACTTATTCTGGATAGTACATACCAAGTAGAATAGTACATACCAAGCAGAAGAGAGCATACCGAGTAGAGCAGAGCTTACCGAGCAGAGCTTACCAAGTAGAACAGAGAATACCAAGCAGAATAGTGCATACCGAGCTCTCAAAGTTTCATAGTGTTTACCGAGTGCTGCACGGTTAAACAGGAAATTTAGTTTCTACCGAGTAACACTTTATCTACCGAGTCTCTAGTATTTACCGAGTTCAAAACTATGACCGAGTGGTTAGTATGGACTGAGTTTCCACTTCTACCAAGTGCATGATGATGCCAAGTAATGCAGTGGACGCTGAGTATCAGAAAGTCACAGTTAGTTTGTAGTAACCGTGTAACTATATTTGGGCTGACTCAGTAATATTTGTGTTTACTTGTTTAAGAGATGACTTTGTAATTGTTTTGGAATTGACTTAGATTGATATATAAATAATGTTTTATGTCATATCCAAAAAGAAACATATAGAGAAATATGAAAAAGAGAGAAAGGCAGAGATAAGAGAATTACAAAGGGCTACAATAGTATAAGAAGCAACAAAGATCTATCCATCATAGAAGGTGATCAGTACATCATAGAATCTCAATTAGAAAGTATAGTTGCAAGTAAGAGATCTATTGTTTCATCCTAACAGGTGAATCAACTTGAAATCCTTTAACCGGGTAGACTTAACAGTCTTTGTAAAAATCTCTTAACCGAGTGCATACTTCATTGTATGTTTGTAAAACCTCTAACAAGGTGGACCTAGCAGTCCTTATTGCTCCTAACAGGGCAAATCATTAGAAGTGATCATTGTAAGCCTTAACCGGCAAACTTTATACTGCAGTATTGAAATTTTGTGGGTATCATCCCCACCCCAGTTTTAATTTCTACTTGGAAGGTTTCTGGGTCACCAAATCTCTGTGTTCTAAGTGTTATGAATGTTTTATTCTTTTTGTTACTCATGCATGTAGTCAGATTATCAATCTAATATTATTAAGATCTAAATCTATTAAAAGTTTTGAAGTTACTGATTCACCCCTCCCCTCTCAGTAACCTAGATAGTCTTGAATATTTCCAACAAATTATTGCATGTGAAACAATATCCATCGAATCTCTCACCACTGGATCTATAGCTAGATATGGATCTACATTCATAAGCAATATGACCATACTTATGATAATTATAGAAATATCCATCAAAGGTATAGAGTTTTTTCACCGATATACTCCTACACACATTTGTAGTATGACCAGGGTTTCCATAGTTATAGCAAGTAGGTTTGTTAGGTGTCTTACTAGATTTTCTTGGATATGCCTTCTGATCTATCTTGGTCTTTTTAGGTTCACATTTGGATGACTCACTAGTTTCAAATGTTTTTTGTCCAGTGTAACCAAGACCTGTAGGGTCTTTGTGTCTTCATTGTTTCTTTAGTTGTTCATCATTTTTCTACAAGCTCTCATTGTATTGTTTCACCTTTTCATTAGCATCTTTCTCAATTTTTAGGTCATTATTCATCTTTTCATTCTCCTCTCTAAGTCTTTCATTTTCTCTCATAATTTTTTGGTTCTCCTTAGATGTTTCATGAAGTTATTCATGCATGATACCATTCTTCTGAGATATCCTAAATAATTATTCCTCTCACTCCTTTAGTGCATCCTCAACAACTTTCTTTGCCTCTTCTGCAATATTCCTTGCATCTTCAGTTTTTCTCTTCTTCTCAATGTCTTCACAGATTTTAAAAGACTTTCCTTCAAGTTCTCTTTTCAAATTACCTAGTTCTTCTTTGAGTTTCTTATTCCTTTCCATTAGATCTGTAATGGCTTCCTCAGATTCTTCAGACATTCTACCTTTAGACAGTTGATCAATAGAGTCCTAACTTTCACTTAACTTCTTAGTAAGTTCTTTCCTTTTTGCAAGAGACTTCTTCAACCTAGCTTGCAACTCATTGATGATTTTATGTGTATTTTCAAGTTCAATCTCATATGTGTAATTATCTATCTTTGTAGATATTTTCCTCAAGCTATCAGGATTATCACCAAGAGGACCAGTGCTCTGATACCAATTGTTGGAATTCATTAGGTACTAAGAGGGGGGGGGGGGTGAATCAATACAAGTAGATTAATAACTAATTTATCCACCAATCCAAACAACTTTAGCAATAAATTCTAAAGTAAAAATCATATAACTAATATAAGAAAATAAAAAATAACATTATCAAGCAACCAAAAAATCATCACACATAACACAATGATTTTTGCATAGACACCCTTGGTTAGACGGAAAAAACATGATGCATATGACATCCACAAGCTCACTACTATAGTAAAATGAGTTTTCCCTGTTAGGAATTTACAATTGCCCTTTTTGAGGGTTCACCCTTTTAGGAGTGCCTAGTATGTTGTTAGAAGTATAACTAGATCTACAAAGATCTACCACATAAGAGGATTCAAGACTCTATTTAGAGCTCACCCAGTTAAGGGATTTATAATGAGAAACCTATTAAGGTTCACCTAGTTAAGGGATTCTCTTACTGTAACTTCTAGGAAACAACAAGTGAATGATCTGGATATAGCACTAATTTCCTATCAGATCAAATCTATTTTCTTTACTCTGTAACTACTCACAAGTATGTATCTATGTTATCTTAGATCATAATCTTAATTGATATCACTAATCTTTATTGTAACCCTTACAATATCATAAAGAACCAACTACCAACAAATTTTTTCCAATATGAGAAGTACCCTTTAAATATACTTCTAGAACCAACTAAAGTTCTTTTCCAGCGCAATAACCATGTATCAAAATGATAAAGAAAATATAAAAATACATTTCCTTAGACCACGTCAGCTCAAAATGAAATCTTCATGGTTATATCTCCAAGATAGTCAAACACATTTTGACTACACGAATGCATTGCCTTAACTCTTCCTTGAATTGTATAACCATAATTCTATGCGAGCATAACACCAAATGTCATCGCAACATCTATACCAATTACCTATATGAGATCTTCCAAGTGATGCTCAAGAACACAAGTATTCTTATTGGTCTACGAGACTGTGCCAAAAAAAATCTCTCACTGATCAGCCAAAAGATTTGTGGTTGCAACCACACTTTACTCTAACTATGTTAATGCTCTATCTTAGACCGCACCTCATAGATTTTCCTTTAATAAAACCTCAAATGAATTGTGTCCTCTCTATCTATTGACTGTATGGACTTAAAAAATTTCCAATATACCAATCACATAATGTTCACACTGATTAAGATACATGTCTAAACTGAAAACTAGGGTTTCAACACTTATTTATCTAATTGCAAAGGGAGAAGCCAAGGGTGAGACTTTGGTTATTCCATTTGTACCTCTTAGGCCTAAGGTAGGTGAGGAGGAGGATAAATCTACATTTCATTCAACACTTGGCACTATATATAACATAATTAAGGAATATTATGAATCTTTTGATGATGTAGACATTATTGTCATGCTTAGTTCCTCAAGAAAGGGACATATGTTATGAATCTTCTGATGATGTTGACATTATTGACCTAAGCCTATAGCTCTAGAGTTTTATTTTAGTGCATTAGATATTTAAGGTGCGACATACAAGGATTCTAGAAAGGAGGTGTGTGATGCTTTCATGGATGATGATAATTTAGTGAGAAGTAATGCCTTCTTAGAATTGATCTAGAAAACTAGGGTACTAGACTAGAAGAAGAGATGCGAGGACATAATTGTTGCACATATAGAGAGGCCCTCACATGAATGTGAAGAAGAAATTAAGGCTGAAATGATGGAGGATTTTAAGGCTCTAACACTAGAATAAGGAAGGATAATTATACAAGATGCTGGTGTATTATTACTGCCTGATTAGGACATTGCTGATGTAGTGGCCATATATACTATAATAAAGTCAAATGAACCTTTGTGTAAGTTTGAAGAGGAGGAAAGGAATGAATTGAGAGGATGAACTTGGAGTTCTAATTATGAAACTTTAGCTATATGGTCCTTGTCAGATGAAGGAATAAGGTCAAACACGAGTGGAAGTGACCCTAAATTGAGAGATGTCTTGATTATTAAAAGAGCTTTATAAACATCAAATGTGGAAGTTGCAGGTCTTAATGTGAATGTTGCCATGTTGTTTGAGGAGAAAAAAGAGAGAAGCAAAAAAAATAGAATATAAGGGAAAATATGAAGAATTTTTTGGTAAATATGGGAAACTACATAATTGTTTTATTGAATTGTAGGCTGTATATCAGATGTTGGAGAAAAAATTGAAAGATCTAGAGTCTAGAGCTTCTAATTGCATTTTAGCTCCATCCATTTCTAGGTAAATTAGTACTATTCCTACCACATCCATCCAACAAATAATTATTTATAGTCCTCTATTTTTCCAGCCACATCTAGTGATTAGTGAGCCAACATGCTTTGTGGACCTAACCAAGGCATAATGTCTTGAAAAAATTGATGAATTGGAGAAAGAGTTAAGAGATACCAAGTATGAATCATCTATGAATAAAAGGGAGTTAGTATCCACATTATTAAATAATTTATACCATAAAATTGAGAATAGGTTAGTTCATGTTTATGGATTATATTCTTTATTGTTCACTGTAGTTAGAAGTTTTGCAAATGATAGAGCCAACATTGTAATAATAATGGATAAATGGGTAAGAAAAATTGATCATATTAAGACAATGGTTATTTCTTCTAGTTTTTACAAGGATAAGCCAAAAAGAGCTACAACCTACATATGCCTTGCTAAAGGAACTTCATAATTTTTAAATGTTACCAGAAAGAATAGAGAGAAAGGGAAGAGAACTTTCTAGTTTCAATGAGTTTAAAAAAACCTTGATTTTTTAGATGACAAAGGGGAATGTAGAACCATTTCAATCAAGGAAATACCAAGTAGATTAGGTAATCAATTCAAAGGTAGACATCATCTATGATGATTTTGACACATATATGTTAGAATAATGTATAGATAAAATCATTTCCAAATGGAATTTATATGAGGATTTTTAAAGGGAATCTAACCAGGTTGTAGTGAAATACATACCTTACAAAGATAAGGTAGATAAAATAATGAACTACCATGGACAAAAGATGAAGATTCTGAATGTTGGCCTAGCATATACATGGTAGAAGTATAGAATGAAAATGGTTAGGCTTTGATTGCTAAGGTAATTACTAGTGTCCCAATTTTGGTATAAAATATTGTAGTTATATTTTGTTCCAACCGTTTGCAACCACGAGCCCACCAAGTCAAATCTTCAATGATTGAACGTGATGCAAAGGTAGAGGCAAGGGTTTTTTAGTTGCAAGAAATTAAAATCTTGTCTTATTCGTGGAATCTTGTAACTAATATTGTGTTTGTCAAATGTAATACTGACATGTGTCTCCTCTAGCCCTTAGCTTCTTTTACTACCCTTATTACTATAAAAGAGTAATCAAGGCCAAGAGACGAGGTCCAAATCTATTTTTGAGAGAGTTTATGTTTAGGTAGGTCATTCAAGGTGAAGCTTTATGCTATTTTTGAGCAGTTTGTAAAGATTTTTAGAGAAATATATAAATTCAATGCTATCTTCTTGCAGGTTTTGAGTCAAATTCAAGTATATCTCACATTGTATGACATGAGTGATTTTGAAATTAATAAAAATATATATTTCTGACCCAATTCTCTCCATGCAAATTCTATGTCCTTCGAGTTAATTAGATTAAGGGCTTGGTTGTTTTAGTGCACTATTATGGTGTATGTAGTTTATATTCATAATTTAATTCAAGGAATCAATTAAAGTTCTTGAATGTATGAATTCCAGATCCATAGGGTTTACTCAAGGATTTTGATAGGTAGGCTAGGTCATAAATGTAGTTAGAATACATTGTTAGTCAATGTTATTCTAAATATAGAAGCTATTAAGCACAATTCTTGTCATAAGATGTGGATGTATGCCAAATTTACAATAAACCCAATGGATAGGGAACTCATCTAAGTTGGGGTCTTTACTATTCTATTTCTATTTTGATTCATTTAGTTTCACACAAAAACTTATTAACAACTATATCTATCTTTAATTTGTGTGTTGAAGTTGTTGAGGTACCCAATCTCACACTCCTTGTAAGCTGGAAATATATGAATAATTAGTCATTGTTTAATATCTCCTTATTGTGTTGAGAATGGTATGTCATTCTCTATTAAAATTGATTCATATTATATGTTTGGTACAAAGATTATATGAGAATCATGGGATTACCCTACTAGGTTTTGTAGAGTTTGAAGTGTAGAAGGAGTTGAGTCTTCCTTAGTATTTGGTCCAAGTCCATTTGTTTTTTGATCATAAGAGTTGGAATATCTTTAGGTGAATAAGTTTATCACTTGGTGTCATTTATGAGTAAAACCTATTCTAGGAACCAATAAAATGGTGACACTTGTAGGGAGAAGTTGTGAAGAAATTTGATTACAACAAAATTTAAGTTTCTTTTGTCTTAGTTTTGTTAAAATTGTACCCAGTTGATTTAGGTCTATTAGAGTTTGCATAGAATTGTGAATCATTTTTTGTGGTTTGAAGGTTGAGCCACTAGATTTTTTGTTATTTAGTCTTTTGGTTATTATTGGTATTGTAAATATGAGAGATTATATTATCCATGTGAGAGTGATTTTTAAAGAAAATCAAACTTGAAGTCATTTTCTCCCCAATTCAATTGGGTGGTAACTATGAGATCTTTGTACTAGTGTGTGCAAGTATTTGAAGGATTTTAATATAGGGATAATTACATCATGAGTAATAAGAAGAAAACTAGAGAATTAATGAAGCAACATCCTAAAGTTCCTCTAGAGGGTGAGCTTCCTAAATCTCTAAAGAAAGGTTGGATGGAGAAAGATGTAGAATCTAGCAGTGCTCCCTCATCCTACAATTCAAAGAATGCAAATATAAGTAAGTCTTTACATCCTATTCTAGAAGAAAATTAAACTTCTTTAAAAAGCTTTGAAATAGATAGTTTATGATTTTTTGACAATTTATTTAACATTCTTGCACAAGAAGAAATACCACAACAAGATAAGGAAGTGACACAAGTGGAATATACTGGGAGAAGAAGAGATCAAAGTAGAAGTGGAAGTCATCAGTTAGAAGGTAATAATGATGTACCTATGGTGCAGGAGTACCCATTTCTACAACTTGAAGTTTTTCATTTTTTTGTGACTCCTAGGGAGTCTTGTGGATGTCTAATTCCTAAGTGTATTCTATTAGTCTTCTGACCAACTTGTAAGGTCGAGTTCCAAGATTTGGCATTCATAAGCCACTTGGTCAACCATGGTAAAAGGGTCTCCAAAACTTAGGATTTAGGTTGTTAGATGTTTTAAGTTATTTCAAGTTAATAATGAGCCTTAGGTTCACATTTTATAATAAGATTGCACTTCGGGTGCATATTTGTAAATGTTGTCAAAAGTTGTCAAGCAACCCTTTGACAACTTTGCAACTTTGGTTGTTAAGTCTAAATGACTTCCCCAATGGATTTTTGGTTTGAAAAGTTGTTGTAACCATTAGGGAATGCTTTCATATCCCTTTCAGGAAGGTGGAAAGAAATCATGATGTAATTTTCATTTTGAATCAAGAAAATATACTCATTTTTCCTGTAATAGTCGACTTCCTGTTCCTTGCGAAGTTCTGTACGATCAGTGTTGATGATGAAACTAGTTGGGATGTAAGAAGTAGTGAATTATCTCTCTATTGCTTCTAGTTTGAAGTTCTCAAAAATAAGAGTTTAAGTCATTTCTTTGTGCATTGTCCTGAAACCCTCTAGAACTAGGGTTTTCGCTTTTCTCTCACGTCCACCCTTGGAAAATTATAATCCTTGGTGGAATGAGAGACTTGTATATTGTATCATTAATTCTAGAGTTAGTTTGTAGGAAGGTGAGTGTTGGAACTTGTTTTCAATGATTTAATGTTGGCATCCCTATGTGGCGACTAGTAAACAAAATGTTAAACTAATGATAGTTGTACTTTGGGATTGAATCAAAACTTGCAAAAAAAGTTGGATTAGTTTGGGATTATGAATAATGAAATCCAAACACTAGTTTTTTCCTTCCATAAATCCTTGGGGTACTTCCTTCTTTAAGGTGATTTAATTTCCCAATTTGACCTGTCTGATCTTGTTAAGATACAATCTATTCCTCAAGACTTCAAGACTTGCAAATTTTAGGATTTGTAGTATTCCTTAAAGGGTATTTGGAACCATATTTGGTTCCCTGAGTCTAGTGAGAAGTTTGAGATTTGTAACCTCATAACCTGATAACTAGACCTACAAGGATTTGAAGGCTCATTAAAGGAACAGTCATAAAAGGAATGCCTTGGGTTTGATAAATGGTTGGAACATGTTTCATCAAACCTAATGAGACCTTAGATAATCATGTTCAACCCTAAAAAGTTGACATTGTCACCCCCCCCTTTATGAATCAATTGGATATTGGTTACATAAGGAATATAAAGAAGAAGTGTATCACACATCTTGATCCAAGTATTGCATTCATCTCAAGATGTTGTGTGGAGGTTTCCGCGAAGGCATGTTGATCTTTTGTAAAGGTGTGAGTCTAGGCTTGGCGGGTTGGTGTATGTAGACCCTTTATAGAAAGTTTTAAAGGACATATTTCTACATTTCCTTGTCTAGCCTAGCACTTGCATCAAGTGGTATGAGATTAATACTAGATCTTTGGACTAATTCAAGTTGTAGACATGGCACAAGGTGGAGAAGATAGTGATCTACTAGCCAAGATGAGAAATGCAGAACTACTACGAGTAGTGAAAGAACATGAAGCAAAAAGGAAGTGGATGAGGCAAGAGATGGAAAATCTTATGAAACAAGTCGACAAAGTAAGTAGTGGGAACTCTGGTTTTGATGAAGAGGGGAGTGAAGAAGAAACCCCTTGGCATGAGGAAGAGGAGATCCCTATAGATTAGAGGCTACTTGTGAAGACTTTGAAGTCTATGGAAAGGATAACCATGGACACTAAGCTTGATCTACCTACCTACAATGGAAAGATGGATCCATAATAAGTCATGGATTAGGTTGATGCACTCACTAGTTTCTTTGATAGTGAGGAGATACTGGAGAATCAACAAGTGAAAATAGAAAAGTTTAAGTTGAAGGGGTCTACCCTAACTTGGTGGAACTTCACTCAAGTAGAGAGGGTGAAGATGGATAAGAATACAGTTGGCACTGTTGGTTCTTCAAAATATTTTACACTCCATGAGATACCAATATACTTATGATTGATATTAAGGAGGGGTTAACTCCAAATGTGGGAAATCTATAAGTAATTGGACCAACTATAGGGACAAGACTACCCTCTTCACTTCTAGCTTTGCAAAACCAAGGTGAGTACACTTGATCCAGTAAATACAACTCTATTATTTACTCAATACTAGATCTTACAATAGATAACAATGAGAAAGTACTAAATAACAACCTATTATTCATTGACTCTCCATCACTGGATAAAACAACTATATAAAGTAAATGAAACTTTTAAAGATTGGTATTGATTATATGTTTAGGATAACAAAGATTTTGATCATTCCCCACAAAGAAAAGATAGGAAAATATAGGCCAATGCCTTATCCATTGGGAAAAATATCAGAAGATAGAATGAATACAAAGATGTTTTAAGAATAACTGGCCTTTGAACATAAATACAAACACCCCAACTCTTTCCTACTTATAGAAAATCCTCAAATAAATTCAATGAACATGCATCCCACCCTAAGCAATATTTAATCCAACCCTAGATCAGAACTCAAAGCCAAATACATACATATAAATCTCTAAAAGATTTAAAGATTCACAGAATGAATACAAAGGAGAGACAAAGATTTGAGATTTGTATTAAGCATAACCTTGCTCATTTGTATACATCATATTATGAGTAGTAAGCTTGCAAGATAACATTAGCAACCTATACTTCTTCTCTATCACTTGATAAGAAATAATACAAAATGTTACAATCCTCAACTGAGGGCTGGGGTTTCAAAATTTCTATCTTCTCAACACCTAAACTCTCAATGCCTAGAATGATCATGGAAAATCCTTTTTATACAAGGAGATGCAACAAGCTACCGATCATTCTAGGGCTTAGAAAATTCTAACCTAAAATTTTTTCACAACAACCCTATTGGGTTTACAATAAATACATCGATCAAAATTGGTGAGATATTTGTAGATGAGCCGCCTTGCTTTATGTCTTCAATTCTATCCTTAGCTTCTTCCAACAAATCTAATTGCCATATCCTCATTGTCATCCCTACAATAAATACCTCTCTATATCTCAACAACCTTCATGAATCAAAAGGTTACAATCTTCATTTGTCATTAGGAGGTAGGTTGAGTATTTACTTTTTCTGCATGAGGTATGTACTAATACCTCCACCTGTTATACACCTCTTCACTTGGAAACTCAAAATTTGCAAATTTTGCATTTTTGCTAGATAACTACTCCCACTTGTCCTCTAGTTGACTAATTTCTCACTAAATGAAATCAAAATTAGACTTGGCAAAAATTAATGTCTCAATAGTATGTATAAAAAATAAAGTATTCTCTAAAGTCAAAATGCTAGTCATTCTAGCAGAAAAGTCATCATCTATTTGTGCTCTCCACTTGATCAATTCCTTAAGTTCACCATTCTTCTTAAAAACTCTTGGGATCAAGTCACAGCTAGGGAGTGTCAATTCTTTCTTCATAAAATTTGACTTTCTTTCAAAATCACCCAAAAGTATATCATGCTCTACAAGCTTTTTTACATTCTGATGTAGTGGCTTGATCAATGGATTAGGATCATTTTGAGACTTGGACAACCATCTGAATAACCTCACATTCAGAGATCTCTCAATCCATTTTTTGAAGATTGGTCTAAACTCACTCTTATGCTTATCCAATGATATAAGAAATATCCTTAGCCTCCTAGCATGGTCAAATAGAACTGTGGGATTCAGATTTGTAGCTGTTAGAAAGTAAAGATCCCCAAGATAACTGAGAAGGGGGGGGGGTGAATCAGTTATCTGATAATTTAACAATTCAACTGATTTAAACAATATAATCAATGTAGTAATCAACCATAGAAAGATAACCATACACAATTTCACAATAACACAAGATATGTTGACTAGGGAACCTCTTGAAAAGACTAAACCCCGGTGGGAATTATGCCCACAAAATGATGCACTAAAATGAAAGTTCCTTGTTAGAGGATGGACCCTGTTAGGAGTCTTATGAAATACATTTAGTACATATAAATCCCTGTTAGGATATTTTGAATCCCTGTTAAAAGATTCTAACCCGGTTAAGAGTTTATGGAAGACAGAAGGACCCACTGCCCAAATAGCTTCAAGGCAAGATCTGTGAACCCACTGTCCAAAAGATCTTAGAATTATTTAATAGAATAATATGAAATATATTAACTCCTTCATACTATGTGAAAACCATACTCTCTGCTACACAAGATCACAATTCCAGATCTCTGTACTCATAAGTCTTCCTTCATCACTGAATTAGCTCCTTTCTTCACTTCATGCATATATTCGCATCTCAACTTTCACAATTCAATCCTCTCTACTCAATTCTCTTTTTTTACAATTCTTATTACAACAAGGAAAAAATTCCTTCTTATATACCAAACTCAAATAATTACAAATGAGTCGGTCCTCAATTACAAAATAATAATTTCTACACGCTACACACAAAATTCACATAAAACTGTCAGCTTCCAGATACTGTAACTTTCTCCAAACGTATCCTTGAAGTTTTTGCTATGAACCACATCATCATTAATGAGGCTCAAACATACCTTTAACTATGCAAAATTAGATTCCATCCCAGCTAAGAGATATCCTATGATTTCTAAAAATCGCTACATAGAAACACTGTCTAAACACTGCTTTCACCAAAATGCTCATAACTCTCATGAATGAATGAATTTATTTTTGTGCTATTAACCATAGGTTAATAACACACCAAAGAACATACCATAAACTACATAAAATCCAATCTACAATACAACATGTGTGCAAAACAAAACTCTACCTACTTTCCTGCTGATATCCAGAATATCACTGTGTTGACATCAATGACAATCCAAGTCATGAATGCAACAACAACTGCTACAAAATGACTACCAAAATACTTTGCATTCATTCCTAAAAATCTCCCCCATTTTCATTGATGGCAACATAGATGAAAAACATCCAATGTTCCAAAAATCCAATACTGCAACATCACTGCAAAATATCAAATTAAATCTTGCTTCGTTCTCCCATTCAGCTCTCTCGTACAATCCACAATGTTTTTCATGTATATCTCTCCCCCATTGACATCAATGATAGAAATTATATCACTAAGTCAACAACAACTTAATGTCAAAAGACACTATTCAGAAAAATACAATAACATAAGAGTCCTCATGACTCAGCTCATAAACTCCCCCATAGAGGAATTTCCAACATCCAATCTAGAAGAAAGATAGGGCTCATATACCACTGGACGGATGCAATCATTTGCATCAATTCTCAAAAATAGGTTGGGGCATAACCCCAAGCATACCTCTCAGATACACAAATGTATCCTTAGGTAAAGGTTTTGTAAATATATCTGCTATTTTTTCCTTTGTGCTTATGTACTCCAATCTTACTTCTTTTTTTGCAACTTTCTCTCTTACAACATGATACTTGATCTCAATATGTTTAGTCTTAGAATGTAAAATAGGATTTTTTGACATGCTCACTATACTGGTGTTATCACAATGTATAAAAATAGGCTCATCAAACTTTATTCCAATATCCTTCAATATCTGCTTCATCCAAATAATCTGATTACAATTGTTTGCTACTGCAACATATTCTGCTTCTGCTGTACTTTGTGAAATATAATTATCCTTCTTACTTAACCAAGAGACCAATTTTCCTCCAAGAAAAAAGGCTCCACCACTGGTGCTTTTCTTTTCATCAACACTACCTCCCCAATCTGCATCAGTATAGGCACATAAAGTAAAATCATCAGAATTCTCATACCATAATCCATAATCCATTGTTCCTTTCAGATATCTCAGTATCCTCTTTACTACTGCATAATGTGATTCTCTAGGTTCTACTTGAAATCTTGCTACAATCCCAATTGAATGTGCTATATCAGGTCTTGTATGTGTCAAGTACTACAATCCTCCAATCATAGATTTGTACTTTTTCTACTCAACTGCTGGTGTCTCATCTTTGCTAGATAACTTATGTCTAGTTACCATAGGTGTTCCAATAGGTTTAGAATCTTCCATTCCAAATCTTTTCAATAAGTCATTCAAATACTTAGTTTGACTTACAAATATACCTTCCTTACTTTGTGTTATCTGTAATCCCAAAAAATATTTCATTTCTCCAATCATGCTCATTTCAAATTCAGTCTTCATTTGATCTGCAAATTTGTCACTAGCTTCATCTTCTCCTCCAAAGATAATATCATCAACAAATATAACTATAACCAACAAACCATTCTCAATTTCTTTTGTGTATAAGTTAGTATCTGTTGTTCCTTTTATAAATCCCAATTTCAATAAATACTTATCCAATCTTGCATACCAGGTTCTAGGTGCTTGTTTGAATCCATATAAAGCTTTCTTTAACTTACATACCATATCTCCTTCTTTTGTCAAAGGAGAACCTTCAGGCTGCTCAATGTAGACTTCTTCCAATTCACCATTCAAAAATGCTGACTTCACATCCATCTGATACACTTTGAATTTCTTGTAAGCTGCATATGCTAGAAACATTCTCACTGCTTCAAGTCTGGCCACAGGTGCAAAAGTTTCTTCATAGTCAATTCCTTCTTGTTGTGAATATCCTTTACATACCAATCTTGCTTTGTTTCTTATCACTTCTCCTTGTTCATTCATCTTGTTTCTGAATACCCATTTTGTTCCAATCACATTCTTGTCTTTAGGTCTAGGGACCAATTCCCATGTCTTGCCTTTTTCAATCTACTCCAGTTCTTCTTTCATAGAATTAATCCAATGTTCATCTTCACAAGCTTCATTAGTAGTCTTAGGTTCAATTTGAGAAATCAAACATAAATGTACCTTATTTTGAGTAAAAAATCCTCTGTCTAAACTTCCAATAACTTGCTCAACAGGGTGATCTCTTGAAATATACCTGTTAGGTGTCATAGTTACTGATCTTGTTCCAACTATAGATTCTTCTCTGCTTTCTTCTCTATTTTCTTCTCTATTTTCTTCTCTATTTTCGTAAGTATGAATTTCATTCAGCAAATCACTGTTAGTTTCAAAAAATAATTCTATATTTTCAATGTTAGGTTGAGGTTGTGCTTCTCCATCAGATTCATAATCAAGAATTCTTTCCTGAATTTTAAACTTCTCATCAACTTTGACATTTGCACTTTCAACAATAGTCTTAGTTCTTTTGTTATAACATCTATATGCTTTTCTTTTCAAAGAATATCCAAGAAATATTCCTTCATCACTTCTAGGATCAAACTTTCCTATATCATCATCTCTCTTAATATAACATTTACTTCCAAAAATTCTAAAATACTTAATTGAGGGTGCATGTCCAAACCATAATTCATAAGGTGTCTTGTTTGTATCTACTCTGATTTGTACTCTGTTCATAGTGTATACTGCTGTGTTCACTACTTCTCTCCAAAAGGTCTTAGCCAAATCATTCTCAAACAACATAGCTCTTGCTACTTCAGTTATTGACCTGTTCCTTCTTTCTGCAATACCATTTTGTTCTGGTGTTCTAGGGGCTGAAAGTTGTCTCTTAATACCATTCATTTCACAAAAAGTATTAAACTCTCTAGATGTAAATTCACCACCTCTATCAGATATTAGACACTGAATCTTCATTCTAGATTCATTCTCAATTTTTCTTTTCATGATCTTAAATTTATCAAATGCTTCAGATTTTTCTTTCAAAAATGCAATCCACATCATTCTTGTAAAATCATCAACAAGAATCATAAAATACCTTTCTCCATAGAATCCTCTAGTCGTAGTAGGACCACTCAAGTCTGTATGAACAATCTCCAGCTTCTCTGCTGATGTGAACTTCTTGCTAGGAAATGAACTCCTTTTCTACTTTGCCATCATACATTCTTTGCAAATCATGTTAGTAGGTGTCATAATTCTAGGTAAATCTCTTATTGCAAGTGTAGTACTCACTTTGACAATATTATCAAAGTTTATATGACAAAATCTTTTATGCCATAACCAACTGTCATCAATCTTAGTTAAAAAACATGTCATCTTAGTATGATTCATCTGAAATACATTACCTCTGGTTCTGGATCCTTTTCCAATCAGATTTCCATCTTTATCTTTTATCACACAAGTTTTCTCAGTAAACCAAACTTGATAACCCTTATCAACCAATTGTCCAATGCTTAGTAGATTATGTCTCAATCCATCAACAAAGTAAACATCATCAGTGTTAGTCTTTCCATCAAGAGTAATAGATCCTATACCCTTAATCAAGGAAGGTGCATTATTACCAACTCTAACAATTCCTCCATCATAAATGTCTAACTTAACAAACTTTCTTTTATCTCCAGTCATATGATGTGAACAACCACTGTCTATAATCCAATTAGATTTCTTTTCAACTTGAGAAACTAATGCTTTTTCTTCCCTGTCATCAGATTCAGAACTTTCTTCTTTAATTGCTACAAATCCTATTTCCTCAAAGTTATCATTATCACTGTCACTTAAATGTCTTTCAATTCCTGCTTCAAGATCTTCATCATTTGCATAATAACATTCTTTAGATCTCCTAGGTTTAAAGTTGCTTCTATACTTCTTAACTCTTTTAGGACATTTAGATGCAAAATAACCATATTCTTGACAAGTCCAACATTTAAAGATTTTCTTACATTCTAGTTCTCTTTTTACAAGTAATGCAATACCTTCTTCAATTTTCTTATCTTCCTCAGATTTAGATCTACTACTGCTAGCATAATCTCCATTCACACTAGTACTTCTTGATAATGTAGGTCTACTGTTAAGAGCACTGAATGCTGTCTCCATTCTAGGTAGCTCTCCTGATAATCTCAAATTCATCTCTACTATTTCTAATCTTCCAAGAAGAGTCTCTCTTGAAAAGTTCAGTGTACAAGGTATTGTAATACCCCAAAAATGGGCTATAAGTTCATTAATCTCCTACATCTTCAATTCAAATGAAATCGACATCAAAGTCCTAATCTAAGGCACATCTAAACATCATCGAATCATAATTGATTATCTTAAATTCTGCATCGGGGAATATTCCTAGTAATATTCCTAATCATCATAATTATCTTTAATTTTATAATTATTTGTCAATAAATCACATTTATCCTAAAGTTTGATTAATTGAATATTTTCATATTTAATTAATTAGATTTAATATTTGCCACTTAATTATGTAATTAAATTTAATTCTATCTATTATTAATTGTACTATTTAATTTTGACAATAAATCTAATATCATATGAATAATTGATTAAATTCTTATTTAATTAATTAAAGAAAGTTGTCATTATTTAATAATATAGTTTTTAATAAAAGTTTGAAAAATAATTGATTAACCCATAAATCAATTATTTATTTTCAAAAATCAGTTAAGTTGAGCATAAATCACTTTATTTATTAAATTAATTCATAAATAAAACATGCACAATCATAAAAGCAGACAACTATCAATTATCAATTGAAGCTAAACTCTATTTTGAGTTAAAACTTAGCTTTTGCATGTTTTTGTGACTTAATTATCTTTATTTAAAAATAACTCAAAAATCAACCTGAGTTATTTGAGTGATTTATGGCTTTTTTTCATGCACCTCCAAAGCCCTGGATTTCTATAAAACCAAGGCTCAAATCTTCATAATTCATATCTCATAATTTTGCAAGCTTACTTTGCCAAAGTCATCTACGAATTACACAACTATTTTGAAGAATTGGAATTTGGAGAATCAAAGCTTATTGCGAATCAAGGCTATTGTGAGATCAATTTGTTTTTTTTTTACATTCATTTAGATTATTTTTCATATCATTGTTAGATCATTTTAGCATATCAATTTTCATATTAGCATAGATTCATATAAGTTTTTATCATTCTTATTGCATAGAAAATTCAAAAATATAGATTAATTGCATTCAATTCATATCTAGATCAATTGCATTCAAATCCTTCATTTAGGTGTCGTCTAGGTCACTGATCTCGATAACAATATGAGAACATTAATCTCACACCTACTAGAAGGCAGTAAATCACTTGGTTAAATTAGATTTTAATTTTGCATGATTTTGATTATAGCTAACCTCTAATGTTTTACTGAAGTGTTGTGTCTATAGATCAGGTACAAAATTCACACACACATTTCTAGTACCCACCGTGGGGCAACCCACCTTTGCATGCTGGTTTTGATTTTTTTTGGGAGCTAAAACCCCAAAGTTTCAAAGATTTAATTTTATCTCCCAAATGGCTTGGAGTTTTGGTCTGAAATTTTTTACCTGATCTGTAGATACTTAGCTTTTTTAGCCTAATTCTAGAATCTATCAAACGAATCATTGTGTTAGGAATAGAGCAGTAGCTATTGAGAATCAGTACACATGTCTCAAAGAATCAGTACACATGAGGAAGAAAATCTAATCACAACTATGATGAAGTAGCTGCAAGCTATGCAAGTTGAACTTAACAATCTTAAGAAAGAAAAGGAACCTAAAGAGTTCTCCATGGAAGCTCTATGCCCTTTTCCATTTGATAATGACTTGTACATGTCACCATGCCCCCAGATAGAATTTGAGCAACGTGATAACCCTTATGATACCTCTTCCACGGAGAGTGACACATCCAGCTTTGGAGACTATGATGACTATGATGACAGACAATGTAATGATACATATGAGACCTTTATTCCTAGGAGTCCTCCTTGTCATGTGTTCCTACTTACTACAAATGGGCCGTCACATTAGATAGATTGTGATGGTGATCCATATGATTCTGATTTTGAAAGAGACTTTGATGGCTTTTGTGGACAATACCTTGATTATGATCCATCTACTATTGCTGAGGACTATAAAATACATCGTGCTAGCTTGAAGCATCAATATTATAAGAATCCTTCTCCTAAAGACTCTCCTGCTAAAAATAAAGATTATCATCTCAAGAAAGATCATGTTAATGTTGGACCTTTGTCTTGTGATGGTTCCCTTCCATCCCCTACTTCCTCCAATACCCATACATTTCCTAAAGCTTCTGAGTCTTTCAAATCTTTCAGAGAACCTTCATCTGACACAAGCCTTGATACTTTTCATGTGGTTCCCTATAGTTATCCTCTAGGGCTACCTCTTGAAGAAACTCAAGCTAACCTTCACTTGGCTACCAATACTTTCAATAATGATAAACCTAAAGAGCCTAAGCCTTCATATGCTATAATCCCGACTACAGCTAGTCCTCCACCATCTCTTCCAAAGTCATCCATACAATCCCAACATGCTTCCTTGTCCTTAGAAGTGGCTCCATGTCAAGAGGACTCTAAAAATGATGAAGAAAAGAACATAAAGAAAGATCAAGATCAAGAACCCTCCATGTAATCCACTCCTTTTCCTGATGTCTCTTATCCACTTCATGGTTCTTTTGATCCTGTACACCCTTTTTCATGCATTCCACCATGTCTTAAGTCTTCTCCTAAGCAAGATCAAGCTACTACTTACACTGTTGAGCTTATTGACAATCAAAATAACCTTACTACACTTGCGCTTTCCAAAGATGATACTTCCATTAAGGTTGTTAAAAATGGTGTTGTTACTTCCAATGTTGAGCCTATTGAAAATCAAGAGAAAAATTATGTGCTTATGCTATCCAAAGATCCTTGTCAAGATCAAAGTCTTCCATCTTCTTATTCTACCACTCCATGTTCGCTTCCACTTTCTACTCTTCCTAAGTCTTTGCAAGCTTTGAACAATCCTATCAAAGAAGGTTCTCATATTCAAGATATCTATGATTCTATTGAAAATTCTAATGCTCCCTCTAAAGATGATGATGTCCTTGGTTGTCATATAGATGCTGATGAACTTGTTAATTATCCTTTTGCATCTTCTACTTCCATCTTGGGACCTCTTCCACCACTACTAAGAGCTTCATGTCTGCCTTCCATCTTGGGTCCTTATGTCCCTTCACTTTCCCCTCTTAACTCTCCTAATTCATCATCCATCTTGGGTCCCTACGTCCCTCCATCTCCTATCTTTCCTCAAGATCAACATAGATGCATACCCTTGAATCCTTTTCATTCACCCACCCATCTAAACCAGTCATATTCTCTTTTTTCCTCCACAAGTCCCAAGTCTTTTGGAAGTAACTTGAATGTTCAATACAAGAAAAAGAAGCAATATAAGAATCCATCAAAAAGAAAAGATCACCATGTCTCCTTTAATTGGCATGGATGCATAAAGTCAAAAGAGATATCTAAGATGAAAACTACAAGACAAGTATGGGTCCCAAAATCCATCATTAAAGACATTATCTCCAAATTACCAAAAATAAATGAAAAGCCTACAACTATATGGATTCCCAAGTCTCTCTTGAAAGAGTCTGGTGTTGAGCAAAAAGTGAAGTTGACATTCAAGCTTCCAAAGACTTCCATTTCATCTCCTTCCAAAAATATTTTTCCATTCCATGTGCCTAAACCACAACCTCTACTATCCATTCACCATATTCCTTCATTCATTTTTCCTCCACCCTCTCGCCACCCTTCAAGGTGTGTATTGATGTTGATCTTGCCTTCCTTTCCATTTAATCTTTCAAAATCCTTCCATTTATTGTCCTTCTACCTTATGTCCTTTTTCCTCATTTGCCTATTCCTCCTATCTTCCAACCTCACTCGCTTTACATAAAACCTTATCCTCCATTTCTCTCTTCCATCTCCCTTTCCCTATCAGAATCTTTGAGCATATCATTTTAAATCCTTGGCATATCATGGTTTATCCTTTCAAGGAGCATTATCTAAAAAGCTTGCCTTCTTCTAAAAGAGAAATTAAAAAAAGAAAAAATTGAAAATGTGCCTTGGTGAAAACCTGGAAACAGGCACCTTGGTAGCAAAAGTAAAGAGAAATAAATTCATCCTATGGTGAAAACCACTCCCTTGTGGCACCTTGGATAAGTACCATGATGAAAACTTGGCAATCAGGCATCATGCGTAGTTCTTCTACATATTTCATCCATTTCATCTTCTTTCTTTGATCTTGACAATGTTGATCTATACATGAACATTTGGCTATTTTGTGAGCTATCTTACGATGATCTTGCTTTCATTCCTTCCATGTTTAGCATCCATATCCATATTCCTCCATTCATTTTCACCTATTGCTATCCTTTTCCCCTTTGGTCTTGATCTAAAAAAAAGAAAGAAAGAAAGAGTAAAACACAATGCTATGAAGCCTCTTGACATGTCTACTCCTTTGGATTGCATCCTTTCCTGCTCTTGCATTATGATTTTGTGACTTATCCTATGCTAACCTTTCATTGCTTGTCCAAATGCGCTTTACATGAAAATTTTTCCCTAGCTTGGGTATTCTTGAGGAGTTTTCCCTTGAGGATTTCTTCCCTTCATTAGCTTTCATTCTCTTGTCTTCCATCTCTTCCACTAGCTTGCCAATCCCTCTTGTTCTCCACCTTGCTAGACATTGGGACTGCATGATATAATCTTGTTTGGGAGTTTGCAATGGAAAAAGATGCTATCAAGTATAACAAGTATCAGAACTAGTATTAGAACAATTATCAGAATCATTATCAGAATCAGTATCAGAATCAGTATCAAAACCAGTATCAGAACAATTATCATAATCAATATCAGAATTAGTATCAGAACCAGTATTAGAACAATTATCAGAATTAGTATCAGAATCAGTATCAGAACTAGTATCAGAACAAGTATCAGAATGAGTGTCAGAACAAGTATCAAAACACCTACTGGGGCTACACCTTTTGCTTTAGTTTATGGGTTTGAAGTGGTACTACCTATTGAGGTTGAAATCCCATCACTAAGAATCAGAATGCATGGTCTAGTAACTAATGAAGACTACAGAGTGTCTAGGTTGCAAGAACTTGAATTACTAGATGAGTGTAGACAAGTGGCATATGATCATGTCAGAGTATATTAGAAGAGAATGTCTAGAGGCTACAACAAGAAAGTCAGACACAGAGAATTTTAGGTTGGCGATCTAGTCTTGAGAGAGAATCCTAAAAATCAATCACATCGAGAATGCAAAGGGAAGTTCGAACCCAACTGGCTGGGTCCCTTTGTCATCATTGCTACTTTTGGCTCTGGTGCCTATCAACTCTCAATGACTAAAGGAGAACACCTCTGAGAACCAATCAACATTCTCCATCTGAAGAAATTCTACGCCTAAGGCATTCAGTCTATGGTAAAATGTCCTAAAAAAAATCCTAAAAATCAGAAAAAGTCCTGAAAAAATGAACATCTTGGTGAAAACCTAGCAATAGGCACCTTGATGATTCACAAAAAAATTAAAAAAATATCAAAAATTTAAAAAAAAAATTGAAAAAATAAAAAATACAAAAAAAAATGAAAAAGAAAAAAAAGTGCCTTGGTGAAAACCTGGAGACAGGCGCCTTGGTAGCAAAAATAGAATCTTTGCCAAGATGATGATAACCTGGCAAACGGGTGCCACTTGTTTCAAAATGCTCCATCTATCAGTGCAATCTTGGTCTTTCCTAGCTTTCAGTTTTTCTTTAGTTTGTACATATCTCCTGGTTTGTTTCTGCATTTCCAGTTTTCAATAAGTCAGTTTGTACACCAATCAGCTCAAGCGTCTGTATCCTATCAATGTTTAACACTTGGGGGAAATCAATGTCATATCCTATGGTCTCCCATGTATCTTAGATGGATCATATCTAGTCAGAGTCCTTTGAAGCTTCATGTGAGTCAGTCAGTCAGTCTTGTCTCCAGAAAGGATTTTGCATCTACAACAATGCAATCAAACATCAAACAACAAACTGAAAGCAATCTATGTTTTTTTTTACATGCTTTTATCTCCTTGTATGCTTACTGATTCGCATTGAGTTTTTTTGCATATTATGTCCTTTTGAGTTCTTCGATGATGTCCTTTATAGGATTTAGAGAGTGATGACTGGGGGCATAATATTTTCTTTGTCTTTTTCTTGTATGTGAAAATCTAACATCTTTGGAAATTTTGGATTGAAATGGTGTCTGACTGTAAGAGCCTCTATCTCGAATTGGATGGCCATGCGTACCTCAACCATTGATACCCAAAAAATTCAAGTAAGTTTGATCTAACTATTATCTTTTTGAGTGAGTTCTTTCTCCTACTATGAAACATGATCTTACCTAAGGATGTGAGCGATAAAGGGTCACTACGGGTAATTCACACTGGATTTGGAATGATCTCTTGACTGTTTGATGTGTTTGTCATGCAAGGCGTATTCAGGTCATCACAACGTTTATGTTTTGATGCTTATACAAATTGCTATATCAAAATGGACATGATATTCAGGTCATCCTGGCATTTATGCCTTGGTGCTTATATCTAATCTGACATTCCGAAAACAAAATCAATATTCATATGTCCATAGTTTCCTAGCCAGTGGGTGTTGTATTGATTCTTGCACATACAAATCGATATTCATATGTCTATGGTTTCATAGCTAGTGGGCATTGTATTGATTTATCCAGTTACCTAAAAGTTCAATGATGATAACAAATCGACATATGATCAGTGACTAGGTCCTAGGTCTTAGGTTGCATTTCATTTTGCATGTCTCTTTGCATTTTGCATGTTGCATGATCTCACAATGGCTAAACGAACTTCAATACTTAAACAATTCTCCACTCGCCTCTTCCAATCTAATAAGAGCTAAATCCCACATGAACGTTCCTCCAATGAAACAACAAGTAGAATCCTTTTTTGGGATCAAAATTGAAATTTGAGATCGTTCATATTATTAACTACTTGCATAATCAACCTTCAATCATCACAAAAATCTAGTATTCAACTTAACTGATTATCTTACATCAAACTATCAAAATTTCAACTTGGTCAACCGTAGTCAACTCATGGTTTAACCTAGTAAAACTTCATCTTTTAAGACCTTCCAACGATGTAAAATGCATTCCCAAATGTGTTTACTCACTTCTCAAATCAATTAACATGCTTCTAAACCATTTAATGATGACTTTTCTTGCCAGATTTTAATTTTAATCCCAAAGGGGGCATGGTATTGCACATCATTCAAATTTTGTAATCAAATTTGAAATCATATCTTTATGAAAATCAATTTCTATCAATATCTTTCATCAGTGATCAAGACAAACAATCACGTCTAGTTACTAATTCATCAAAAGTCCTCATTGCTTGGGGCAAATCTATCATCGCTTGGGGCATATCAGATTCATCAAGATCCATATCAATCTGGTATCCTCCTAATCTTGTAAACTGTATCAGTTTTTGCAACCATCGGATCATAGTGTTCTTTCTTTGGTTCTTCAGCAATTGAAGGGTTTGGATGTGATACCTGCTAGTTCTGCTAAGACAATTGAGTCTAGAACCGGTCACTCACTTCTTTGCAATCCTAAGGTTTGGAATCAGGTGTTTTGACACTTTTTCACAATCCACGGTTCATCGCTGCTATAGTGAACATTATCTTTGGTCATTCAAGACCTATTATCTCCATATCAAATCAATATCAATCAGCTTTTGTCTCATATCAATTATCAATTTCAAACATCAGTTTCATATCTTTATCAAACACAGACTATCTTTGAACCACTGCACTTCGCACAGTAATTCAAAGAGGGGCAAAATGTAATACCCCAAAAATGGGCTATAAGTTCATTAATCTCCTACATCTTCAATTCGAATGAAATCGACATCAAAGTCCTAATCTAAGGCACATCTAAACATCATCGAATCATAATTGATTATCTTAAATTCTACATCAGGGAATATTCCTAGTAATATTCCTAATCATCATAATTATCTTTAATTTTATAATTATTTGGCAATAAATCACATTTATCCTAAAGTTTGATTAATTGAATATTTTCATATTTAATTAATTAGATTTAATATTTGCCACTTAATTATGTAATTAAATTTAATTCTATCTATTATTAATTGTATTATTTAATTTTGACAATAAATCTAATATCATATGAATAATTGATTAAATTCTTATTTAATTAATTAAAGCAAGTTGTCATTATTTAATAATATAGTTTTTAATAAAAGTTTAAAAAATAATTGATTAACCCATAAATCAATTATTTATTTTCAAAAATCAGTTAAGTTGAGCATAAATCACTTTATTTATTAAATTAATTCATAAATAAAACATGCACAATCATAAAAGTAGACAACTATCAATTATCAATTAAAGCTAAACTCTATTTTGAGTTAAAACTTAGCTTTTGCATGTTTTTGTGACTTAATTATCTTTATTTAAAAATAATTCAAAAATCAACCTGAGTTATTTGAGTGATTTATGGCTTTTTCTCATGCACCTCCAAAGCCCTGGATTTCTATAAAACCAAGGCTCAACTCTTCATAATTCATATCTCATAATTTTGCAAGCTTACTTTGCCAAAGTCATCTACGAATTGCACAACTATTTTGAAGAATTGGAATTTGGAGAATCAAAGCTTATTGCGAATCAAGGCTATTGTGAGATCAATTTTTTTTTTTTACATTCATTTAGATTCTTTTTCATATCATTATTAGATCATTTTAGCATATCAATTTCTATATTAGCATAGATTCATATAAGTTTTTATCATTCTTATTGCATAGAAAATTCAAAAATATAGATTAATTGCATTCAATTCATATCTAGATCAATTGCATTCAAATCTTTCACTTAGGTGTCGTCTAGGTCACTGATCTCGATAACAATCTGAGAACATTAATCTCGCACCTACTAGAAGGTAGTAAATCGCTTGGTTAAATTATATTTCAATTTTGCATGATTTTGATTATAGCTAACCTCTAATGTTTTACTGAAGTGTTGTGTCTATAGATCAGGTACAAAATTCACACACACAGGTATCACTTGTTCAATCATCTGTGTTGTCTGCTTGAATACTGGTGTCAAAGTTCTCAAAATTTTCCATATCACTTCATTCTCTATCTTATCACCTCCACAAGACTTTATTCCTATTACAATCTCAGACATCCTACCAATATAGCTTCTAATAGATTCATCTTCCATCATTCTGACATCTTCAAATGCACAAATCCAATTATGTAATCTAGCCTTCTTTGCATGTTCATCACCTTCAAAAGTAGAATGTAAACCTTTCCAAATTGCATGAGATGTTTTCAAACATCTTACCTAACTATATTCATTCTTTGATAGTGCTGACAAAAGTGCTTCTCTTGCAAGTATGTTACACATGAATAGATCTAGCTCATCTTTAGTTCTTCCCTCTAGATAGTCTTCCTCAATGATAGTCTTCTCATTCTTTGTAATCAACCAATAACTTGGTCCTAAACACAATAAATGTGTCTTCATATTTTCTTTCCAGCTATCAAAATTTACTCCATCAAACTTAGGGCTTTCTTTCTTGAAATTCACCATGGATCTCCTTAAGTTGTTAAACTTTTCTTTCAAGGACCTGCTGCTCTGATACCAATTGTTAGAAAGTAAAGATCCCCAAGATAACTGAGAGGGGGGGGTGAATCATTTATCTGATAATTTAACCATTCAATTGATTTAAACAATATAATCAATGTAGTAATCAACCATAGAAAGATAACCATACACTATTGCACAATAACACAAGATATATTGACTAGGGAACCTCTTGAAAAGAGTAAACCCCGGTGGGAATGATGCCCACAAAATGATGCACTAAAATGAAAGTTCCTTGTTAGAGGATGGACCCTGTTAGGAGTCTTATGAAATACATTCAGTACATATAAATCCCTGTTAGGATATTTTGAATTCCTATTAAAAGATTCTAACCCGGTTAAGAGTTTATGGAAGACAGAAGGACCCACTGCCCAAACAGCTTCAAGGCAAGATCTCTGAACCCATTGTCCGAAAGATCTTAGAATTATTCAATAGAATAATATGAAATATATTACCTCCTTCATACTATGCCAAAACCACACTCTCTACTACACAAGATCACAATTCCAGATCTCTGTACTCACAAGTCTTCCTTCATCACTGAATTAGCTCTTTTCTTCACTTCATGCATATATTCGCATCTCAACTTTCACAATTCAATCCTCTCTACTCAATTCTCTTTTTTTTAAATTCTTATTACAACAAGGAAAACATTCCTTCTTATATACCAAACTCAAATAATTACAAATGAGTCGGTCCTCAATTACAAAATAATAATTTCTACACGCTACACACAAAATTCACATAAAATTGTCGGCTTCCAAATACTGTAACTTTCTCCAAACATATCCTCAAAGTTTGTGCTATGAACCACATCATCATTAATGAGTCTCCAATATCCCTTTAATTGCACAAAATCAGATTCCATCCTAGCTAAGAGATATCCTTCAATTTTTGAAAATCGCTACACAGAAACACTATCTAAACACTGCTTTCACCGAAATGCTCATAACTCTAATGAATGAATGAATTTATTTTTGCACTGTTAACCATAGGTTAATAACACACCAAAGAACATACCATCAATTGTGCAAAAGCCAATCTACAATACAACATGTGCACAAAACAAAACTATACTTGCTTTCCTGCTAATATCCAGAATATCACTGTGTTGACATCAATGACAATCCAAGTCATGAATGCAACAACAACTGCTACAGAATGACTACCAAAATACTTTGCATTCATTCCTAATAGTATAAAATTGCATCACAACCTCTATTACCTTTTCTTCATACTTCTTCTCAAATAAGCTCTTATCTTTCAAATGTTCTTCCCTCAATTTGTCCAATTCTTTCCTTTTTCTTTTGAAATGATTGGTTTCTTCAAGAAACTGTTGCTTCTCCCAATTGAGCCTTGCATCTAGGTGTGTCTCTGGGTAAGGTGATCATGGAAATTCAATGATAGGGCTAGATGAAGAAGCCACTATAGGTCTATCAGCTATCATTAATTGGGGTGAACTATGATCTTGTGGTACTAACAATTCAACAATTAACTTGTCCTTTTGGATCAACTCTATCTTAAGCTCATTATAAGACTTAAGTATAGTTTCAAACTTAAGCCTTAGCTCTTCCTTCTCTTGTGTATCATTTTCTACCACCTTAACATTAAATTTGGTAGTCTCTAAAATGAGGTTTGAAGCCTCTACACTAGAAGTCTCACCTACTCATTGCACTAACAAATTTCCAGCATACTCTGAAGAGAGAGCCTCTCTTTTTCCTTTTTTTTTTTCCCCTCTAAGGGACCACATTACCAAGGCTACATGATCACATAAGAAAGAAATACCTCAAGCAGCTTGTTGGGCTTGTTCTGCAATATTAAGGATCTTTATCTTGCTCTTCCTGAATTGATAAAAAATTATTGCATTTTCAATATCCCATTCTGGAAGAATTAACACCCTTGCAGTATGGACCATAGCCCTTCCCTCCTTAGGAGTAATCTTCTCAAATTGTTTCATTATTTCTCCCTTGGTTTTAGTTTAAATTTCTATTATGTCCCTATTAGGGAACTCTTCTTTATTCTTTTCACAAATCTTTGTAAACTGATTTATCTTCATTCTCCATAAAAATTGAAAAAATGCCCTAGTCTTTACAAACTTGTCATCAATGATAAAAGAATCACTAGCCTATTTCAAAATAGGGTCAATTTTCTTACCCTCAAACTCTACAATAGTTAGATCCATTGCTACCTCCTTAGGTGCCTCTGGCATTCCCTCCTATAATTCATCATTGGAAACAAAAATGTTCCCCTCATTCCTCATTTGTACTAACTATTTAGCTACCCCATGTTCATCTAAGTGTAAGGGGGATTGAGAAGGAGAATAAACATTTTGTTCTGATCCTAAGCCCTCTTGTCTCTGCCTCTTAGGAGAGGGTCCTTGAATTGTTTGATCATCCATAGGCTTCTTTCCTCTTGAAGTATAAGGAAGATCCTCACCTCTCTGCTATGTTGGTAGAAGAACAGTATAACCACTTCTCCTTTGTACAGTGTAAACTCCCCTTGGGGTCAACTTTGTATATCTTGGCTAGCTTAAAATATGCCTAGCTCTCTTAGGTTTTGTCTTGCTTACAACAACTCTTTTCTCATTCACTGCATGCATGATGCTTTCAAAATGCTCCATAAGAGCCTCTACCTTTCTGGCCCAGGGCTCAAAACCTTTCAATGGATCATAAGTTTTATCAAAATTACTGATAAAATCTACAGTCTTTTTGTAGATCACCCACTTTTCCTTCTTAATTTCTTGAGTTTGGAGATCAAAATCATTCCTTATTATGTCCTAATGAAAATAGAATTGGTACTCCATAAGATCACATCTTATCTTGTCCCTAAACATTCTTGATAAGAAACCATCATTGTCTACACACCTAACTACACCTGTAGGCATCCTCTAGGGCTGAAAGACTTGGTTTAAATACACCCATCCTCCTTTAGTGATAACATATTGATGGAAAATTGTAATATCTTGGAATAAAGTCCCTCTTCCTCTACCAGTGAGAGTAGTTTCCTACAGGTCACCAATTTGCCTTAAAATTTCTGCATATCCTATTTTTAGTGGAACTTGGTAGGGAAAAATTTATGGTGCTACCCTGCAATGATATCCTGACAATATTCTTTTGGTCTAATCTATCTTAACAATTCCCTTGGAATTCTAGGATTGTAAAAAAAATAATAATATCCTAAGCCTTGAGGCAAAATATCTATCAAAAGTAATAAAACTAGCATTGGTTCTATCCCATGACAAAGCTATGGTCCATAGCTGAACTGGGAGAGTTTCTCCATTCCTCTCTTTGACAATGTTGACTGTTGAACTGAAAAACTACTCACCTTTGTACAAGAACATATACATGAGAATAGAGTACCACCCAAAGGGCCTACTAACCTTCATATTTTTTATTCCCATCAATCCCTCATGGATTAGGTCAGCTAAGTGAGAGGAAAAGTCAAATATTAGTGCCAACTGGGGATGTAGAGATTGCACCATCATGAATATATATGGAACAAGCATATGAGTGGCTTCATCATGCCCCAGGATTAGAATTAGAGACTTATAAAAACCTTGTGCATGTTTACTGAATAGATCCAACCTAAAAGGCTTTGGTGTACTTGAGCTAACAACACACATTGATCCAATTTGGTCCAAAAAATCCCTTAGAGGCCCTATCCTTAAGTAATCTTTCTGAGCTTCATATACCTAAGTGAATTCATTAAAATCTATCTTTTCTAACCCAACAGAAGGGTCATTTAATGAAAATACCTCCCTGATCTCATCTTTTGTGATGCTGATTAGGTCATTTCCATTCACATCCTTGACAGATTTAGTCACAGGATCATAACACTTAGCAATTTGAATCAACAATTTTGCATCCATAAATACTCCAAGGACAACCAATTTCCATATATCAAATTGCCAAATATTACTAAGGGGGGCACACAAATTCCTCTGTGAATACGCTGACTTGAAAAAAATGAGACCATTGTGATCCTCTCCCACCCTAGCATCTCTCATCTAGTTTCCTCTATCATGGAGCCCACTATTTACATAATCCCTAGGGTTTCTTGGGACCAATTCCTTCAATCTTGTTGCCCCATTATTTGAATGTAGGAGCAATTGCATCAAGTCTTCAAAAATACCCCTATCTTTATACTCTATTTTCCTAGACAACTGGCTCTTTGGTGGCATTTTAACTAGGGCTTTCAAAACAATGTGTAAATACTAGAGAAAACCCTAAATATTACCAGCTAGCAACATAATTTCTTTTATAATTTCCTGAAAGCCTCAAAAAATTCTTGAATTAGAAATATGACCTACCAAGCGCCTGTAAAATTTTCCTTGATATCACTCTAGAAAACAATCCAGTTCACCAAGACGTTATGAAAGAGGTAAAGAATGAAATGATCAAATTGGAGTATATAATGTCTTACCAACCATTTTCAATTCATCTACATGAAGCTCATTAAGTTTTCCATTACTAAAAAATGGCGGCCTCAACATTCACAAGACACGAGCAATGCCACAGAGTAGAAATTCAAATTTGGATGATTGATCTTCTTTTCTTTTCAGTGCATCAGATGGTCAACAAAAATAGTCGTGAAACCCTCTAGTTATTTTCCCAAACTAGTTCCCAACTAATGAGAACAACTCAATTTAATCATGTGGGAAAAAGAAATAACTTAACTCAATTTTGATCAGGGCAGATAGGTGTCAACCTATCACTAAAATGTAGGCATAAGATCTAGACACCTTTCCTCAGCAGTGTAACAACCACCGTAGATCTTTTCCCAACTTATCGCGCTTTACCATTTCACAAAATGATGACCCCACCTTTCTTTTCAAACCTTTCATCGAATCAACAAATTCCACATTGGACAAACCAGCAGGCGGAACCCTAACTTTTTCCTTGGTGTTAAGCATACTGACATCTTGATAGGTCATCTCTTTCTTTTAGCCAATCAAAAACAAACATGTCAGCATGACCTGGTGAGTGAGGACCCACCTTTCAGTCCACATCCTATAAACAAGATCTAATGGTCATCGCTATATCGCAGGCCTTAAAAATCATGCATCTTATTCCAATGGTATACTGACAACCATAAGATCTTTTTAAGCTTTAACTATTCGAGAAGGTTGACCCTACTTTAATACTTCACTTAATTCTTCATCGAGTCAGAAACTGCCATGTTTCATAAAAATAGGTGGTTGGGCCCTTCTCCTTTCTTTTTTAGTACCAAACACCCTGTCGACTGCCACATCATAACTCATTTCAACCAATAGAAAAAAACCATATCATCATAACATGTCAATTTAGGGCCCACTTCATATCTCATCCCTCATATAGAATTGGATGGTTGCAACTATATCACAAAGCTTAAATACTTCACAACATTCATCAATGGTATAATGACAACTGTAAGATTAATCTGTGCTTTAACCTTCGAAAAAGTCCAACACCACAACTACTACGTCACTTAAGATAAGTGTCAACCTTAGAGAAACACCATGGAGACTGACAAGCTAGAACCTACCTCTATCAACAAAACTTTGATCGAATGCCTATCGCTAAACCGCGAAGCTTAAAAAGAAGTCAAATTGAGCCAATGGTATAATGACAGTTGTTGATGCATTCCTTTGTTTAATTGACAATAGGCTTTGAAGATGGGCTCGCTTGGATAGATGTCATTTTGTCGCTAAATCATATGTCATAAATTTTGACAATAGGGATTCTTAAGATTTAACGACAACCACTCATTTTGAAAGGTTAGTCATTTGGAAAAATTAACGGGACACTTAGGCTTTGAAAGAAATATTAAAAAGGGACCCCGTTCAACAACCTAGTGGTATAAGATATAAAGTGGTCATTTTAAAAGGGGTCAACATGTTTATTTGGAAGGTTAGTGAGCCAAAAAAGTAATGCTTAAACATAACAATGCTAAGACCAACTAGGGTTTTAATAACAATGCATAAGGCTAAACCCTTAGAACCATAATTCTCAAAAATGAAATTATGAGGATCAAAATTTAAAATAGTACTAACAGTGGCTCATACTTGGGGATGTGTATCTCCTGTAGATACAATGAGAAAACTAGAATCTCTTGGAAGAGCAGACCAAAACAAAAATTGACTGGGAACACAGAACTGCACACAAAACCCTAAACCTAAACCTCCACAGAGACTTAGGAAATCATTTAAGAGAAGTAAAATTTTAAGAATTGCCCATGAACTGGAAATTCCATGAGTTCTCTTGTCAGATTCTTCAATTTGTATGAACCTATTCCCCATTTCTCTTCAATGATATATGGGCCTAACTAGATGGGATCAAACTTCCCATGCTTTCCTTTATCTTCTAATCTTGCATTCCACATCAAGACCAAGTCACCACTTACAAAACTTCTCTGAGTGGTCCTTTTGTCGTACAAGACTTTGCATTGGGCTTGTATTTTCTCATTTTTAATATGTGCATCATTTCTTACCTCACTCAATTGAATCAAATCATTGATTCTAATGGTCATTTCATCCTCCATATCATCATCATATGCCTGTATGAACTGATACATCTGTAACAAATTATTTTGAGGCAATCTTGCATTAATCCCATAGACCAAGTCAAAAGAGGAACACCCTATTGCTTTCTTTACTATAACCCTGTCAGCCCATAAGGCTTGCAACAACTTAGAATCCTAGGCCCTTTTGTTCTTATCTAATACTCTCTTCAATATTTTAATCAAACTCTTGTTACTGGATTCAGCCTAGCCATTGCCTTGTGGATGGAAGGGAGATGAGTATGAGATTTTAATACCATTGTCCTGACAAAAGTCAACAAACTCCTCTGACCTAAAGCACATTGCATTATCAACCACCATGGTTTCTGGGAAACCAAATCTTGTAAGGATATTCTGCATCATAAAATTTGTTACCACCTTACTAATTGCTCTCCTTGAAGGGATTGCTTCAACCCATTTGGTGAAGTAATCTGTTGCTACCAAGATATAGGAATGTCCACCATTGGACTTGTTTGGGATTTCACCAATGAAATCCATACCCCACTTCTAGAAAGGAGCTTGGACGGCAATAGGTTTGAGAGGCAAATTTCCACTAAATTTCAATTTTCCTACAAATCTTTGACAAGGATCACAGTTCTTTACAAATTGATGGGTATCTTTGAAAAGTGTTGGCCACCAAAAACTTGACTTGATGATCTTGTGAGCTGTAGTCTTTTCCATGTAGTGTCCTCCACAAGTCCCAATGTGCATTTCATCCATTAGGAGCTTGGCTTTATCCTAGTCTACACATCTAAGCAAGACACCTTCATTGCTCCTCCACCATAACTCACCTCTTATAATTTCATACCTTATGGAATGAAGCTTAATAGTTCTTTTCTTGTTATCATCTAATTTAGGGGGTAAAACCATCTTTTGCAAATATTTAACAATATCCTTATACCACTCACAACAATCCATGTTACACACAAAAGGTCTCTAATCTTCCTCCAACATGTTTATTTGGTTTGCAGTCAGATTTCTTTGAGCCATCAAATTTTATAGGCCAAACCCTCTTACCAACTTTGTAATGTGAATGTCAATATTAAAATCTTGAATCCTATTGATCCATCTACATCTTCTTCCTAAAACTTCTTGCTGGACTAAGATATCCTTGACTGCAGCACTGGGAACATAGGTAACCACTATGGCTCCAACTAGATAACACTTGAATGTTTTGATAGCCTTTACTAAGGCATAAGACTACTTCTCAATAATGTCATAGTTCAGTTCTGCTACTTGTAAGGTCTTACTAAAAAAGGAAATAGGTTGTTCAAAACCATCAACATTTTTTTGTAATAGTACTACTGCAATAGTATGGGCAAATGCAAAGGAAAATATCTGCATAGGTTTTCTATAATTTGGTGTTTTCAAAACTAGGGCATGCTTGATAGCCCTTTTAATGTCATTAAAAGCTTGCACTGCTTCAGCATTCCATTCAACTTTTGATCCTTTCTTCAACATTCTTGATATAGGAATGTTAATTTTTGCAAAATTTGTAATAAATCTTCTCAAGAAATTGACCTGTCCTAAAAAGGACTGAATTCCTTTGATATTCTTTGGTAGAGACAATCTATCAATAGCTTCCACCCTTTTAGGGTCTATTCTTACTCCATCCTTTAAGACAATATGCCCTAAAATTTTTCCCTCTACCACACCAAACACACATTTCTTTGGATTCAAAGAAACCCCATACTGTAATGCTCTAATGAAGATCTTTTCTAGATGTTGGCAATGTTGTTCCTCCTTAGTTGAGAATGTTGTGAGATCATCCTGATACACCACCATGAACCTGTCAGTAAAATATGCAAAGGCTACATCCATGGCCCTTTGGAAAGTGGCACCAGCATTAGTCAACCCAAAAGGCATTCTCACATAAACATATGACCCCCATGGGGTTGTAAATGTAGTCTTGAATTGCTCTGTGTCTTTGACCATAACCTAATTATAACCAGAAAAGCTATCCATCATGGACATCAATTCTGACCTAGTGATCTTCTGCAACATATTTTCCATATTGGGTAGTCCATAATTATCTTTCAGAGAATTTATATTGAGGTTTCTAAAATCAACACAAAGCTTGATGTCACCATTCTTCTTTTTGATAGGCACCAAATTTGAAACCCAAGTGGAATGTCTAATAGGCTTGATTATTCTAGCATCCATCATCTTCTTAAGTTCTCCTTGCATTTTAGGTGCCAAGGTGGGGTTAACAGGTCTTAACTTTTGTCTGAAAGGTTTTGTACCTTCTTTTAGTGGAATCTCATATTGAAAGAGGTCCTCTCTATAAGCTTTAAGATCTTCATAGGACCAGGAAAAAGCATGTCTAAACTTTCTAAGAAGATCAATCAAATTTTTTCTATTTCTAGGGGACAAACACTTACCTATGTAAACCTTCTTGGGTACTATTTTTGTGCCCAAGTTTATTTCTTCAAGCTCATTTGTTTTATCAGTACTAGCAGAGAAAGCTTTGTATTTATTGTCAAATGCCATTTCAAGAGAAACCAATCCTTTGGGAACTCTATTTGATTTCAACTGCAAAACTTCTTTCCCAAAAATTACATCTTTACCGTTTACTATATCAACATAAGTACTGAAATTTATTTCTCTATCACCAAAATGAGATTCACATTAGAGAAATATTAATATGTCCTGGTCATCAAAGAAAACCTACCAATTTTCCACATTATTAGGGATGGAAGGCCTGGCTTCTACCTCTATATTGGATATATCTACAAATGTAACATCTTCTGGTCTAAGAGCTACATTAGCCAACAAGTCTGCCATGCGATTTTGACTTCTTTCCATCCAAGAAATGTTAAAAGCACTGAAGCTTTCAATTTCATCCCATATTGCATTTCTATACTACTTTAATTTTTGATTTTTTGAAGCATACTTTGATTTAACTTGGGAGACAACTAACTCAAAATCACTAACTACCTTCAAAAACTTTATACCATGCCTTGATGCCAACCTCAAACCTATCAATAGAGCTTCATATTCTACAACATTATTTTTGCATGAGAATAAAAAAGTAAAGGAGAATTTGAAAGTTTTACCATTTGGTCTATATGAGCAATATTCTAGCTCCAAACCCTTCCTTGCTGTTGGCACCATCAAAATACATGGTCCACAAACTGTCAAGGTCAATCCATCCCTCCTAGATTTTTGACTTATGTATATTTTCAACATCCTCCTCCACCTCTTCATCTTGGACTTTGAAAGCATTGATGTCAGTGTCAATAAAACAATTCATGGTGTCTTCTTCTTCTTCAATCATATGTGGAGTTCTAAGTTCCCTAGAAATCTTAATATTCTATCCTTCAAAGTTGAAAGTAGAAAATGACAAGTCACACTATATGCTTCCTCCCATAGAAGCACTCCACTTTCTTGATAGTAACATCCCATATTGGGGAGGAATATCCACTACCAAGATGCTCATGGTCAATTGTTTGCTAGGGTATGCAGCCAGTCTGTAAGGTAGAGCTTTAATAGTACCCACAACTGGCACTTCCCTTGAATCCATTGCTTGACACTTTCCATGAGGTGTATCCTCTTTTAACCCTAATGATTTCATAACCTCAGTAGGCATAATAGTGTTTGATGCTCCTGAATCAATCATACAATTTTTTAGCAACTTTGCATTTATCTGCAAAGTCAAAAAGAAAGGATCAACTATTCATGCTGTAGTACTAAAAACATTTGTATCCAAATAGATTTGGGGAATTTTAGAAACAATCTCCTCATTAAAATTTTCATTTTCATCATTCACAGTTGCTACTTGTTTCTCAATCCTTTCTATTTTTTGGGAGTCTATGGATGCTACACCATTTACCCAATTTAAGGCTTTTTCCTTATGCTCTTCTATTCTCATCATTTCCAGCAATGGGCCTTTGACAGTAATCTATGACAAAAATTTGATCATTTCTATTGGAACATATTTTGAATCAGAGACATTTGGCTTCGTACTTGTAGCTTCTTTATCAACCTTCTGGATGGATATATTTGCAGGTTCTTTAATCTGTACTCTATCCTCCTTCTGCAAAATTGGAACGACCTCAACTGTGGGTTTAGATTTTACTTTATAGAAAATGTTGGGCTTAACATTTTTCTTTGTTTTGACCTTATCAATAGCATCAACATCCTTTAACTTATTCTGGGATGTCTTTACATCTTTCTCTATTTTCTTGATGAAAATACCAGTAGGCTTTTGATTTGGATTACCAACTACTCTATTTCTCAGGTTGTAACTTGTTTTAGCTTGAGTAACCATATCTGCTATTATCAAGGCAATTTCCTCATCAGATGGCCTTCTTAAAACAACTATCTCTTTACCCTTCAAAACATTACACTAAATGTTATCAAGCTCACTATCTTCATCTGAAAAGACTTGTTGATGGTATGATTCAGCTTTGGTCTGAGAATTCAAGATATCCTAATTTTCATCTTCTTCAGTAGAATCAACTTCATCCCAAACATGGGAGGAAATCATTCCACATCCTTGGTCATCATAAGGCTGTTCCTCATTACACTCCTACTCCTCTTGTGATGAGACACTTTGGGATATGACACAATAATTAGGATCATGTGGTGATTGACAAACAATACACCATGGGACATCTTCCACCACATTCATTGAGTTCCTTTGCAATGGATCAGGGGTCCTATCATTTGGTTTGTCTTTTCTCTTAGGAAGAATAGGCTTCCCATCTTTCCATTGATTATTATATGGATAGTTCTACATTCTTGACAATTTGTTAAAGTTGTTAAAGGCAGGCTTATCACCTCCTACAACTTTATTATTTCTGTTCTCACCAAGCTTTAAGTCCTTTATTGCCTTCAAGATTTTCTTTAAGCTATCACCATCCTTTGGTTTTACACTCATAGGATTTCCTGGATCCTTTCTATTCAACAATTGTGATTTGTTATCTTCTCTTCTTCCCAATTTTCTTGAAATTCCATGGTTACTCTCTATGTTTATAGCTAGTTTATAAGCTTCAACAAGACTTCTTGGGTTTTTATCTCTCAAAAGATAACCCATCTTAGAATCAAAGGCATTTAAATAGGTGACAAGACATACTCTATCATCCAATCAGATGACTTGCAAGAGTTTATGCATGGCCTTTTGGAATCTGACATTAACTCAACAACATCCTCATTGAAAATTTTATTGATGTTATTAAATTCATTTAAAATAAATCCCTCATGTGTTTTATCCCCATATTTCTCCTTGAAACAATGTATAAGTTGATCCCATGAGCCTTTGCTACCATGTGGCAAAGCCCTAAACCAATCCCTTGAATCTTCTATTAGGGATTGTACAAATAATTTCATGATAACATCATCAGGCACAATGTTATAATCATCAATCACATCAATAAACTTTTTTAGGTGCTCCTCACAAGTGACAACATTACTTCCAGTGAATTTAGGAAGTTTCTTCCTAATTTTTTTAGGGATGGGGTTAGGATATCCAGGGATGCTAGTAAAAACCAACTGTTTACATCTTTCATGAAAAAGCCCTGTATTGAAAACACTAGCACCTTGGGATGTAGATGCATTAGTGTTTGTCATGGAAAAAATCCTAAGCCCTCCTAGTGGAGGAATACCTGCTATCTGATTAGCAATGTTCACAACATTTTCTCCTTGTGTCACAGTAGAATTAGCAAAGTTAGTGGGTCCTGTAGACTGTCTAAGAAAGTCTATCTTCTTTTTCATTTCTAGTGCTGAAGCTTCCAATTCTACTTTTTCCAATTCTTTGGCTAGCAATTCCTGCTCTCTCTTGACTTTCTCAACGTCTGCTTCTAACTTTAAAGTTGGATCTATGGGAAATTTAGGGCCTATAGGCTCATTAATTGAAATGCCCACTGCTTTCTGCTTTCCTTTATCCCTAGGATTCCTTGTTTCAAACACTTGTTGGACAATGGGCTATTCACTTGTCTATTCAGGAATGGGAACATAATTTATGGCTTCTAAATTCAATAGTTGTCTTTTTAACTGGTCAACCCTTATCATGGCATGCCTAATTTTTTCTTCTCTTTCCTTTTCTCTCTTTTTCCTAATAGCTGCTTGTTCATGTATTCTTCTTTCTAATTCATATACTTCTTTAAAGATCTCCTTAGAATCAAGTAAGGTTGTTTCAGATTCAACTTGCTATATTTGAGGCTCCTCTTGTTGATCTTGAGCTTTATGGAGGCCTTGGGGTAATGATGAACCAAGGGTGAAAGAAGGGACAAAATCTTGTCTATTTATACTCTTACTTCTAGATCTCCTTTGCCCTCCATACCATTTGTTAGGGATTATTTTCCTATTATGAGGCAAATTTTCACCCTCTCTTTCTGTAGGGGAATAATAATCTTCAAACTGATTTAGACATAGATCAACAACCTCCTCATATTTTGAGGCATTCCCCTCCTGACTAGGAGGAGCAAGGCCTTCTTGTCTCGAGTTTCCCTTTTGTTTCCAAGTAAAAGACATGTCATTAGTACTCTTTTCTCTTCTAATTTGACCTCATCTAGATGTAGCTAGAAGTTCACCCTGCAAACTTTCTTCTGGGTGTTCCTTCCTCCAGGACCTTGTATTTTTGAAACTCATTATGATATAGTAACACCTTATTTAGCACTAGTTACAAAGATATTTAGAGTCACCACCCACACCAAATGGGGTTTCTATGATTTTAAACAAATAGGAAAGGGTAGGCAAAAATTTGAAAAGGAATCAACTCTGTATTCAAAGGTAACTAATTGGTTTAAAAAAATAAGTAGGCCAGGAGTCTATTTCAAATTGTACCTACATTATTTTACACAAATCTTACAACATCCCCAACAAAGTCACCATCTTGTTGGTGACTTAGATGGGCCAAATCAATCTAGGTAGTAAGGTATTGAAAGTTTGTAATATAACCAGAGAATCTAAACTGATTTATTTCTTTGTTATGCTCTCTTCCCCAACAGAGTCACCATCTTGTTGGTTCTTCAAAATATTTTACACTCCATGAGATACCAATATACTTATGACTGATATTAAGGAGGGGTTAACTCCAAATGTGGGAAATCTATAAGTAATTGGACCAACTATAGGGACAAGACTGCCCTCTTCACTTCTGGCTCAACAAAACCAAGGTGGGTACACCTGATCCAATAAATACAACTCTATTCTTTACTCAATACTGGATCTTACAATAGATAACAATGAGAAAGTACTAAATAAAAACCTATTATTCATTGACTCTCCATCACTGGATAAAAAAACTATATAAAGTAAATGAAACTTTTAAAGACTGGTATTGATTATATATTTAGGATTACAAAGATTTTGATCATTCCCCACAAAGAAAAGATAGGAAAATATAGGCCAGTGCCTTATCCATTGGGAAAAATATCAAAAGATAGAATGAATACAAATATGTTCTAAGAATAACTATCCTTTGAACATAAATACAAACACCCCAAATCTTTCCTACTTATAGAAAATCCACAAATAAATTCAGTGAACATGCATCCCACCCTGAGCAATATTTAATCCAACCCTAGATCAGAACTCAAAGCCAAATACATACATATAAATCTCTAAAAGATTTAAAGATTCACAGAATGAATACAAAGGAGAGACAAAGATTTGAGATTTGTATTAAGCATAACCTTGATCATGTGTATACATCATATTATGAGTAGTAAGCTTGCAAGATAGCGGTAGCAACCTGTACTTCTTCTCTATCACTTGATAAGAAATAATAAAAAATGTTACAATCCTCGATTGAGGGCTGGGGTTTCAAAATTTCTATCTTCTCAACACCTAAACTCTCAATGCCTAGAATGATCATGGAAAATCCTTTTTATACAAGGAGATGCAACAAGCTACCGATCATTCTAGGGCTTAGAAAATTCTAACCTAAATTTTTTTCACAACAACACTATTAGGTTTACAATAAATACATCGATCAAAATTGGTGAGATATTTGTAGATGAGCCACCTTGCTTTATGTCTTCAATTCTATCCTTAGCTTCTTCCAACAAATCTGATTTCCATATCCTCACTGTCATCTCTACAATAAATACCTCTCTATATCTCAACAACCTTCATGACTCAAAAGGTTACAATCTTCATTTGTCATTAGGAGGTAGGTGGAGTATTTACTTTTTCTGCATGAGGTATGTACTGATACCTCCACTTGTTATACACCTCTTCACTTGGGAGCTCAAAATTTGCAAATTTTGCATTTTTGCTAGATAACTGTTCCCACTTGTCCTCTAGTTGACCAATTTCTCACTGAATGAAATCAAACTTAGACTTGGCAGAAATTAATGTCTCAATAGTATGTATAAAAAATAAAGTATTCTCTAAAGTCAAAATGCTAGTCATTCTAGCAAAAAAGTCATCATCTATTTGTGCTCTCCACTTGATCAATTCCTTAAGTTCACCATTCTTCTTAGAAACTCCTGGGATCAAGTCACAGTTGGGGAGTGTCAATTATTTCTTTAGCAAATTTGACTTTATTTCAAAATCACCCAAAAGTATATCATGCTCTACAAGCTTTTTTACATTCTGATGTGGTGGCTTGATCAATGGATCAGGATCATTTTGAGACTTGGACAACCATCTGAATAACCTCACATTCAGAGATCTCTCAATCCATTTTTTGAAGATTGGTCCAAACTCACTCTTATGCTTATCCAATGATATAAGCAATATCCTTAGCCTCCTAGCATGGTCAAACAAAATTGTGGGATTCAGATTTGTAGTGAATTGCATCATAGCCTCTATTACATTTTCTTCATACTTCTACTCTAATAAGCTCTTATCTTTCAAATTTTATTCCCTCAATTTGTCCAATTCTTTCCTTTTTCTTTTGAAATGATTGGTTTCTTCAAGCAACTGTTGCTTCTCCCAACTGAGCATTGAATCTAGGTGTGTCTCTGGGTAAGGTGATGGTCAAAATTCAATGATAGGGCTAGATGAAGAAGCCATTGTAGGTCTATCAACTATCATTAATTGGGGTGACCTATGATCCCATGGTCCTAACAATTCAATAATTAACTTGTCCTTTTGGATCAACTCTATCTTAAGCTCATTATAAGACTTAAGTACAGTTTCAAACATAAGCCTTAGCTCTTCCTTCTCTTGTGCATCCTTTTCTACCACCTTAACATTAAATTTGGTAGTCTCTAAAATGAGGTTTGAGGCCTCTACACCAGAAGTCTCACCTACTTGTTGCACTAACAAATTTCCAGTATACTCTGAAGAGAGAGCCTCTCTTTTTCCTTTGTTTTCTTCCCTTCTAAGGGACCACAATACCAAGGCTACATGATCATCTGAGAAAGCAATACCTCTAGCAGCTTGCTGTGCTTGTTCTATAGTAACAAGGGTCTTTATCTTGCTCTTCTTGACTTGATAAAAAATTATTGCATTTGCAATATCCCATTCTAGAAGAATTAATACCCCTACAGTATGGACCATAGCCCTTCCCTCCTTAGGAGTAATCTTCTCAAATTGTTTCATCATTTCTCCCTTGGTTTTAGTTTCAATTTCTATTATGTCCTTATTAGGGAACTCTTCTTTCTTCTTTTCACAAATCTCTTTAAACTGATTTATCTTCATTCTCCATAAAAATTGAAAAAATGCCCTAGTCTTTACAAACTTGTCATTAGTGACAAAAGAATGACTAGCCTATTTCAAAATAGGGTCAATTTTCTTACCCTCAAACTCTGTAATCGTTAGATCCATTGCTACCTCCTTAGGTGCCTTTGGCATTCCCTCTTGTAATTCATCATTGGAAACAAAAATGTTCCCTTATTCCTCATTTGTACTAACTATTCAGCTACCCCATGTTCATCTAAGTGTAAGGGGGATTGAGAAGGAGAATAAACATTTTGTTTTGATCTTGATCTCTCCTCTTCCTTTTAAGAGAGGGTCCTTGCATTGTTTGATCATCCATAGGCCTCTTTCCTCTTGAAGTAGAAGGAAGATCCTCATCTCTCTGCTGTGTTGGTAGAAGAACAGTATAACCACTTCTCCTTTGTATAGTATAAACTCCCCTTGGGGTCAACTTTGTATATCTTGGCTGGCTTAAAATCTTCTTAGCTCTCTCAGGGTCTATCTTGCTTACAATAGCTCTTTTCTCATTCACTACAATGCATGATGCCTTCAAAATGCTCCATAAGAGCCTCTACCTTTTTGGCCCAGGGTTCAAAACCTTTCAAAGGATCATAAGTTTTATTAAAATTCATGATAAAATCTACAGTCTTTTTGTAGATCACCCACTTTTCCATCTTAATTTCTTGAGTTTGGAGATCAAACTCATTCCTTATTATGTCCTCAGGAAAATAGAATTGGTGCTCCATAAGAGCACATCTTAGCTTGTCCCTAAACATTCCTGATAAGAAACCCTTACTATCTGCACACCTAACCATAGTTGTAGGCATCCTATAGGGGTACAAGACTTGGTTTAAATACACCCATCCTCCTTTAGTGATAACATATTGATGGGAAATTGTAATATCTGGGAAGAAAGTCCCTCTTCCTTTACTAGTGAGAGTAGTTTTCTATAGGTCACCAATTTGCCTTAAAATTTCTGCATATCCTATCTTCAGTGGAAATTGGTAGGGAAAAATGTATGGTGCCACCCTACAACCATATACCCTAAATACTATGGAGATTGGATACAATATAATATCACCAAAATTATGAACTATGGTAATAGCCTGACAATATTCTTTTGGTCTAATCAATCTTAACAATTCCCTTGGAATTCTAGGATTGTCAAAAAGCAACAATGTCCTAAGCCTTGAGGCAAAATATCTATCAAAAGCAATAAAACTAGAATCATTTCTATCCCACGAAAAAGCTGTTGTCCATAGCTAAACTGGGAGAGTTTCTCCATTCCTCTCTTTGACAATGTTGATTGTGGAACTGAAAAACTGCTCACCTTGTACAAGAACATATGCATGAGCATAGAGTACCCCCCAAAGGGCCTACTAACCTTCATATTGTTTATTCCCATCAATCCCTCATGGATTAGGTTAGCTAAGTGAGAGGCAAAGTCAAAGATTAGTGCCAACTAGGGATGTAGAGATTGCACCATCATGAACATATATGGAACAGGCATATGAGTGGCTTCATCATGCCCTAGAATTAGAGTTAGAGACTTATAAAAACCCTATGCATGTTTACTGAATAGATCCAACCTAAAAGGCTCTGGTGTACTTGAGCTAACAACACAAATTGATCCAATTTGGTCCAGAAAATGCCTTAGAGGTCCTATCCTTAAGTAATCTTTCTGAGCTTCATATACCTAAGTGAACTCATTAAAATCTATCTTTTCTAACCCAACAGAAGGGTCATTTAATGAAAATACCTCCCTGATCTCATCTTCTGTGATGCTAATTAGGTCATTTCCATTCACATCCTTGATGCATTTAGTCACAGGATCATAACACTTAGCAATTTGAATCAATAATTCTACATCCATAAATACTCTAGGGACAACCAATTTCCATATATCAAATTTCCAAATATTACTAAGGGGGGCACATGAATTCCTCTATGAATACACTGACCTAAACAAAATGAGACCATTGTGATCATCTCCCACCCTAGCATCTCTCATCCGGTTTCCTTTGTCATGCAGCCCACTATTTACATAATCTCTAGGGTTTCTTGGAACCAATTCCTTCAGTCTTGCTGCCCCATTGTCTAAATGTGGGAGCAATTGCATCAAGTCTTCAAAAACACCCCTGTCTTTATACTCTGTTTTCCCAGACAACCCCCTCTTTGGTGGCATTTTAACTAGGGCTTTCAAAACAATGTGTAAATACCAGAGAAAACCCTAAATATTACTAGCTAGCAACATAATTTCTTTTATAATTTCTTGAAAGCCTCAAACAATTCTTGAATTAGAAATATGACCTACTAGGTGCCTATAAAATTCTATTTGATATCTCTTCAGAAAACAATCCAGTTCACCAAGACGCTTATGAAAGAGGTAAAGAATGCAATGATTAAATTAGGGTATATAATGTCTTACCAACCATTTGCAATTCATCTGCATGAAGCTCATTAAGTTCACCATTACTGAAAACTGGTGGCCTCAACATTCATAGGATGTGAGCAACATCATAGAGTAGAAAGTCAAATTTGGACCATTGATCTTCTTTTCTTTTTGGTGCATCAGACGGTCAAAAAAAATAGCTGTGCAACCCTCTAGTTATTTTCCCAAACTAGTTCCCAACTAATGAGAACAACTCAATTTAATCATGTGGGAAAAAGAAACAACTTAACTCAATTTTGATCAGGGTGAACATGTGTCAACCTGTTGCTAAAATGCAGGCATAAGATCTGAACACCTTTCCTCAGTGGTGTAACAACCATCGTAGATCTTTTCCCAACTTATCATGCTTTACCATTTCCAAAAATGATGACCTCACCTTTCTTTTCAAACCTTTCATTGAATCAATAAATGCCACATTGGACAAACCAGCAGGTGAAACCCTAACTTTTTCCTCGGTGTTAAACATACTGATAGCTTGACAGGTCACCTCCTACTTTCAGCCAATCAAAAACAAACATGTCAGCATGAGCTGGTGACTGAGGACCCACCTTTCAGTCCACATCCTATAAACAAGATCTAACAGTCATCACTATACTGTAGGCCTTAAAAATCATGCATCTTATTCTAGTAGTATACCGACAACCACAGGATCTTGTTGAGATTTAACTATCCAAGAAGGCCAACCCTACTTTAATACTTTAATGAATTCTTCATCGAGTCAAAAACTACCATGTTTCATAAAAATAGGTGGGTGGGCCCTTCTCCTTTCTTTTTCAGTACCAAACACCCTATCGACTGCTACATCACAACTCATTTCAACCAATAGAAAACAACCATATCATTGTGACATGTCAATTTAGGGTCCACTTCATATCTCATCCCTCATATAGAATCAGATGGTCATCTCTATATCACAAAGCTTAAATACTTCACAACTTTCATCAATGGTATAACAACAACTGTAAGATTAATCCGTGCTTTATCCTTTGAAAAATTCTGACACCATAGCTACTATGTCACTTAAGACAAGTGTCAACCTAAGAGAAATGCCATAGAGACTCACAAGCTAGAACTTTCCTTTGTCAGAAAGATGTTGATTAGACACCTGTCGCTAAAATGCAAAGCTTAAAAATAAGTCAACTTGACTCAATGGTATAACGACAGCCATTGATGCATTCCTTTGTTTAATCGACAACACGCTTTGAAGACGGGCCCACTTGGATAGATGCCATTTTTTTGCTAAATCACATGTCAGAAATTCTGACAATAGGGAGCCTTAAGATTTAATGATAACCACTCATTTCAAAAGGTTAGTCATTTGGAAAAATTAATGGGAAACTTAGGCTTTGAAAGAAATATTAAAAAGGGACCCTGTTTGACAACCTAGCGATATAACATATAAAGTGGTCATTTTAAAAGGGGTCAATATTTCACATGTTTATTTGGAAGGTTAGTGAGCCAAAAAAGTAATGCTTAAACATAACAATGCTAAGTCCAACTAGGGTTTCAATAACAATGCATAAGGCTAAACCCTTAGAACCATAATTCTAAAAAATGCAAATATGAGGATCAAAATTTAAAACAATACTAACAAGCACATGGAAGAAGATGTAGGCCTTGGTGAAAGAGGCTTATGTGCCAGAACATTATGAAGTACAAATTCATAAGAAAAGACAAAGCCTGAGATAAAAGGAGATGGATGTCTTAGGGTACATAGAAGAGTTTCATAGACTCTCTATGAAAGCTAAGAAGGTAGAAGTAGAAAGTGTCAAACTTGCAAGGTATATGCGAGGACTAAGAATAAACATACAAGATGATTTGAGTTTATGCTCTCCTACTATAGTCCAATATTGATTTCAATTAGCACTGAAAGTGGAAGAAAAATTCAAAAGGAAATAAGAATGAGGCACTAGAGACAAGGGGCAACAACAATCCTAACAAAAATTTCAGATGAAGAGGCAATTCTTGGAATAAAGGACAGTCAAGCAGTGACAAATCCTCAGAGTAGAATCAAGGAGGAAGAGAACAAGGAGAGTCAAGAAATAGAGGAGGCTCTAGAGGAAGGAGACCTTTTGGTAGTGGTAGGGGTAGATCTAATGAACCCTTAAGATGCTACAACTGTAATCAATTAGGGCATCATGCAAGAAGATGCCTTGAGAAGAGAAAAAATAACCAAGGTGAAAGAAGAATACAATTGGTCCAAGAAGACAACCAAGAACTAGAAGCTGAAGAAGGGACAAGCCTAATGATGAGACAAACCTTTTTTCAAGTACCACATGCTCAAGAACTACCACAAAGGAAGAATCTGTTCAGAACGAGGATTAGTGCCAACGAAAAAGTATGCAACTTGTTAATAGACTTTGGTTCAATAGAGAACTTAATTTCTAAAGAAATGGTATAGAAGTTAGAACTGCATAAAACACCACATCCTTTTCCTTATAATGTTTCTTGGCTCACTAAAGGATAACAAACATTAGTAACTAAACATACTATGGTAGAATTTTTTCTATGAGACTTCAAGGATAAAGTCTTATGTGATGTAGTAGAGATGGATGCTTGCCATCTTCTACTTGGAAGACCATGGAAATATGACATGGATGCCACCTATAGTGGTAGGAAGAAAACATATTGTAAGTACCTAAAATGCAATGTCTAAGAACACAAGGCTAAGCTAGCATTCAACAAAACAAAGAAGATAAAAACTTAAGCTAAGACCTACAAAATGGAAGCAAACAAACTCAAAAGCAATATAAAAACCCTTAAGTAAACCTCCAAGATGTAGAAGATTTGTCCAAAGGTTTGGATGTGTGCTCAAATTCTATGCTCAAGCTTCAATAGAGAAAATGGCATGATAACTTTTCTTCAATGGTGGATGAAAATGAAGGAAGAGAGCTTCTCTTTTAAAGAAAGATGGGTGAAATGGATGGTCAAGATTAAGGGGCAAAAGAGGAGTGAGAAATGGTGGAGATGCATCCAAGGGAGAGCACATGGATTGTATTTTCTCAAATGCATAGCATTGTCACAAGTGTCACAATGGTGGAGGATGAGAGGAGAGGCACCTTTGGAAGGTGTGAGAGGGGACAAGTGTGTAAGAGGTGTAAGAGGCTTTTGATTTCTCATTGGAGGATGTGGAGGTGATGTCATAAGAGGTTGACTTTGTAGTGAATTAACATCCTTTAATCTTGGATTATGATTGTGCACATGCTTAAGAGGTGATTAGGCTTGGTAAATGGAGGATTAGGGAGATGTGATGGAGGAGAGAGAATGAGTGGAAGATTAGATTAGCTAAGCATGGATTATTAGCTAATAGGGGAGATTTTGAATTAAATATTTTATTTAATTCCAAGTGGGAGGAAAAGGGGATTTATGAATTAGTTTATTTAGATAAAATTATCCATTTAAATTAATAGAGGAATAGGGGTTTAATTAATTATCAGACTATAGGTTTGTCATTTTGATAATTAATTAGGCTATAGTTAATTAATTAAATTAATTAACTAGGGGATGACATAAATTAATTAAATAAATAATATTTAATTAACAAGATGTCCTAGGAAAAGACTAAATATGATTACTAAATTATGTAAGCAAGTTAGGTGTCTACATTTTGCCCCTCTTCGATGTAGTGTTAAAATAACACTATTTCGAAGATGTTTTTAACAAAAGAGATGACATGAAGCATGGACTAGGTAATAGAGTTGCGTCAGCTATGGGAGAGGATGTGGCTAGATGGTGCCTCCTCGAGAGGATGATGGGGAAAGAAAAAGTGGCCCGAACGGTGGCTCGATAGGAAAAAAGGGGGGAAAGGAAGGGAGAGTGCTACAGGCTAAGGAGGTGCATGAATGAAGGAAGGAAGGGTGAAAAAAAGGCCATGAGGAATGAAAATGGGAAGGATGGGAAGAAACAAGAGGAATCAGGGCATCTAGGAGTAAAAATGGGGGTCCAGGGAGGCCTATATAAGGGTCGGAGGGGTCAAAATCAATTCATTTGCACACCGAGAGCTTAGAAATTGTGACTACAGAGCTTTGATATGCAAAGAGGAGATGGCACAGTGAGGGTGAATGACACACTAGATGGACATTGTGAGACATGTGGCATGGAGTGGATGGCCTAACCAACAGGTAGGATAAAAAAACCAAACCTTTCGTTGTGTTTTTGGTGCATTTATTTCATGTTGTAGGTTAAAAAAGTGCATTCCCACGGAGTGCATGCCCGACGGGAACTCTCTTGCCCTGGTGGGAATGCGTTCTCACAAAAGATGGGTGGGGTCTAAAATTTGGGGGGTCATGCACTTTTTGTGGGATCATAAAAATTATGGGAGGGGTTGCGGGACCGCAGTCTCATAAGAATATCTTGCAGGATCACATTCTCACGAGCTGGCAGTGGGGTGCCAAAAACAATATTCCCATGGGGGGAGGGAAAATGGGTAAGTGGAGTGGGAATGCATTCTCATCTTGCTGGTGTTTGGTGGGAATGAGGGAAGGGTTGTCCCTATAGGAACGCGGGGATGAAAAGCTCTATGAGAATGCAGGGAGAAAAATCTCCATAGGAATGTAGGGAAAAGAAACTGGTTAGGCTTAGTGCTAGAGAAAAAATTGACATGTTGACTTGGCTTGGATGCAGTGGTCGGTGGATCAACTGATGAGTCAAGAGAGATAGGCAATAGTGATGATTATCTTGGAGTAGGTCATGGTGGTAGACTGGGCTCGAGTGGATGCATTGGGCCTGGGATATCTGGCATGGATGCCACACATACAGACGTACATGGCACTGGTGACAGTGCTATGTGAGTGCTAGCATTCAGAGATGGGGACATTTCATCTACCCACTGGGGAGATTATGGTGACCTTGGAGGATGTATATCACATCTTTTGATTACTGGTGCGAGGGGTACCGATGGTAGTAGGCATGCACACACAGGCGCAAGTAGTGGCCCCACTACTAGGGCCAGGAGTAGTGCTGATCTTGGCACATGGGTAGTTGGCATTAGCACAACATCCCATAGTAGCACTAGTAGGATGATAGGTCCATTAATATGTTTTGAGATTAGTATTAGGGTATCTCTCCCCAGACACAGGTGGGAGGAGTGTTACACTATTATTGATTCCCATGATTGTGCAAATTGTGGACGTAAGGGTACCAACAGCATGGGGTACACTAATGTTGGTAGAGATGTACTGTGACCTTCATCAGATAGTCTATCACGGAGTGGGGATGGGTAGGAGCTTTGGATTTTCTTCCCTCCTATAGGTTTGGGCTTGGGAGCACATAGCAGTGCTATGACCTTTAGGCCAAGTGGATAGATAGGTGGAGGAGCTTGTAGCATACACTTGGGGAGACCTAGTGACATATCACGAGAGCTGGGACATAGACTTCTGATGGGAGATGATAGATGGGATCAAGGATAGGATCACATGGTGTCCATACCTTGGACATGCACCATGGGCTAAGGATGCATGAGAGTTGGCATTCACTATGATGCCCACACACCTTACAGGGTGATGGGACTATATTGTGGAGCAGTACAAACCAGATAGGACATCTCATTAGTTTGGATTTAGGCAAGATGTGCCACAAGGGGAGTGATGGTACAATCGGGCCACCTACGAGAGGATATCAAAGTTTGGGCCATCGATGGATAGGGGAGGACTACTGGCCGCCTATCAAGCCATGCAACCATTTGTGTGGGATTGGGTTGGAGGGGTTGTGGATCCAGGGACCACACCAGCATATGATGCCTGGTTTCAACCACCTAGGGTGGTAAGGAGATCAAGGCTACTAGATGGTGAGGGAGGGGCACCAACCATGTATAAAGGCTAGAGATGAGGGGGGAGAGTAGGAGGGGGAGATAGGGCAAGGATAGGAGGGAGGGATAAAGGAGGGAGAGGAGGAGATGGGGATGGGGATGGAGACGGAGATGGAGATGGGATGGATGTGGATGGAGGGGGAAGGGATGGGCTAGAGATACTAGTAGGTCCAACACTAGAATCACCACCCTGAGCAGGACCACTAGTAGCAGTAGGATCTTGATCAATTAGGGGTGGGGGGGATGATGTAGCAACATGCTTAGCCTAACTGTAGGCTACACATGATACCACTACGTAGATGCTCTGAGACACATAGGTGGAGTGAGATGTTTTGAGAGTAGAGAGGGATGGGCTGCTGGGGGAGAGGGATGAGCTAAAGATAGAGAGCGATAACCTAATTATGCACTTAACACAATCCATACAGGATGGGCTGATGATGATGGATGAGAGGGAGAATCTAAGGAGGGAGAGGGATGACCTGATTGTAGAGAGAGATGGTCTATAGGTGGAGAGTGATGGGCTATGGTCAGAGTGAGACTAGCTACTAGGAGAGAGGGACACTACTACATAGGAATCCCATGAGTAGTTGGGAGAGGTATCTTGCTTCCAACGATAGTTAGTGTGGTTGGGAGAGTAGGTGGGCTTCTACCAGGGTTATATCTTGTAGCTATGCCACCTGAGTGAGTACATCAGTACAGGGAGCCAAGCCGGTCATTATTGATAGGATCAAGTGTTAGCAGGAGGATGGGGTCTAGTGGGAGTCATAGATCTAGGACCAATGGGAGCCATAGGGTAGGTGAGGGGAGCCGTCAGTTGGGCCACACACAGAGTTAGTAGCACTTGACCAGTGGTTCGGTATAGATGGCAGAGGTGGGAGGATCAGAGTTAGGGGTAGGGATGGAAATGGATATAGGTGATATTCTGATATCTAGAGAGGTGCGGAGTATGGGGATATAGGGCATAGGTGCATAGGGTTTAGTGAGCCGTCCACTCATCCTACAGGTACTTCCAGAGGTAGACCCATTAGCTGGAGATTTTGATATGCAGCCTCCCTCAAGAGAGGTAGATAGGTAGTGATATGCTATAGTTTTGATTATATGATTCATTTATTGATGGAGGGCATAGTCCCAATTGTATATTCATATCTGTACTATTGGTATTATTATGGACTTAGACATACATTTGTTGTTTCATGCTTTTGGGTTGGGAAATGTACCTTCATTCTTTGCGATGATTTTTGGTATATATATGATGAGCTAGGTGGGATATAATGTGTTATGGATAAATGTATGGATGCTTATGATGTACTAACATGGATGATGCAAGATGTGATGTGATTTCTATATTCTATGAGACTGACATGTGTGTGATGCAGGATGTGATGTGATTTCTATATGCTATGCTTTATGAGATGTTTATTATAAGATGTATGTGCTGATGGTCTGTGGATGCAGGATGTGATGTAAAATATTTTTAATATGTGATGCATGGATATTATGATGAAATGCATATGTGTATGGATATGTAACATGTGTTAACAATGCAAGATAAAAAACTACTTAACAATGCAAGATTTAAAATGAATCTAAATGATATGAATATGAAATGGTAAATGGGATGAATGCACCTAACAATGAATCTTAACAATGCAAGATTAAAATGAATCTAAATGATATGAATATGAAATGGTAAATGAGATAAATGCACCTAACAATGAATCTTGACAATGGAAGATTAAAATGAATCTAAATGATATGAATATGAAATGGTAAATGAGATGAATGCACCTAACAATGAATCTTAACAATGCAAGATTAAAATGAATCTAAATGATATGAATATGAAATGGTAAATGAGATGAATGCACCTAAGAATGAATCTTAACAATGCAAGATTAAAATGAAGCTAAATGATATGAATATGAAATAGTAAATGAGATGAATGCACCTAACAATGAATCTTAACAATGCAAGATTAAAATGAATCTAAATGATATGAATATGAAATGGTAAATGAGATGAATGCACCTAAGAATGAATCTTAACAATGCAAGATTAAAATGAAGCTAAATGATATGAATATGAAATGGTAAATGAGATGAATGCACTGAAGAATGAACCCTAACAATGCAAGATAATGAATGAATGTAGGATGAGATGACATAGTGAAACCTAGGGTAGGAGTGGGAAATGAAATGCATGTATGAATGTAGATGAGAGTGTGAGGGTGAGGGTATATGGAATGGTCACAACATATCACTGCCTGACTATACCCTCATTGAGAGAGGGAGGGGGGGATGGGTGGGATATGTGCACAATCACAATCTAAAGGTCAAGAACATGAGAGGGATGCGAGAGAGAATCTCTTGGGGGGGAAGTTTGCTATTTGGAATGATACGTTGATAGGGATGATGTTTTGATATTGGTTAGGGATGATGGGAGCTTTGTTTAGATGTTTGATAGGGTAGAGGTTGTTTCATGAAGCTTGAGCATGGGATGTTATGAGGGAACACCATCATGTAGTTTTGAGCACTTATTTTGATATAGCAATAGAAGAGACAAACCATAGTTACTAGGAATGTGAGGTCATGTCACAAGCGTTGCATAGGACTGACATGAAAAAGACATGCAAGGATTACCCTAGCATCAAACATGCATCCTAAAGGACACATGGTGGGAATGATGTGAGGGAATCCATAGACAAAAAATATTTCCCAAGTGCACCAAGTAATCCAAAAGATCACAAGTGGAATGTGCAAGGGTCATGTCCGATTGACTCATAGGCAAAAGCCAAAAGATCACAAAAGACCATGCCCTAGAATAACACCTCTTGTTGCAACACACCATGATATAAAGGATCAGGGCGGCCATAATGGGAGTAGTCAACTAAGATCACAAAATCAACTAAAAAGATAGAATAAGAAAACTGAAATCAATGCAATAAGACCAAAAGATGTCCTTTGCCAAAAGAGATCGACTAACTATAGATGTTGAGATTAGGTCAGACATGGAGGAAGGATGCATCCTACAATGACCTGGTTGATGGGTACTGATTGCATTGGGAAATTTGATGGGTAAACGAACAACTTTTGTAGAATCATAGTGATGCAAGATACTTGCTGAGGGAGCATTGCTGATATTGAGATCATTTGGGTCATGTGCTTTGCGAGCAAAAGGCACTGCTAAGATGGTATGTACAAGATAGGGACACTATATACAGTGGATATGTATAGCATTGTAGGAAGTGGGATAGCGAATCTCATGTGCTAGTGTAATGTGGAGGACACCTTGGAAACAAGGGATGGGTGAATCGAAAATGAAAAGTGGCGAATGGATTTGGGGGGGTGGATGGGAGTTTGATAGATAATGATACGGTCCACTATGTATGGCACCTCTTTACCAGGTTTTCACCAACATACTTGCCCAAGGCACTTGAATTGCCAAGTTTTCACCATTGGATGAGATTTTTCTCTTTACTCTTTTCCACTTTGTTTTTTGTTTTTTTTGATTCATCAAGGCACCTGTTTACCAGGTTTTCACCAGGATGATGATTTTTTTTAGGACATTTTGTAATTTTTAGGATTTTTTTAGGATTATATTTGATTTTTAGGATTTTTTCAGGATCATATTTGATTTTTAGGATTTTTTTTTTCAGGATCATATTATGGTTCAAGCATAGAACCTCTTCAGATGTATGATATTAATAGGATCATTAAGAGGCTCCCCCTTAGGTGTAGACAACTAATAAGCTCCAGAACCAAAGCAAGCTATCACCACGTATGGACCTAACTAGGTGGACTCAAACTTTCCTTTCTTTTCATGGTTTTCTTGTACTTTTTGGTTCTCTTTCAGGACTAGGTCTCCCACTTGGAACTGTTGGCGGTGTACCTTTTTATTGAAGCTCCTCTTGAGAAAATTTTAGTACATGATCAGGTGATCATAGGCCCATTACCTCTTTTCATCTAACAAGTCTAGTTGTGTCAGGTGCACCACGTGGTAGTCTTCATCTGTGATGTAGCTCTTCATGGACATGCAGAGTGAAGGGATTTTGACCTCAATTGGTAGGACAACTTTAGCACCATATACCAGGGAGTATGGGGTGGTGCCTATAGGAGTGCAGAATGAGGTGCAATAGGCCTAGAGGGTAGGATTGATTTGAAAATGCTAGTCATGACAAAAATCATTAACAACTTTCTATAGGATTTTGAGGATATTTTTGTTAGTTGCCTCAGCTTGGCTGTTCCCTTGTGGAAAGTATGGTCTAGAAAAGCATTGGTGGATGTGGAATCGGTCACAGAGCTATGTAACATGCTGGTTTTAAAATGGAGAGCCATGATCTATGAAGATGGTGGAGGGAATGCTAAAATGACAAATGATATGGTAGAGGGTGAATTTGGAAATCTGGACACTAGTGGTTAAGTTGAGTGGATTTTCTTCTACCCACTTTGTAAAGTACTATGTGGCTATAATGATATACTTGTGTCCATCAAAAGAATGAGGGTGGATCATGGCAACAAGGTCAAAATGCCAACATGAGAAAGGCCATAGAGGTGCAATGGGCTGTAAGTCTTGTGCAGGTGCATGGATCAAATTGGCATGCTATTGGCACTTCTTCACGAACTCACAGATGTCATGCTCCATTGTTGGCCAATAATACCCAACTCTAAGTAGCTACTTTGCAAGGATGATACCACTCATGTGAGCACTGAAAATACCAATGGGAACCTCTTGTAAAGCCATGGTGGCCTCGTTTGAGTCTAGACATCAGGAGAGGATATTATGATACCCATGAAAATATAGGGTGCTGGCCACAAGAGTGTAGTGTGATGCTCTGCGAATAAGGTTCTGGCATTGGGTGTTTGTGAGGTGAGGAGATATGATACCATTCTTTAGATAAGCATGAATGTCATGGTACCATGGGGACTGGGGACCAACCAAGATGCATACCATATGAGCATCAACATTCTCATAAGTGGGTGTGTGTAGCTGCTTGACTAGAAACTCATACTATGCAGTATCACGGGGGATGTCCAATAGTGAGCTGATGGTGGCCATAGAGTCTGCTGCCTTATTCTGAAGTCTTGGTACTTGTGTGAACTGTATGCTGAAAAAATGTTCTTTGAGTTTATCTACAAGCTCTTTGTAGGGTAATAGCTTGTCATCCTTTGTTTGATATTCATCAAGGACCTGCTTGATGATCAATTGGGAATCTCTGAAAACTTGGAGTTCCGTGATATTCTAGTGAGTGGTAGTTTTGAGACCTACCATGAGGGCTTCATATTTTGAGATGTTGTTTGTACACATAAATCCTAGCTTGAAGGATTTTGGGGTGTAGTCTCCTTGAGGGGTCACAAATAGTATGCTTGCCCCTGATCCATGTGATGTATATGAGCCATCAAAATATAATTTCCACTAGGGTTGTTCTACGATCATACAAAGATGCTCATCTGGGAACTCCATTTTGAGAGGGTATGCGTCGACTAAGGGAGCTTCTATAAGATGATCAGTAATAACTTGTCCCTTGATGGCTTTTTGGTCAACATATTGGATGTTGAATTCACTAAGAAGCATAACCCATTTTTCCATTCACCCTGTAAGTGTGGCCTTTGATAGAAAGTATTTGAGTGGGTCAACCTTGGAGATCAAGTTTACTATGTGACTGAGCATATAGTGGCAAAGTTTTTGAGTGGAGAAAACCATTGCCAAGCAGGATTTTTCCATTGGAGAATAGTTTAGCTTGTAGCCAAGTAGTGTACGATTGATATAATAAACAACCCATTCTTTTTCATCATCATCGAGCTATGCTAAGAGTGCCCCCAGCGCTATAGTAGTTGAAGATATGTACTAAATGAGGGGCCTTCCTAGCATTGGTGGAACAAGATTAGGGGCATTCCCTAGATATTCCTTGAGTTTTTTGAAGCTGCACTGAGAGATGGGATCCCACTTGAAGGAGATATCCTTTCATAAAAGATGCATGAATGGTTGGCACTTATCTACTAGTTGGGAGATGAATCATCGAACTGACTACAACTTTCTTTGTAAGCTTCTTAACTATTTGAGTGTTCTAGGAGGAGGCATTTCTATGATGGCCTTCACCTTTTTGGGATCAATCTCTATGACACACTTGGACACAATGAACCCTAGAAGTTTTTTGTATGTCACACCAAATACACATTTCTTTGGATTCAATTTCAAGCCATACTTGCATAGGTGATCGAACACATCTTCAAGGACATCAAGTTGTTTGTAGTGTGTTCTGGATTTTGCTAGAATGTCATCGACATAGTCCTTGAGGATCTTATGAATCATGTCATGAAAAATTGTGGTCATCACTCTTTGATAGGTAGCTCCCACATTTTTGAGCCCAAACAACATCATGTTATAGGAAAATGTGCCCCATGGTGTGGTGAAAGCAATTTTGTGCTGGTCTACTTCTACAATTTTGATCTGATTATACCCTAAGAAGTTGTCCATGAGTGACAACATCTCATGCCCTATAGTGAGGTCCATGATCATGTCTATGTTGAGTAGTGGAAAATCATCTTTTGGACATGCCTTGTTGAGATCTTGAAAGTCAGTACAAATTCTTATATCACCTGAGGGTTTGACAACAGGCACCATGTTAGAGATCTAGTCTAAATAATCAATGGCTTTGATGATCTTAGCTTGAAGGAGCTTCTCAAGCTCTGCTTTAACCAACAAGGCTACTTTTGGATGCATTCTCCTTAACTTTTTCTTGATTGGTTTGGTATTAGGATTGACTGCTAGATGATGAACAATGAGATCAGGATCAAGTCTAGGCATATGGGCATATGACCATGCAAAGTTTCCTATTGATTCCTGAAGGAGGGCCTCCAGGGCTATCTCTTTTGCTTCACTTAGAGTTGCTATGATGTATGTGATCTAAGGGATTTCCTCTATTCCTATATTTATTGGCTTGGTCTCTACAATGACTATGGATGATTATTCTGACTGGTAATCTTGGATAAGAGGAAGAGGCAAGTCTCCATCCTCTAGCACCTCGGGGAGGTTTTCACTATCAGATACACCTTTTGTTTTTACTATTTTTGAATAAGGATGTGCCCCAGAGGGTTTTTCACATGAGGACTCTTTATTTTCTTTTTTCTTTTTATTTTTGTGGCTAGAGACTTCTTCTTCCCCAAAGTACCCCTTTGGATTGAGTTGGTATACTTTGGTCAATTCCTGCCCCCATTCTGATTGCTTTTCTATGGCACCCATGAATCTTAGGAGTGCTTCCTCACTTCAGAACTCATTGATATGTACTACACTCAGTTGGTCCTAGTCTATGAGGTCAGGGTGAATGAAGGGGGAGGTCAATGAGGCTGATGGCGAGTTGGCGAAGGACAAAATTGCCTAGGAAGATTTCATCATCAAAGATATCATCGTAGGACCATTTTTCTTCCTCTTTTGGAACATCTTCAACTTCCATGAGTTCATCTTGGATTATCAAAAGGGTTACGTTGGGTGAATTGGTGCCCCCAGTTAATGCATCAGGTCCTTGTATGTGTAGGTGAGAGGGATTAAAGCTGAGGCCTTGAGTCTCTAGATTTTTAGAGGCCTCCATGGGGTCTATCATTCTAGCCTCATTGGGTCCTAGACCTCCTCCTTGATAGTCCCATTGTTTAGTTGCCCATTTGTGCGATATGGGATATTTATCTTTAAAGTATCCGAGGACCTTAGTATTTGGAGGTGGAGGATCTTTATATAGCCATTGGTTGATATCAAGGGCCAACTCATGACCATTTAGGATTCCATTAGAAACAAAAGAAGATGTTCTCATGGTCTTTATTTTGGGACCCTCCTGAGGAGCATTGGTTTGGTGGGAGGTTAATCCTTGTGTGTGTGGATCCAGGGGAAGATCCCCTACTACAAAAGCATTGGTGAGACTATATTCTTTGTAGCCCTTGTTATTGATCTTGAAAAGGAGGAGGTGGAGGTGAGGGTTGTTTCTGGATTGTAGTGGGATTGGGAAGAGCTGGTGACAGACATGCCAATGTCAATTTTGGGAAAATGAGTGGAGTGGGGAAATGAGGCCTCAATTGCATGGCAATATGTAAAAGGTTGGGGATTTGCATGGATGGTGATTTCAATGCCTTGATAAGGGAACTTGATGCACTGATGATAGGTGGAGGGGACTTCTTGGATGGAGTGAATCCAAGGATGACCCAGGAGGATGTTGTAAGGGAGATCAAGATCAACAACGTGGCACACTGTGTCCTATGTGACAAGACCAATTTTGATTGGAAACAAAATGGTACCTTTGGAGGTACGCTCTAGATTATGATAGGCCTTGATGGTGATCACCTCATGGGAGATGTATGCTTTTGTGAGGCCAATCTATCAAACAAATTTTAACATGCAAAGATTGAGGACCGAACCATTATCTATCATGACCTGTTTGATGGAAAAGTCATTGATCATGATGGTGATGTGGAGTGGGAGATTATGATTTGGTTCAATAAATGGCATGTCAGATGACTAAAAAGAGAGAGTGGATGGTGCAGATATGTGCCCCACAAGGTTCTTGAATTGGATGGCATTGATGTCTACAAGGACATGAGCCTCTTGAAGGGCTTTATTAAGGACCTCTTGATGAAGGGGTGATGTGCGAAGGAGATCAAGGATGGAGATTTGTGTGGGTGTGTTCCCAAGATGTTCCAGGAGGTTATATTGTACATTGGGGATGGTGGTAGTATTGGCACTAACTATAGATATCTAGCCTCTTTGGGTAGTAACAACACATTGATTGTCAGCACCTTTGACATGGATCGCATTCATAGTAGGCTTAACCTGGGAGATACAACCAAAAATTTTATCATAGTTTATGTAGGTAGTGGTGTATTCCTTGCCATCACCATGGTTGCCTTGTTTACCCTTATCTTGGCTAGTGGGAGGGGTAGCATTAACTTGAGCCTTTCCGGCATTGTGTTTAGGAAACACATTTTGGTAGATTTGTAGGTTGGCATTGGGTGATGCTTGGGTAGGAGCATCGATTATGATCTCCTTTTTATCTATAATATCCTAGATATAGCTCTTGAGCTTCATGCACTTAGTGGTAGTGTGTCCCTTGACATGATGGTATTCACAATTTTCATTGTCTTTGTACCAGGCTAGCTTGGGTGTTGAGTCATCATAGGGCTGGGTTTGCAGATACACGACTAGGTTGGCACTCACCATCTTGTGAAAAATGGCATCCAAGGGTTCTCCAAGGGGTGTGAAGATGCACTTTGGGTCATTCTGAACATGGGGCTTATTTCATCCTTGGGTAACAGATATAGCATTGGTTTGATTCATAGGAGGCTGACATGGTGGTTGTTGGTAGGTAGGCGCTTGTTGTTGGTATATGAGTGCTAGTTGCTGATACATGGGTGTTTTCTATTGATATGTTGGAGGAGTGGGATTAGGACCTACGACCACAACTTGGACATTCCTAGTGTTTGTGGCTCCATCAGTGACCACATTCTTATTTTTTTTTCCAATATTGAGAATGGTCATTGTTTGGTCTATCCTGAGAGCTTTCCTTATAGTGTTTGATGCTACCATCATCCAAAAGAGCTCACTCAATATCCATGCCCTTCCCTTTAATGTCTTGGTAGGTCTGAATGTAGTTCATCTTCATGGAATGGGATAGCTTTGGGTGCAGATTATCAATGAATATCTTGGCGAGATGTTTTTCTAGTGGTTGCTATGACAATCTCATGGTGAGATTCTGCCATCCTTGTAAGTAATCAGCCAGAGTTTCACCTCCCTTCTGTTTGGTATTGCACAAGTCCAATAGAGTGAGCTCATTCTTGATGTTGTGTGTGTATTGAGTGAAATTTTTTTTCAAAAGTTCTGGAAATGTGGAAATAATCCCATAAGGTATTTTGTAGAACCATTCAAGGGTGGGCCCTCCTAAGCTCTTGGGGAAGAGTTGCATGAGAAATATATCATTGAATGCCACCTCCTGGCATGCCATGTAGAACAATTTGACATGGTTAACTGGATCACCCTTCCCTCGATACTTGTCAAAATTTGGCATTTCAAAATGTTTAGGGAAGGGGATTGCTGTTATGGATCTGTCGAATGGATACAGGCAAACTTCCTTGAACTTGAATGTCTTAGTCTCAGTACCAATCTTAAGCTCTTTGATGGCATTTCTCATTTCTTCCCACTCTGAATTGGTAAGTGCTGGAGTGGGTACTCCTAGTGAGAATGGGTTGGATGGCATGGGTGAAAAGGGGAGATATGGTGAGAACTGGAATAAGGATTACTTAGTTGAAAAGACCATCTAAAAGGGGTTCTGGCTGACTTGCTGAGTGATGTATTGCTGGTGCAAGGTGGGTACATGTTGTGGAAAGGCTTGTTGTTTCAGGATGAGGGGATTGGCTTGTGGGGTCAGGAAATATTGTTGCTGCTGGGGAGGTTGGTAGAATGGTTGTGGTTGGGATTGGTGATGAGCTTGACCAATATAAGATAGGTGCATACCCACATTGCTAAGAGTGGGAATAGAAGCCTAGGTGTGCACTATAGGTGGTTGCATATGGGAGTTAGTGGGATGGGTGGCACCGAGTTGCTATGATTATGGAAGTTTGGTTTGCTGAGTGGCAGATGACATAGACAAATAGTTGGTAAATGTAGGTGGAGGTGCTGCTTATGGGAAGGTTTATTGCTAGTGATCCTTTTGGTAAAGTTGGCCATGTGTGGGTATGCCCATGGTGTTCATTTGTGCTTGGCCAAGGCTCCAGGTGATGTTGACTCCTGATATGGTTTGCGATGCAGAGTTGGCCACAAATGTTGGGGCTGATATGGGAGTTTACTATGCTGGTGGAGGATTGTGGGATGGCATGTGTGGCATTCCTTTTGTAAAGGAGACTTGTTGGGTCTATGTGCTAGTAGTAAAGGTAAGAGGCACTTGGGTGGAGTGAGATTGTGGGGTGGATGTAGGTGGGGTGGTTTGCAAGACTCCTTGCAAAAGAGGTGTTGATGTAGTAGCAGGTGGTGTTTCTTGAGTAGAGGCTTGGGTGAATGTTGGTGCTTGAGTGATTATTTACGAAGAGGTAGGGGGTGGTGGTCCCATGATGGAAAGTTGTGTGCTTATGGGGATTGTCATATGAGGTTGTAGGAGATGTGGGATAGGTGAGGCCATATGGGATACTTGCATGGTTGGATCATGGACTTGCTAGATAAAAAATGAATCAATGTTTGCAGGAACGTGGAAGGGGTTTGTGGGGTCAAAAGAGCATAACTGAGGTGGGATGGGAGTACCCTCTTGAACATAGTTTGCCAATATAGCTAGATGATTTTTTGCGATGATTATGCTTACCATTTTCACATGTCCTAGGAGGCACATGAAAGCCTCCATGGAGTTAGTAGTAGGTGTCTCACTAGGATCTTCCCATATGTTTTGAACTGTTGTCATCGGAGGGTCATACATTACCATTTCACCTTTGGAATCATTTGGATCAGCCGAAGTAGTGGCCTAGTTGGAATCCATCCCTTTTCTTTTCTTTGATCATGTCATGACATGCATGAAAGTGAAATGTCATAAGATGATGGAAAATACAGATGTAGCAGAATGATGCTAAGGATGGGGGTTTGGATTTTGAGATGAACTAGCTGATGATCTAACTATAGGATTCTTAGTGATATGCTATTGGGAAGAGGATTGAGATGGGTTACCTTTCCTAATAGGGGGATCAAAATGCATGGATTATTGTCCTTAGATAGACTTGTGATCTTCAGATGATGAGATCCTTACTAGTGTGGGCTGATCTCTGGATCAAGATGATGAGGTCCAAAAAAGAAAGTACTAGCTACCCTAGACAATGCTTAGTTGAATGGGTGAAGCTTCAAGATTTTTATTTGTGTAAAAAAGGATAGGACAACTCAAGGTGAGTTCTTGGATATGATATGGATCTAGGATAATGACTTAGGATAATGATGCTAAATGATGCTTCAAAAGGGGATGATGAAAATGCACCTATTGGATCACCTAAGATGGGGGATGCTGTGATAATTTTTGCAGTTTTGAAAGAGGAGGAGGTTATGCCAACTAATCTTCACTCTCTAATTTGACAAAGTGGCGATCAACTTGGATTCAAAAAGCAAACTATTTAACCCTTGTTTTGTATTGTATGTTATCCAATTGGGTTTGGTACTTTTCTTCTTTGTGGGCTATAGTGACAATATGCTGACAATCTTTGAGCTTTCTTTCTGTAACTTTCTTTTCTTGAATAACACTTGGGATGGGTAACTTAGCTTTCTTATGCTTCATAGTTTGGGTCATATGTCAACAAAAATAACTATTCACAGGATTGGATCAAGCTAGGAAGTGATTGTGGTAAGTATACCTTGGCTTGGTTTTGAACAAACTTGAATTTACTTTCAGGATAATTTCTTGACAAACAATCCTCACAAGAGACAAAGAAATCTTGGAGGATACAGGTAGATGATCTCTTTTGGAAAAATAAATTTATAATTTTGATAATTGTGTATGTTCAACAAAAGTTTTTACTGGGTCAAGTCACTTTCAAGAACACATACAAGCACTTTCTACCTACAAGACAGGCTAGTATCACAACCTTTGCCCACAGCTTGATATCCCAACAGAGGAATAAATATGGTGAGTAATCTTTAGGTGATCCAAGAAACCACTTGGGTTGGTCCTTGCACAAAGATTATGATACCTTCGAGAGTAGATCAGGTAGGCTTTTGATTAATGGCTTCTAGTAAGGTTTGTGGCATCCCCCCAATTAGTTTGCATGCGTGTGAATCACTTAAGAGCCTAGTTGACCATGCCAAAATCATAGGGATATTCACCTACCTCAGGCTACCATCAACACGCCTTTCTTGAGCTTGCGGGGATAAGGCGAGAGTTTTCTCAGCACCTTGTTTATATATTGGCTGGGGTATTACCGGTTTGAGGTCGTTCTCTAAAGAGGAAGCACTTCTCTCTAGACAAGCCTCTCTAGAAGTGTTGTCAATTGAACTTGATATTTCTCTTCACCCAAGATCCATGAAGTCAAGGGGAGAGGATATGAATACAAGTGGATTACTTCCACATCGCTTACTTTAACAAGGTTTATGCAAAAATTGAAAAGCTCTAAGTGTTGAAAAACACTCCTTCAAACATGCTAAGAAGTGTTCATTCCAAATTGAACCTATTAAGACTAAGTGTTTTCTATTATAGAACATCAAACACTCGTGTTTAGCATGCAAGGTTCTTTGTTTTGAAATGTAAATGACAATGCTTAAAAAAAGTAGAGATTTGATTTGCAAAAACAAGAAAAGTTTTACTCCCTTTAGCATTCAAGATAGTGTTTGATTGATTTTTAAGCACCAAAAGAAGTGTTCATCACATTGATTCTTTGTCCCTTAGGCACTCAAGATTGAGTAAGTTGATTTTAAGCACCAAAAAGAAGTGTGATGTTTGCCTTGTTCAATTTTAACCTTTGTTCATTTTAAACCCAAATAAAAAATGTGAGGTGCTATTTGGCATACATTGTTCTTTTTAATGCACTAAAAAAAAGTGAGTTAATTCTATTTAAAAAACATTTAACCTGCATTCCTGCAAAAACCTGCAATCTTGCAGCAAAAAAATAGTGTTCCTGCAGAGCCATATCAACGTTCTTGCAAAATTGTTAGAGAAACTGAAAATGGCAGAAAGAAATCAAAACATAGAAATAATACCTCCGATCGTGTTCTCACAAGTCAAACCTCATTCCTGCAAGTCAACTGTCGATCCCGCATTGCAGGAATGAAGGCAGAAAACTTAAGAAAATAATGAAGTCGTACGACTCGTAGAAGGTACACTCGCAATCCTGTAATAGTCAAATAGTGATCCCACATTGCGGGAATGAAGGGGAAAATTACAAAAAAACAATAGTGAATGCCTTATGGCTTACAAAAAGGTACATAGGCAATCCCTCCTAGTCAACATGCAATCCCGCGTTATGAAAATGTGATCCTGCAAAAAAAGTACAGTTAGTCACCGGTGAAGGAGAACAAAGAGCAAAAAAAAATGGAAAGTCAAAAAATATCATGGTGGGAATGTGTTCCTACGAGCCGTACAAGTGTTCTAGTAGAGGAATCTGTGTTCCCTCATTCGTACAGTCATTCCCGCAAAACTATGGATTTTTTGGAGGTGTTTGCTGTGTAAAATCTGAAAATGGAAATGTTCGCACAACTGCCTCCTTTTTGGCCCTAAACTTGCAAAACACCCAAAAAACCCTTGCAAAGCACTCAAACAATAAAAAACTTTAGTATTTGGGTTAGTTTTTGCAAGAAAATGATGAAAAGATGAACAAGAATGACCCTAGAAGTGGGTCCCACCGGGCGTGCCAAAATGTAAGTACCTAAAATGCAATGTCTAAGAACACAAGGCTAAGCTAGCATTCAAGAAAACAAAGAAGATAAAAACTTAAGCTAAGACCTACAAAATGGAAGAAAACAAACTCAAAAGCAATATAAAAACCCTTAAGCAAACCTCCAAGATGTAGAAGATTTGTCCAAAGGTTTGGATGTGTGCTCAAATGCTATGCTCAAGCTTCAATAGAGAAAATGGCATGATAAATTTTCTTCAATGGTGGATGAAAATGAAGGAAGAGAGATTCTCTTTTAAAGAAAGATGGGTGAAACAAACAGTCAAGATTAAGGGGCAAAAGAGGAGTGAGCAATGGTGGAGATGCATCCAAGGGAGAGCACATGGATTGTTCTTTCTCAAATGCATAGCATTGTGACAAGTGTCACAATGGTGGAGGATGAGAGGAGAGGCACCTTTGGAAGGTGTGAGAGGGGACAAGTGTGTAAGAGGTGTAAGAGGCTTTTGATTTCTCATTGGAGGATGTGGAGGTGATGTCATAAGAGGTTGAATTTGGGGTGAATTAGCATCTTTTAATCTTGGATTATGATTGTGCACATGCTTAAGAGGTGATTAGGCTTGGTAAGTGGAGGATTAGGGAGATGTGATGGAGGAGAGAGAATGAGTGGAGGATTAGATTAGCTAAGCATGGATTATTAGTGAATAGGGGAGATTTAGAATTAAATATTTTATTTAATTCCAAGTGGGAGGAAAAGGGGATATATGAATTAATTTATTTAGATAAAATTATCCATTTAAATTAATAGAGGAATAGGGGTTTAATTAATTATCAGACTATAGGTTTGTCATTTTGATAATTAATTAGGCTATAGTTAATTAATTAAATTAATTAACTAGGGGATGACATAAATTAATTAAATAAATAATATTTAATTAACAAGATGTCCTAGGAAAAGACTAAATATGATTACTAAATTATGTAAGCAAATTTAGGTGTCTACACATATACCATTATTAGGGATGGTAAAACTTATACTTAAAACTACTGCCTGAACAAAAAGTAGAGAAAGAACCTACTGTAATTATGATAGGGGAAAAAAGATGGTGAAAACATTGAAGGACTCTAAAGAAGAAAGTTTTATACTGATCATGAAGCCTAAAGCAACAAAAGATTCTAACAAAATAGTACCCATACCAATAGAGGTTAAAAAGTTGGTAAAAGAATACAGTGATATCATAGCAAATGATCTACCCTCTTCCCTCCCACCCCTTAGAGATATCACTCATCAGATTGATCTAATACCAGGTGATTCCTTACCCAATAAAGCACCCTATAAGATGAATCCAAATTAGAATGTAGAGATCTCAAGACAAATCCAAGATATGTTAGCCAAAGGCCTAATACAAAATGTCTCAATCCTTGTGTAGTTCCTTCTGTCCTAGCACCTAAAAAGGATGGAACATGGAGGCTATGTACTAATAGAAGGGCTATAAATGAAATAAAAATTAGGTGCATGTTCCCTATTCCAAGGATTGAAGACCTACTTGATCAACTTGGGACTGCTTGCTACTTTTCCAAAATAGACTTAAAATATGGATATCACCAAATCAGAATCAGGCCAGGAGATGAATGGAAGACAACATTTAAGACCATTGAAGGGTTATTTGAATGGATTGTGATGCTATTTGGGCTAAGTAATTCCCCAAGCACATTCATGAGACTCATGAATGATATTTTAATTGATTTCATTGGTAAATTTGTTGTTATCTATGTTGATGATATACCAATTTTTAGTAGTAGCAGAGAAGAACATATAAACCATTTGGAGTAGGTGATAAAGAGACTTCATGACCACAAGCTAATAATTAACTTGGAGAAATTTACCTTCATGCAGAAAGAACTTACCTTCTTGGGGTTTTTCATCTCTAACAGAACACTAAAAATGGATCCTAGCAAGGTGGAGGCCATTGTCAATCGGCCCTCTCCAAGAAACCAAGGTGAGGTAAGGAGTTTTCATGGTCTTGCTACTTTGTATAGAAATTTTATTTAAAACTTCAGTCATTTATGTGCTCCTATGCTAGACACCATTAAGGGTGGTAAGAAAAAAGTTTTCTTGGACTAATGAAGCTAAAAATGCTTTTAAATATTTGAAGAACATGGTTGCTCAATATCCTATCTTGACCTTACTTGATTTTAGGAAGGTATTTACTATGGAAACATATGCTAGCAACCTAGCTATTAGTGTTGTCCTAAGTCAAGAAGGGAAGCCCCTAGCTTTCTTCTTTGAAAAAATAAATGATGCTAAGAAAATATACTCAACTTATGACCTTGAATTTTATGTAGTAGTACAAGCTCTCAAGAAATGGTGACACTACCTTTTACCAAAAGAATTTGTTGTCTATATTGACAACCATGCACTAAGTTTTCTAAATTCTCAAGAAAAATTGAGTGTTAAGCATATAAAATGGATGGAAAAATTGCAAGCCTATGCTTTCACACTAAAACACAAAAAGGACAAGAAAACAAGGTTGCAGATGCCCTTAGTAGATGGGTTGGTCTGATTGAAGATGTAGAACTCTAAAGAATTGGGATTGATGATCTTGAACATCTCTATGTAGGCAATCCAGACTTTAGAGAAGCATTCAAGGTTTGTTCTGAACTATTAGGGAAGTATTACACTGAATTATTTGAATTTCTTATTCAAAATGATCTTTTGTTCAAAGGTTCTCAACTCTGCATACCTAGGTGTTCTATGAGGCTGAATATCATAAAAGAGAAACATTGTGGTGGCATGGGTGGCCATTTTGGCATAGATAAGACTCTAATTTATTAAGATAAGTTTCTTTTGGCTAAATATGACAAATGATGTAAAGAAATTTATGGAGGTTTGCACTATCTGCCAGCAAGAAAAGGGTGTGTCTACAAACTAGGGGTTATACCAAACTTTGCCAATACCTACTAGGCCTTGGGAGTCCATCTCCATGGACTTTGTCATGGGCCTTCCTAGAAGCAAACATGAATTTAATAGTGTGCTTGTCATTTTTTATGGATTTAGTAAGATGGTACACTTTGTCCCTTGCAAGAGCACAAATGATGCCTCCCACATTTCCCACCTCTTCTTTAAAGAAGTTGTCCGAATTCATGGGCTACCAAGAACAATAGTCTCAGATAGAGATGTCAAGTTTCAAGGAAATTTCTGGTGTACACTCCATTTTTGACCAATACATCTTCAATCTTAATCCCATTCTCAATAAGTTTTTCAAATGTAGGGGGACATTGAAGTTGGAGCCTACAGCTCATCTCCATATTTAAATTATTCATAAATATCTCCATCTTCTCCTTTTCAGGGATGCTTCGTGGGTACCTTGCAAAAATGGTCCTCCACCTTTGAAGGAATCCTAAGAAAGATTCACCATCCTTTTGATTTGTATCACATAGTTTTAGCATGGTAATCTCATGTTTGATGTTGTAGGAGTAATGAGCTACAAATTTAGAGGCTAATTCCTCAAAAGTCTTGATCCCTTGAGGAAGTTTTGAGAGCCATTCCATGGATTTCCCTCCCAAACTTCTCAGAAAAAGTCTCATTAAGTACGTGGTGTTATGCATAAATTCAATAATTAGAGCACAAAACTCTCTAAGGTGATCCTGTGGGATTGATTTACCCATGTATTTATCATATTTAGGAAAAAATGTATTGATAGGAAAAGTTTCCATGACTAAGCTTTTGTCGAAAGGGAATGGGCACAAAGCCTCGATAGAGAAAGGTTTAGGCTCAGTGGCCTTTTTCATTAAGTCTATTTGTGCTTGGAACATTTTTAGTTGTTGAGTCATAGCATGGATCGGGTTTTCCTCTTCTTTTCTTTTTTTGAGTTGATCCACATCATAATCATGTGGGAGCTTTACCCGTGCTTGGGATAGAGTTAGGAAAAATTTCTCCCTATCCCTATCTATTAGTTTGTCCATGACTTCAAGAAAATCAGTATCTTGAGCCATGCTATTAGCCCTTTCTTCAAGTGTTTCTTTAGGTTCTTGGTTTGCATTGTTGATATTATCATTATTTCCACCATGATGGTAATCGTGAAACACGGAGTTTCGATCCATTGATTCAAGTCTTTTTTCAAATAGATTTGGAAGACTATCCCCTTGGTCATGATTATTGAGAAGACCTTGATATTCAAATTCAGGGACCTCGTTTGCAATGCAAGTGCCATCTTCTCTTAAAGATAATTTGAGTTTGTGAGAACGTGTAGAAACTGACATTCAACAAAGTTTGATTTCAAATTGATCCTCAATTTGGTAATTGTTGATTTTTATGAAGAGATTTTTAAAAATATAAGATGATTTTTTCAATGGATATCTTTCACTTGTTCTATGTATTTTTCAAACACAACAACCACAAGTACACTTTTTCTTTTTAACCCTCTACAAAAAAAGTGTTTGAATTTGTAGGATGTTATCACAGGTTTTTGTACAAAAAGACACTTCAAGCAATCTACCTAGCTCAAGATTTGGTTCATAAACATGGCTCTACAAGGTAGTCTTTGCTAAGTTAACAATGTTTTAATCAATATTCCATTCAAGATGGATATTAAACTTTCATCCTCCAAGTATATTAAGAGGCTTCCCACCACCAGTATGTCAGAGTTTTGTGCAATCTCGAAGGACTAAAGGAAGTTTGAAAATTTAACACCCTTTTGTCACACACACAATTAAGGATGCATGCATTTCATTTTATAGTGGGTTGGATGATCACGACAAAGGAAATTGTATCCCACTTTGGGTTGTCCCTCTCACTAGCCTCGTTAAGGAAAATCTTAGGAGGCAAGCCCAACTATAGATCTAGCATGTTCATTTGAAAGCAATAAACTGGAATAAAGAAATAGGTTGTGGGAGTTTGATTCACCAAAAAGGTGAAGAGAATATCCCTATCTACTTCTCAATTCCCAAACACTTTTAACAAGGTTCAATTACCAAACCCACTAACTAATGAGAATTGAATATTTCTACTCTTTTCTACAAACAAGGGGTTGTTCAAATTTAGTGCTTGATTTACTTAGCCTTTCTTTTAATCAAGGAGTTCAACACTTTTGGCATTTTGATTCACTTAGAAAGTGAAGAGAATAGGCCTAATGTCTAATTCCTCAAACAATAATAGGCTATTTTTAATTACTAGATTTTGAAAATAACAAAGCCACAATTTAAGTAAAAAAATGACTAAGTTTAGGCTTACCTTCAAACGAAGCTAGCAAAGGCTAGGGACATTTTTGATTGATTTTTCATTTTTAATGCTCACCTAGTAGTGATCATTCCTTTCTAATGTTCTTTTCCTCCAACAAGTTAGTCAAAACAACCAACCAAAATGAAGAAAACAAAGATAAAATTGAATCTAAAGCCTTATTTGTCAAATTTTAACAAAACTTGATTAAGGTGAATAAACCCAATTCAATGATACAAACTTTAAAATTATATGCTTCTACAACTTTTAGATAATGTTCATATACCTTGCTTTCTTCTTGAGAATCCTCTAGAACCAGCTTGATGTGAGCAATGTTCTCCTCTTTGATCCTCTTTGTCAAGGCTTTTCCCTCATCATTGAATCTACTCTTTGGTTTTTTTATTCTTTTATGAACAGTCATCCTGCAGAGATAGAGAAATCATTTTCCGATAGTCAGATTCTATAAATTTTAAATTTAATCAAAAGCGCTGCAAAATTTATTGAAAGTGCTATTTCAGTGCTTAAAAGCACTATAGATCAAACTAAACATGCTATTAAAATAATCAAAAGCACTGAAACAAAATTTAAAAGCGCTAATTAAAATTGCAAAGGCATCAGAAAAGGTTTAAACGCACTGGAGAAGGATGTGAACGTGTTGGCTAGTTAGGGAAAAAGCACTAAAAGAAGATTACACAAAAAATAGAAGGAATGAAATGCGCTAAAATCCTGTGCAAAGGTGTAAAATTTTATCGTCAACACGTTGTTTTAGAGCTCAGAAGTGTTGGAAAACCTGGTAAAAGCTCTACAAAAAGTATTAAACATGCTATTTCACCTTGTATTGTCTTAAAATGGAAACACTTCCATGATAAGAGAATTTAGCCCTCTGAGTAAGTGGTCTGGGGTCATGTCAAGTGCCTTGATTGGATCTTTGCATGGATTTGGCCGTTTCCCCTATTCTGCTTCTCTCTCCTTGTTTCTAGCCTCTTTCTGACATACTTTCTCTAAGAAATTGAAGAATTTGACTTTCTAGGTCAAGGATGACCTGAAGGGTTAAGGATGACCTAGACCCTAACCTAGGTCAAGGTCAACCTTGACTTTGACCTAGGGTAGAGACTACCTCATCCCTAACCCCAGGTCCAAATTTTAGTTTCTAGAAGTTTCAGGATGTCGGGTTTCAAAAAGTTTCATTTTCTTGCTTTTGGGGTCGGTTGTTTCAGATTTCAGAATGGTAAACTCTTAAATTGCATTAAATCTAGGTCCATTTCATGGGGTTAAGGTTAATTGGGATTTAATTCTCCAATGTCAGCCTTCTCTAGGAATTTGTGCCCTAGATTACTATAAAAGGAAGCCTTCCTCTCTCATTTTCCCCATCAAGTTTTGTGAGATCATCTAATTTTCAGAAGCATTCCATCAAGAACTTTCAAGGAAGCATTCAAGTCCTCTTCTCCATTAAAGTTCTCCATTGAAGATCAAGGATTCAAGCATTCAAGCCTTTGAAGGGATTTGGTTCAAGCATTCAAGATTCATCATTCAAAACCCTAGATCTAGCCATCATGGTGGTGTGATCTTCCTTCAAGATCCTTTGTTCATCTTCAAGATTCATTCATTCTTCCGTCAAAGTAGATTCCAAGCATGCAATCATTGAGATTTTGATTTACATTTTTTAATATCAATATACTTGTTTACATTTCAAATACAATTGTATATCTATTGAATTTTATAGCTTCATTGTTAAATCTACTTCTACTACTTTCTAGCATTCTCTATTTCAATTCCATTATTAAGGTTGATTCCAAACTAGGGTTTGACTAAGGCAAACCCCTCATCCAAACAAAAAAACCATTTTTCTTGCAGGTACAGGTACATGATAGCAAATTGAAGTACAGATCTGGATACCCTTTTTGATGAACTTTCAAGATCTGTGAACAAAATTTTTGTCAGAGCTGTTTTAGGTTAGGGATGACCTTTAGTGGGGGGTAGGATTCTACCCCAGGGTAAGATTGTGCCCCGCTATCTAGGTCAAAGTTGACTTGACCTCAAAAGGATAAATTTTTTTTGGGTTTTCTCTATCTCGACATTTCTAGTCCAGTATAGGTTGCATAATTTCCCAAAAGTGTGCACATACATCAGAAAATAGTGATTTCTTCATCAACCTTATTTCAAGATAAGTATTTATGTTTCATCTAATTTGTATGTCCATAAAATTTTCCATCACATATATTTCACACCCTATCTATTCATATTCATCCCCTATCCATACTCAATCTCCATTCATAGTGGTGAACCCATTTTACCACTATTCATTTTGGTGAACCTGACAAGCTTACCCCTTTTCTTTTATGGATTTAGATGCCCTATTGTGTTAGATTCATGGTTTAATCTCTTCTTGCATTAAGATTAGGTTTATTTTATGCTCTTGCATTTTAAATTTAAAAATACAAAAAAATCTATATATTCAATAAAATACAAAAACATTTCTTGCATTTCATTTACTATGAAGATTCTTAAGATGCTTTGGTGTGTGGTCATGTTCTTTATTACCCTTCTTTTATCATCTCTTTACCATAACTATGATGTTTATGAGAGTATCATTCACTTCATTATGTTGATGATCCTTCATTTTAAACTTGCCCATGCTTTTGTGAAATTGACTGATACTAATCTTCCTACATTCAAACTTTTATTAAAGATTCATGTGGTAGACTTATTATCCTCTTGGATTATGTGAAGAATTTGGTAGATGATAAAAAATCTCCTAATATTCCTAATCCTAATCCCATTATTCCTAATTTGATTCCTAATCTTCCTATTCCTAATCCAATGCCTAATTCTCCATTTGATATTCCTAGTTCTTCCCGTACTTATGATGGGATTCAAGCTATAGTTTAGGATACATATGTGCAAGATTTATTTGATTTACCTTCTCCTTTGATTCATGATGATATTAAAGGAAAGGGTAAAGAAACTTCTTCAAAACCTATTATTCCACCTTATACAACCTTTACTCATGAGCATGATAAACAATCACCTCCTATAGAAGCTTTACATGATATGTACACTACAAGATTCAATATGATGACTAAACAAGGTTATAGAGGTTTAGGGCTTGGAGTTAATGAGCATGGTATCAAGTATCCAGTTCATATACCCCCTAAATAGGATATGCATGGTGTTGGTTGTTCTCAATCTAAAGTCAAGTTAGGTGATGTTGATCATCATCCTCCTCTTCATATTCTTCTCCCTACAACTAAAATAGATAATCTTGATACTCGTCAAGATGTAGCTAAGAAGGTGTATGTTCAATTAATGAATTATAGAAAAGAAATCTTTAAACCTATATCGAAAGATGCTTTATCCAAGTACAAATTTCCTTTTCATTATAGTAACAAACATTTACTTGTTGATTGTAAGCATTTAAAGTTATATGTTAGAGAAAGAGCTGCTTTAGGAATTATATCTCACTCTCATGCAGTTTTACAATTCCTTCATAATTTTGATATAGGGGATTCCCATCATTTTGATATAATATAGATTTCATCTCCTCTTGTCTCAGGACTGGGGGGCAAGAGGTGTATTTCCATCCAGTATCCTAGGATCCATTAGGCTTTTTATTGGGCTTAATTGGTATTCTTTCTATCCTATCTCTCTATGGTTTTTTATTATGTTTATAATCATCCATAGATCCTATTAAAGATATCTTTTCTAAGACATTAGTTTTACGAAGGTATCCCTTGCCTTTATCCTTGGGGGGCAAGGTTCTTCCTTCTTTCACTTTGTCTAGGGAACTACTTTCCTTAGCTTAGTGAAATTTATTTATATTGCAATATTATTTCATCATATTGACATATGTTTTGACTATGGATAACCTTTTTATATGAGAGGTTGTCCTAGGTCATCACCTCTTCTTTATTTTGAAAATTATTTCCCTTGCTTTGGTGTTAGAGTTGTTTCCCTCTTTCCAAAGATTCCTTTTCCTCCTCTTTACAGGAGGCTTGATGATTGAACCTTTGTTCCCGCCTGATTTATCTTTGAAAGATGATATTTTATCTAAACACACTTCTCTTTGGTGGGGGTCTTGTTGATAAGATCTCTTTCATTGAGGATCCTTTTCCATGAGTGACATATCCTTTTTAAAAATTATCTATACTCTTGGATATATGGGTCAATAACCCTCACTAAGAATATGGTGTACATTGATGTAAACAAGATATCTCCTTGTATTGTGAAGTAGGCATCCTCTTCCTCTTCCTTATCATGTCTAGTAGACTGCCACGAGAAGGAGGGGGGCATATATAGGGTCTCCCTTGTACTATAGTTTTTATTTATTTTATATGCTAAATCTTGGAAGGTAATGCACATAAGTTGCTAAATCCTGAATAGACACACATTTTTCAATTTTCAATATGCTAAATCTTGGAAGGTAACACACATAAGTTGCTAAATCCTGAAGAGACACACATTTTTCAATTTTCAATATGTTAAATCTTGGAAGGTAATGCACATAAGTTTCTAAATCCTTAAGAGACACACATTTTTCAATTTTCAATATGCTAAATCTTGGAAGGTAACACACATAAGTTGCTAAATCATGAAGAGACATAAATTTCCAATATGATAAATCTTTCGAAGGTAACACACATAAGTTGCTAAATCTTGAGGAGACACATATTTCATATTCATAGTGATACAAGAAGGTGGATCTATGGGTATTCCAGAAGCCATCAGAAGACACATTATAATTACAAGCACAATTTATGGGTGAACTATCAGGTTTGGCCACTTGTTTGGCTCTCCCTCCCTTGGCGATTCACGGTAAGGTGGGCATCTTACTGGGCAAGGTAATCACTTTCTCTTTTCTCTCTCTTTGATTTCATGCTAGTAGGACTGGATCATGAAGCTATGTTATTTATACTATTTCTCTTGTCTTTCTTATGTAATTATTTATGCTTTTATGATAGCTTTCCAAATATGATATTAGTAGGATAAACATTTCTTTGCAAGGTTTCTTATGCTAATTGATTTGGGTTTGTTTCTGCTAACCCCTCTTTTGTGTTGTTTTTCATTTTACTTTCACACCCTTGTGCATGGATGTTGAGTTAGAATCCTTAGCCTAGGGGCTTCTATCCTTAGCTAAGTGTTATTTTATCTCATTGTGAATCCACTCAAATCTTTTCTTTCTTCTCCTTTACCAAGAGTTTGCATCGAGTCCATACTCTTGCTAAAGTGGGGGCTTAATGTATCATCTTAAAATGGAAGAACTTCCATGATAAGAGCATTTAGCCATCCGAGTAAGTGGTTTGGGGTCATATCAAGTGCCTTGATTAGATCTTTGCATGGTTCTGGCTATTTCCCCCCTGTTCTGCTTCTCTCTCCCTATTTCCAACCTCTTTTTGACAGACTTTCTCTGAGAAATTGAAGACTTTGACATTTTGGGTCAAGGATGACCTAGACCCTAACCTAGGTCAAGGTTAACCTTGAATCTTCTCTAGGGAAAAGACTACCTTGTCCCTGACTCTAGGTCCAAATTTTAGTTTCCAAAAGTTTCAGGATCTCGGGTTTCAAAAAGTTTCATTTTCCCACTTCCGGGTCGGTTGTTTCAGATTTCAGAATGGTAAAATCTTAAATTAAATTTAATCTAGGTCCATTTTTAGTGGTTAAGGTTAATTGGGATTTAATTCTCCAATGTCGGCCTTCTCTAGGAGTTTGTGCCCTAGATCACTATAAAAGGAAGCTTTCCTCTCTCATTTTCCCCATCAAGTTTTGTGAGATCATCAGATTTTCATAAGCATTCCATCAAGCATTTTTAAAGGAAGCATTCGAGTCCTCTTCTCCATTCAAGTTCTCCATTGAAGATCAAGGATTCAAGCATTCAAGCCTTTGAAGGGATTTGGTTCAAGCATTCAAGATTCATCAATCAAAACCCTAGATCTAGCCATCATGGTGGTGTGATATTCCTTCAAGATCCTTTGTTCATCTTCAAGATTCATTCATTCTTCCCTCAAGGTGGATTCCAAGAATGTAATAATGGAGGTTTTGATTTACATTTGTTAATATCAATATACTTGTTTACATTTCAAATACAATTGCATATCTATTGAATTTCACAGCTTCATTGTTAGATCTACTTCTACTACTTGCTAGCATTCTCTATTTTAATTCCATTATTAAGGTTGATTCCAAACTGTGGTTTGACTAAGGCAAACCCCTCATCCAAAAAAAAAAACCATTTTTCTTGCAAGTATAGGTACATGACAGTGAATTGAAGTACAGATTTGGATACCCTTTTCGGTGAACTTCCAGGATTTGCAAATAGAATTTTCATTGGAGGTGTTTCAGGTCAGGGATGACCTTTAGTGGGGGGTAGGATTATGCCTCGGGGTAAGATTGTACCCCACTATCTAGGTCAAAGTTGACCTGACCTCAAAAGGATAAATTTTTTTTGGGTTTTCTCCATCTTGGCATTTCCAGTCCAAAACAACTTGCAAAATTTATTGAAAGTGTGCACAGACATCAGAAAACTGTGATTTCTTCATCAACCTTCTTTTGAGATAAGTATTTATGTTTCATCTAATTTGTATGCCCATAACATTTTCAATCACATATATTTCAAACCCTATATATTCACATTGATCCCCTATCCATACTCAATCTCCATTCATAGTGGTGAACCCATTTTACCACTATTCACACCTGCAAAACAAAGAGTTAAACATGCAAAAATTTGAAAATATGAAATTTTTTGGATTTTTAGAAAAATGAGGCCTAATGCCCCATGGTGGGTGCCATTTTGTGTAGTAGAATTTGTACTATCACAAGGTTAGTATCATCAATAATTCAAACAAACAACTAAATTACCACAAATAGCAATCTATTTAAGCTAAAAATTGACAATTAAGCACTCTATGGATATCTAGCTAGGGATGCTAATGATGAAGCTCTCAACAAGCCTCCATTAGTGACAATCCTAGAATGAGAATGATTGATAAGCTAAGATAAATATTTCAATTCCAAATTGAAAAGCTAATTAACTTCTATATTTTCCTTTCTAGCTCTAATTTGTAAGAGGTTTGATGCTATTCTCAGATTTATGGATGAATTATGAGTTAATTATGCCTTAATTTTATAGATTTTGGAAAGGGTAGGGGGTGTAGTTGAGTTGGATCATGATTGAGTTGGGGTTAAGTCAATGGTTCCACCCTTTGGAGACAATTTAAATGTATTGTCCTTAAAGCTTGGGACAAGAAGACAATATGGGTGGACAAGATGCTCTCACCTTATGAGTGATTGAGATTCATTTTAGGCTTTGTCGGTATATAGATTTTCCTTCCTATCAAAATTATAACTATCCTTTAACTTTATTACCCAAATAGAAGGAAAAACTAATAAAACAGTTGAGTTAGTCTGTAATACCTCTCCTATGGTGATACTTAGATTTTGTTGATTTGGACATTTTCATTATGATGGTCAGAACTATACATTTACATTTATGTTCAATGGATGATGATATGATGGATGTTCTCATTTATGGTTATTATATATATATGCTTATGAGATTAGAAAACCATCTATTTTTATATGTTTTATAGATCTAACCCAAGGATTTGAATCTAACCATTATCATGATGTTTTATGTTTTATGGACATGTGTCTAATGTGTTTTCATGACTCAGGATGAAGTTGTAGTTACTCACTTAGCTGAGGTCCACACGATGTATCAATCTTGGTCATCTGCTTGCATATATCTGATTTGTATATCCATATGTATGTATATGTATCTCTTCTTGGTGATGCAGGATTGTAGGTACCAGGTATCATCTCCACCTGGCTTCACAAGTCTGAGTGATCCCTCAAAATCCTTGATCGTTGTTGTTGTACGGAGATATCACCAGGTTCCACAGGAAGGAACTTCACCTTTGATCCTTTTATCCTTAGGTGGGAAGTGCCGAGTCAGTCCCTTGTGTGAATGTATTAGGTGATCTCTTAGTTTTCTGGATCTTGTAGTTAGTTTCTTGTCTTTTGTATTCATTGAGAATGAAGTTTTGAGTATAGTAGTTCTAGTTGTCTTTATAGTACGTTCAATTTTATTAGTAGATTATGGACGTTAATTATTGTTCATTGAAGGTAGGATTTAGCAATTTATCTTTAGTAGTAGCTACTATTATACTAGCATATCTCGTTAGGAACAAGTCGGTATGTGATTTAAATCATGTGATTTTAATACCTATAATAATTAATAATTTTATGGTATTATTTTATAATACTCATAATAACAAAATGACTATGACAATAGTAATAATAAAATATTTTAAATAAATAGTGGAAAAATCTAACTTATGTTAGTAGCTACCTGATATATATTTTAGAATGTGGATTAGTGTATGGATAAATAATATATTATATAATAATGTTATTTTAATATTTAATATTAATAATAATGTTTATTTATGGTATATGTACCATAAGCATATGGGTGCACACATGTGCCTATGTATAAATATATTAATATATATTATTATATAATAAATTAATTATTTGTGTGAAGGAAACTATTCTTATGTTATTTTTATAAGTGGTAAATAGGATTGGTAAATTCTATTACCATAGTTAAATAAGTTAGTAAATTAATTTTGAGATTATATTATTTATTTTAACTCCTTTAAATTTAGGGAACATAGATTATAGTCTTATTTAAAATTTATTCACCTTTACGGGTATGATTTTGCAAACCATCCCATTAACTTTTAACGAATGGATAGTTGAGATGGTTGCATCGGTTGGATTACCTGTGCAACCACCTCCTCCATTCTATTTATAGGAAAGGCTTTCCTGTGTATGGGAGTTGGGAGAAGAGTTGATTTCAAGAAGAGGATTAGTATTATTATTGTAGAAAATTTATATTTTTAGGAGAGAAGTCCCTTATTCTGTGAGTTTGGCATTTGGATTGTTACCGGTAGAGGCTGGAAGATTGCAAGAAAAGGGATCCAAAGGAGTGCTGGAAATCTTGGAGAGGATTTGATCTTCCTTCATCAACTTGTCTCCGCAGGACTCCAGGTTGGAATCCATACTAAGAGATTATTCTCTTTTATATTATGAATGTTTTGTTCTTTTTGAATGCTTCTGTGTGTTTATTTGTATCCATATGTGAAAAACATTTATACATTATTATATTCTGTGAGCTGTTTATATGTTATTGTAATCTATTAGGTGTAAATACATTATTGTACTCTATCATTAATTTCTATATCCTAGTAGCTATTTACACAAACATATAAATTTCTATAATAACAATCAATGACAACCGCTCATTTAAGCATAGGATGAATCGGGGATTAGATTATTTGTATTTAGTTTAATTATTAGTAAGGAATACAGGTAGTATTTTATATTTAATTTGCTGTCAAAATAAATAATATATATCTATTATTTGTCAAAATTATGTGCACTTCAATAAAGTTATTTGAGTTCTCTTCTTTTAAAAAATATATATAAAAATAAAAACAAAACTATATAGTTATAAAGTTATGCATAAATAACTATAGATGCTTAAATAAAGTTATGTTTTAAAAAAATAAATGATATGTAAAAAAAAAAAATTAATATAAAACCAAAAAAAAAAAAAAAAACAATGAAAGGGTTTGGGAAGTGGGGGCCACCACCTTCTCCACTCCCCTCACGGTTCCCAACCGTAGCAGTGGCAAGCACTGCTACAACAGCACCTGATTGCTACAGCAGCAAGTACTGCGGTAGCAGTACCCTGCTACGGCCCACGGGCTAGGGAAATGTGCAGGGTGCGAGTTAGTGGGGTGCGGGGCCCGCAGGGGTCCCCCCCAAAAGTGACTTTAAATTTATTTGTATTTTGTGGTAGTTTGTTTTTAAATGCTTTTAGATTTTAGTGAATATTAAATTTAGAGTATTGAAATTTCTATTAAATTTAGTTATTACTTAATAGGGATCTCATAGTATAGTTTAGTTTATAAATTTGCGAAGTGTAAATGAAAATTATGTTTGTTTATTAAGTTTTTAATAAATGTTAAACATGGATTTTAATAATAATCGCTTTATACAAGTATAACATTTAAGTATAAGTTTACGATATTCCTTATACTTTAAGTATACTTGTATAAAGGGATTAGGTACCCTTCGGATTGATTGGAATAGGTTTCAATTTCCTAGAAGTTAAGTTGTAACTTCTAAAATTTTAGATTTTAATAAAAATTAGACTTAGTCAAATTTCAGACTTAGGTTGAAATTGATGGGACATTATCTTTAGCATATGGAATTTTTATGTAAACCTTAAACATGTTTAGTGGAGGTTATATCTAGTGCATTTAGATGCCTTAATAGGGTCAGGATGTGTGTAGGAAACAATGTGGGGTTTAGAGTTGTCTAAAAGGACCAGGACATTCTAAACATCCTTAAACATTCCTAATTTCCCTAAATGTTCATAATCTATCTTATTATTTTCTATTCCTTGTAGCAGTTCCCAATGTGTTTATAATGTGTGTTTACTACATGTATGATGTGATTGTGATATGTGGGTTAAGGGTAGAAAACCTAACGACACCTAGTGAGTGGCTCTCAGTGTGGGGCCGGGGCCCTAAGTGGCTAGAACCAGGATAATCAACTAAAGAGTTATTTAACAAGTGAAAACTTAATTAAATTTATGGGAATGGGTTCAAACATTAAAAAGATTAAATGTGCCTCGCCCATGCCATTAGTGCTAGTAAAGGCTATGGATGGGAGTGGGAGAAGGTACCTATGCGTAGGTATGATCAAATGACACTTGTTAGTATGAAAGGCATTCGATCCCGCATGTGCCTACTTGGGGGCCAGGGCCGAAATGGCTAGTACCAGGACAACCCAAGGAGTGAGGGCTATGTGATGTCACTCACTTAGGTTGTTGCTTAGAGTTTCTACCAAGCCTTAGAACCTATTTGGGGAAAGATTTATACTTTGACCTTCTTTTCATTTATTATTTGGGATAGGTAACTCGACCCTAGGTTTGGCCTAGCTATTCCTTCTTTATGGACCTTGGTGTTTATCTCCTAGCACGGGGGAGTGGGCCTTTGGGTATCCACATGGTTGGGTGGTAAATATTTTATCGAGGTATCTTTTGTGGATGCAGTGTTTGAAGATTCATGCTTGCTTATGTACTAGTTTTTGAAGAATAAAGGCTTTGTAATTATCTTTCATGATGTAAAGTTATTGTTACCTCCTGAGTGGAGATGGATGTAATGTAATCATTGATGTAATTTAAAATGATGTATCTAGAATGGGTAGATTTAGGAAAAAGGGAAAGGGAGATGTGAACTTTATGTTTAAGATGTATGTTGGAAAAGAAAAGGATTTTGTAACATTCCAAATTTTGTAACATGCTTTCATTATTGTTGTTTAAGTGAAGCTATTGAAAAATAAAATGTAGTATATTTGTAATGTATCAAATGAGTTGGATAAATTTTAAAAGTTATATTGTTCATAAAGGATACTTAGGAATATAGATGATTTTTAAATGGAAAGTTGAAATGAAAATATTTTGTATTTCTTAAAGATATGATGCAGTTTGCTTTGAGAAATAAATCTTGTTGTTAGTTTACTTAATGGATTTGAATGAATCATGCATTTAAATGAAAAGGGAACCTTGGGAGGAATCTAAGTTTAAGTTTGGTTCACATAATTCTTTTAAAAGTTCAAATTTTTTCATAAATTATTACTTAGGTTTTCTTTAACAAAGAGAATCTTTGTTCTCTTCCCCGGTTCCCTTGCGGGGCATGACATAGTCACTCATGACTAAACTCTCTATGATTAAAGGAGGAGCTACCTTATATAAAAATCAATCTTGACAATCCATTTATTTGAAAAGAATGAAATTGATAAGAATATATATACTTTTGACCTGAAAGTAAGAAAGGCTTTTCAATTCTTCATATAAAATAACTTTAGAAAGATTTATTGCTCCAAGAAAGATCCACATTCATCTAAGCCAACTGACTAAGATTATCAGAAAAGCATTCCTAGAATGATCGATTCAATAGATACTGAAATAAAAGTGAAAAATAGAAAAATGACCATAGAACATCTATACAGATTATAGCAACATGCATTCAATTATAGCTGAAGTCAAAATACATGCAACAATCAGACCAACTGATCTGAGAAAAATACTATCATCTGCTATAAATCAATTGATATTATACCATATGTTCCAATTCAAAAATAAAAATAACTAAGTTTCTGAAACCAAAGAACCAACCCTTTCAAGGTCCCTGAAAATTTAATATATAGCCACAAAGGGCCTAATCAGTTTCATAACTAAAATTCTATTAAAGGAAAATGAAACTAAAACCCAAAGCCACTTGGAACTGCCCTATTAGAGACTAATTGACCAATTGGCCTTTCTCAACATCTGCACTGGTGGTAGCGTCAGATACTTTGTGTGTGAAACTCCACTCTTTGAAGGCCACCACAAATTTCTCAAGCAATGCTTGGTTCAGTGAAGGGGATAAATTTAGCCTCTGCTCCCAGATGTACCTATAGTTTTGCAACTGTCCCAACTTTGTTTCTAGTGTCTTCATCTACTCCTCACAAAGAAATATAAGTGACTCAACTCAGGCAACAACTGAGCAATTTTTAGTCACTATCTCCTTAGCCTCTTTTATGTTTCGTACTCACTCCATATAGGATTCCTACATTACTGACACCTCAATTCCAAATTTAGTTTCATCCTTGATCAATTTTTAAAGGCAATCTATATGATTGTTGATAACCTCTTCAACACATGGTATTGTCTTTATAATTTGACCAGATTCTTCTATACCCTAATCATAAAGTGCGCTTAGCCATTCCTCATTAACCTTGGTAGAAAACAATAGATTTGAATCAACCTCAGGCACCATTTTCTCAACTAGGAATTTGTCTATGCCATAGAAAAACACTTCCTCTAAGTTGGCTATTTCAATATCCAATCCATCTCTTCTCTTCTCCTAGAGCTTAACATTGTCTGTTAGGAATAGTCTTAAGAGATAACTGAGAGGGGGGGGGGGGGGTTGAATTAGTTATCTAAAAGATTCAATTCTTTATCCAATTAAGTATACTTAAACATAAATCATAAACACAATGAAAGAACACATGAACACAACACCAATATTTTGGTTACGGGGAAACCCAAATAGGTAAAAACCCTAGTGGGAATTGACACCCACTAATATTCTGCACTAGATTATTATGATCCTTGTTAGAAGATCCTTAACCTTGTTAGGAGTTTCTTTACAATATATTTAGTACAGTAGACCTGGTCAAGGGTCGAACCTTGTTAGGAGTCTTTTACAATTGTCCCTATTAGGGGAGAGGACACACTGTCTGAGAGCTCACTGCTCAAAGGGGTGAAGGCTACAACCTTCTGTTTTACATATACACACTATATCTGGATCTTGGTGAATTGCACTTTGACCTATTATCTAGATTAGTTCCAATGAATGGTGTTAGCACCTATTAAAATTTTCATGGCCTCATAGATTTTCCCTATTCTCTGCAAATGTTTTTCCATATCCCTGACTTGAAACCCTTGTCAAAATTCAAAAATCTAGCTATTACTTTGAAAACCCTATTCTTTCCCGGCCCTATTCTAATTTTGTCTTACATTTTTGGTCACTTAAAATCCTATATACCCATGTGCTTAAATGTTATGACCCTTCACATGTCATGCAATTAGGTTTTAAAACTTCCAGGCCCCCTTTAATATTTCCTAAGTCCCTAAGTTCCCCCCGTAACATTTTCCTATGTTTCAGCCCTTTGAAAACTTGTGGTTGTCGCATGTTCACAAGGAATCTTTTTTCCCCTTTGGGAACATGCGACAAGGCACCACCTATCCTGGTGGGCCCATCTTCAAGGTATGTGACAAGTTAAATAGTAGGTGAGATCTACGGTGGTCATTACACCGCTAAGGTAAGATGCTCATGGTTTAAGCATCGCGGTGTAGCAAACACCATCCGATGCGATGGTAGACAACAGAGTTGTGGGTCCTCTAGGTGATGAGGTGATTTTCATAGTTAGTGGCTTTTGATTGGTTGATGTGGGTTTTGATGTGGTGTGTGTGTCAGAGGCCTGAAGAATGAAGTTAAAGTTAGAGGTCTGCCTGCCGATTTTCGCAACATGGCAGCTTGTGATTCGTTGCAATGGCTTATGCAGTAGGGTGGGGTCAAGTGTCAGTCAATTGAAGATCTTGTGGTTTTCACATGATCACAAGGAATATTCTTCCCCTTTGTGATCATGCGATGGCCGTTGATTTGGAATCTAATGTGAAGACCGCTCGGTGGACCCAGTCGTCAGAAGGTGCTGGCATGTAAGGTTTTTGATTGGTCGACAGGGTGACAAGCTAGATGTTGTCAGTGGGGCCATAGTTTTCAAAGGAAGTAAAGTGCCTATAGGTCTATGAAGATCATGTTGTTGTCATTATACAACTAAGATATTTAGCATCATGGTATAATGATGACCATCAATTTTACTTAAAGCAATGTAAAGCACATGGGCCTGGGAAAAGTAAATGAATCTAACAGTGGGGTTTTAAAGTTGATCAAGGTTTGAATATCAACTACCAATTCTTTGCTGGTGCCATGAAAGTAGCCGTTGTTACCAGGGTTTGAAATTTTAAGTGTTTTTAAGTGACAGTAAGGACTGAAATTGATTGTTTACGCGGCTGGAGTTGGTAGATGTGATTTTGCTTGTTGCTGCAGTGTGGTCCAGGGTGCGATGATCATTTGCAGGGGTCTCTACTATGTAAGGAATGGGAAGAATGGCTTGAGGTGTGTTGCAGATGGGTGATCAAACTAGTTTTCTTGGTGAATTTATGGTCTTTGGTACACTTTTCTCAAAAAATTATCATGACTGAGGATCATTTTTGGATCTACTTGCTCGAGGCTGCTTGGTTTTCCTTCCCTGCATTTAAATTTTGATTGATTCATTAGGGTTGGTGTAGTTGTTGGAACCCTAATCCTAGTCATCCAAAGCTTGATGCATCCTTTTAGGATTCCAAGATGACTATGGGGTATAAATGGAGTTGTGTTAGTTGTTTTAGGGGTTCCTTCTTCTACAATTTTGGGGAGGATTGGTTCCATGAAGGGTCCTTTTCCTGTAGATTTTCTCCTTCTCTACATATAGGGTGTTCTTTCTTCCTTTTTTGGTTCAAAGAATATAATACATAATGTAATTGATTTGTCTTATGTATGAGGGTTCAATTTATTCTTACTATTACCAAGCTATCTCCATTTGAATTTTAAACTCATTGATCAATACATCAAGTATGTTTGATTTTTCTATTTGCATTTCCTATGTGTTTGCAAGTGGAGTTGTCTTCATAGAGATAACTAGTTTAGGATTAGTTTTCATGTATGTATGAGCTGAGGTGTCAAAGATATGTCATGCTTGTCTTCCAGTGGATGCTGGTTAATGTATTATCTATTTATAGGTCTCTTCTAAGGGGAGGGTTAAAAACCTTTGGATGGGTGATAACATACTTGAAAAAATAGGTGGGTCATTGAAGTGAGGTTTGGTCATGGTGTGTGATTGATGTTAGGCATCACCACATTGAATTTATTGCTTTCTTTTTTCATAGCTGTCTATTGCAATAGGGCATTTGACTCTGTGGCCCATTGGACAAGGCACTAGTCTATGAGGGACTTAGGGTATCTTAGGGGTCCTTTCAACCCATCTTTAAATCATTTCCATTCAGTTCCACCCTTTCCCTTTCATGTTGTTAGTATGGGTCTCTAGTTTTCATACTCATTCTATGCAGGTAGGGCTATTGCATGAGATCTTGGTTTCATTGAGGTACAATATACCTATAGGGGTTTGAGAACCATTCCATAGTTAGTCACCTATAGGCCTATAGTGTGATTCAAGTTTTATGTGTGTGCAGATGAGGTATACCCACCTAAGTGATGTGGAGCTCAAAGTGTAGAAGGATCTATCTTTGATCCTTGTCAGTTGGCCTTTTTCCTCATCAGATTTGGAGTGTTGAGTGAATGTGACACTAGCCTAGTCAATGCTAATGTCAATCTGACCTTTGGGGAAAAATAACACCAACAAATAGCACAAGTAATTTACTTGGTCACATAGACCTTCTTCTGATGGCTCAACACTTTGCACACTCTGCTCTTCTTTGTTTAATCAACTATGAACCACACTCCAACAATCACAAATGACTGCCTATAAATATATTTCCTCCAAATGATATAATCAAGTCAGCCTATTAGAACCACCTTGAAATCATATTAGAGAAACCATAACAAACTCCAATAAACATTCTGTCAGCTCTACTATGCACGCAACATAATCTGGGACTTGTCTAATAAGATAATTGTAGACACATGCTACACACTGTCAGCTCTACCAAAACAAATGGATCTTTCTCTATAACTCGAATTAAATCATCCACTCTTAACCGAACATAAATAACTCTTCTCTAAGCTTAACTCCAAGGGCACATACCCTAAATATAGGCGCAACTCAAGAACTAGTAAAATCTTAGTCGGCTCTTCTGAATAAACATAGGAAACTGCTACTGGAGAATAGTGACTGCATAACTTTACTTCTACTCATCAACATACTATGCATCCAAGACTAAAAAATCACTAACATGTCTTCAACATATATCCAAGTGCACAAGGCTCTATGATAACTATACAAACAACCATACAGATAACACTACCTGTTACTCTGTTAGGAACATTGCTGACACCAACTACTATATAACTATTTGTACTAATAGTTAACCTTTGTGCCCATGATATCATGCTGATATCATGTCCATGCTACATATACTAAAAGCTTACTTCATAAGACTTCCACAGATGCTACTTTCCATATGTTGTCATCAATGACAAACATACAGTCAGTACTAGCCTGCTGCAAATCTCCAACAATCTCCCCCTTTGGCATTGATGACAACATGTGGAATGAAAAACCATCACCAACCCAAATGAAAATTTATTTTATAACATTCTCCATTTCCTCTTCAAAAATCCTCCAAAAATGAATCCTCCATCTGTTGCAATATTTTCCAATATTCTCCATTTCCTCAACTGAACTGCTATCATAACTAAATGTTGCTCCCCCTTAGTATATTAATCCTCTTTTTACTTCTATTTTTCATGACTCTATATATTACTCCCCCTTTGACATCAATGGAAAAGGGTGCCATTCATTTAAGCACTAGTACTACTCCTGAGGTAGAGTAGTCAACCTTCCATCAGTCCCTGAGGACTGATGCCTTTCCTCCTTTCTCCTAAGAAGAATCAGGGAAGGGAATTACTCCCAACTTCTCCCTGAGATACTCAAAAGTATCCTTAGAAAAGGGCTTTGTGAATATATCTACTAACTAATCTTTAGTACTCACATAGTCCAACTTAACTTCTTTCTCTGCCACTTTCTCTCTTAGGAAGTGATACTTGATCTCAATGTGCTTTGTCTTTACATGCATCATAGGTTTTTTTGACATATTGATAGTGCTAGTGTTATCATAGTGAATAAAAATAGGATAATCAATCTGAATTCCAAAATCCTTTATCATCTACTTGATCCAAACAATTGTAGAACAATTCAAGGCTACTGCAACATACTTCACTTCTACTGTTGATTGAGAAATACAATTCTATTTCTTTCTTGTCCAAGTGACAAGTCTATCACCAAGAAACACTACTCCACCTGAAGTACTCTTTCTATCATCAACACATCCTGCCCAATCTGCATCAGTGTACACATGAAGCTCAACATTTTTTGAATTAGGATAACATAAACCATAATCTATAGTGCCCTACAAGTATCTAAATATTCTCTTTACTACCATGAGGTGACTTTGTTTAGGTTCTACTACAAATCTTCCAACTATGCCAACTGCATTGGAAATATCAGGTCTAGTCTGAGTAAGATATACGAGTTTACCAATCATATACTTATACAATGTTATATCTACTACTAGTGAGTCATCTTCTTTTGTAAGCTTACATCTAGTGATCATAGGGTTTCCTTCTAGCTTGCAATCATCCATCTTGAAATTCTTCAGTATCTCTTTCACATATTTTGAATGATTAATAAAAATTCCTTTTTCTATCTACTACACATTTAGTCCCACAAAGTATTTGATAGGACCAATCATACTCATCTCAAAATCATTTTGCATTTCTTTGGAAAATTCTGCACTTAGTTTTTTATTACCTCCAAAGATAATGTCATCAACAAATATAGCTACAAGTAGTAAACCTTCAGATGTCTCTCTAATGAATAGATTATAATCTGCTGCTCCTTTCTTGAATCCAATCTTTGTTAGATATCCATCTAGTCTTTCATACCATGCTCTAGGGACTTGCTTAAGTCCATAGAGGGCCTTCTTAAATCTGCATACCATATCAGGTCTATCTGATAAGGTGAATCCTTCTGGCTGCTCAATGTATACTTCTTTCAAATCTCCATTTAGGAATGCTTACTTGACATCCATCTGATAAACTTATAATTTTTTGACTGTAGCATAAGCTAGAAATAACTTAATAGCTTCTAATCTGCTCATAGGTGAAAATGTGTCTAAATAATCAATGCCTTCTCTTTGTGCATACCCTTTACATACTAACCTTGCTTTGTTTCATACTACTATACCATCTTCATTCATCTTGTTTATGAATATCCACTTTGTTCCAATCACATTCTTATCACCAGGTCTTGGGACCAATTCCCAAGTGTCATTCTTAACAATCTAATCAAGTTCTTCTTTCATAGCATCATGCCAATCTAAATCATTACAGGCATCTTCAACACTTAAAGGTTCAATCTAAGAGAGTAGACATACTGCTTCACTGCTAGCTAAGTTCTTTGCTTGTGACCTTGTTAAGAATTTTCCACTCTGATGTCCAATGATGTCTATCTTGGAATGATTTCTTGATGTAAACTTTAGAACTTTAGGTAATGCTGACTTATCAGCCTTAGGATTTTCTTCTTCACTTATCTCAAGGTCATTGAATAATACATCAATACTGTCAAATATTTCCTCAATGACTATCTCACTAGTGGAGGGTCTAGGTTCTTCTTCAATAATGGGTGAGTAATCATGATATCTTTCTTGAATCATAAAATTTTCATCAATCTTTACATGAGCACTTTCAATGATCTTTTTCAATCTTAAATTGAAACATCTATAAGCTTTAATTTTAGTAGAGTAACCAAGAAAAATACCTTCATCACTTCTTGCATCAAACTTGCCTACTGCTTCATCCCTCTTGATGTAGCACTTTCTTCCAAAGATTCTAAAGTATTTTATTATGGGAACATTACCAAACCATAGCTCATATGGTGTTTTGTCAGCACCTGGCCTTAATTGAATTCTATTGATGGTATAGACTACTGCATTGACCTCATCTCTCCAATAGGCATGTGCAACTTTTTATTCTATCACAATGGTGCGCACTATATCAAGGATGATCCTATTCCTTCTCTCTATGATTCCATTCTACCGAGGGGTTCTAGGTGCACTTAATTGTCTCTTTATGCCATGTTCTTTGTAGTACTCATAGAATCTATCAGAGGTGAATTCTCCTCCTCTATCTGATCTCAAACATTTTATCTTTAGTCCAGATTCATTCTCACCCTTAGCTTTGAATATTTTGAATTTCTCAAATGCTTCTGACTTGTCTTTCAAGAATGCAACCCACATCATCCTAGTATAATCATCAAAAAATAAAATGAAATACCTTTCACCATAGTATGATCTTGTTTGAGTTGGACCACATAGGTCTGTATGAATTAGATCCAACTTGTTCTCTGCTAAATTTTTCTTTCTCCTGAATGAATTTATCACATGCTTTCCCATTACACATTCCATACATATAGTATCAACTGGCTTTGCTATGCTAGGTAGATCTCTTACTACCTTTACATTGCTTATCTTTACTATGTTATCAAAATTGATGTGACATAGTCTTTTATGCCACAACCAACTGTCATCAACTTTAGCAACATAACAACTTGCTTCTGCATTGAGTTGAAAAATATTACCTCTTGTCTTTGAGCCTAATGCAATCATAACACCATCCTTGTTGTTAATGATGCATTTGTCATTTTTGAACTCCAATTGATAGCCTTTTCCAAGTAACTATCCAACACTGAGAAGGTTATGTTTCCAACCATCAACATAAAGAACATCATTAGTACTATTCTTTCCATCCAAGGTGATGGCTCCTCTATGAACTATTGGTTTAGGAGTGTTGTCTCCAAATCTGACCATACCACCATTGTATTTGTCCAAATGAACAAACTTGCCTTTATCACCTGTCATGTGATGTGAACAACCACTGTCTATGATCCAGTCTGTCCTTATGTCAGCTTGTGAAATCAATGCTAGCTCTTGATTCTCTTTCTTATCTTCATGAACTATCCTATTATTCATTTTGTCTATAATAGCAATGAATCCAATTTCTTCTTCACCAGATTCTTCATCTAAAACTCCATCTCCAACATAGTAGCATTCCTTAGAATACTTAGGCTTGTAATCCTTTTTGAACTTTCTAGCTCTAGTAGGACACTTAGATGAAAAGTGACCGATCTTATTACATGAAAAACACTTAAATGGTAATTGACCTTCATATTTTCCTTTTCCTTTCTTTTCTCTTTTTGAAATCATAGCAATGAAATCATCTAGTGTTTTCTCTTCATCATCATCATCAAAATTACTAGAAGTTTTTACAGATTTCTTACCATGAACTATTGCTTTGAAGGCTGTTTCACTCTTTGGTTCTGTCTTTAATCTTGAAATCTCAAAAGTTGAGATTTTTTTGATCAAGGTCTCTCTTTTGAAATTTGATGTAAGCTAGATGGCCTCATCAAGGATATTGATCTTGCTTTCATATTCAAGAGTGAGAGTAGTTATTAACTTATCCATAATGTCCTCCTTTGAAATCTCTCCACCATTGTTTCTGATTCTAGCAATTGCTTCATTTATCCTTTGATTGTAAGCTCTGATATTTTCCTCAAGAAGCATCTCTAATGCATTGTATCTTTTCTTCCATGTCTTTTTGCATGCATCCTTTGCTTGTTTGTCTCCTTCAAATATATCTTCTAGGTGCTTCCATATTTTGTGGGCTGTATCTACCTTTTTTATTTCTGAAAACTCACCATCAGATAGGGCACTGATAAGGGCTTCTTTAGCAATATCATTCCAATGAAATAATTATTTTTCCCTATCATTATCATCCTCCTGTGCAAGGTTTTCTAGGGCAGGTATCTTGGCTGCTTTGATAGTTACATCAAAAACTTCAAAACCAATGCATTGCAAATGGGTCACCATCTTGTTCTTCCAATCAAGATAATTCTCTCCATTGAACTTAGGACTTTCTTTCCTGAAGTATGCCATTTGATCAACCTCATGTTGTTAAAATTTCTCTCAGAGGCACTTGGCTCTGATACCAATTGTTAGGAATAGTCCCAAGAGATAACTTAGGGGGGGGGGGGGGTGAATCAATTATCTACAAGATTCAATTATTTATCCAATTAAGTATACTTAAAAATAAAGCATAAACACAATGAAAGAACACATGAACACAACACCAATATTTTGGTTACGGGGAAACCCAAAGAGGTAAAAACCCTGGTGGGAATTGACACCCGTTAATATTCTACACTAGAGTATTATGATCCTTGTTAGAAGATCCTTAACCCTGTTAGGAGTTTCTTTACAATATATTTAGTACAATAGACTTGGCCAAGGGTCAGAACCTATTAGGATTCTTTTAAAATTGTCCTTGTTAGGGGAGAGGATGCACTATCCGAGAGCTCATTGCTCAAAGGGGTGAAGGATACAACCTTCTATTTAACAAAGACACACTATATTTGGATCTTGGTGAGCTGCACTTTGACTTGATGTCTGGATAAGTTCCAATGAATAGCACAAATACTTTACTTGGTTACATAGACCTTCTTTTGATGGATCAACACTTCACACACTCTACTCTTCTTTGCTTAATCAACTATGAACCACACTCTAGCAATCACAAATGACTGCCTATAAATATCTTTCCTCCAAATGATATAATCAAGTCAACTTGTTAGAACCACCTTGAAATCATATTAGAGAAACCATAACAAACTCCAATAAACATTCTATCATCTCTACTATGCACACAACATAATCTGGGACCTGTCCAATAAGATAATTGTACACGCACACACTGTCGACTCTACCAAAACAACTAGATCTTTCTCTGTAAGCTGAATTAAATCATGCACTCTTAACCGAACATAAATAAATCTTCTCTAAGATTAAATCCAAGGGCACATACCCTAAAGATAGGTGCAAGTCAAGAACCAATAAAATCTTAGTTGGCTCTTCTGAATAAACACAGGAAACTACTGCTGGCGAATAGCAACTGCATAACTTCACCTCTACTCATCAAAAAACTATGCATCCAAGACTAAAACATCACTAACATGTCTTCAACATATATCCAAGCGGGAAAGGCTCTATGATAACTATATGGACAACCATACACAAAACACTGCCTGTTACTCTATTAGGAACGCTGCTGACACCAACTGCTATATAACTATCTGTACTAATAGTTAACCTCTATGCCCATGATATCATGATAATATCATGTCCATGCTACATATATTGAAATCTTACTTCATAAAAATTCCATGCATACTACTTTCCATATGTTGTCATCAATGACAAACATACAGTCACTAAAATCTCCAACATTGTCTTCGATAGTGGATACAAAACTAGAGGAATTTTGGGTCAAATCTTTGTAAGCCTATCCGAATTGAGCAACCTTTCCACTGATCTCTTCCATCCAAATTTAAAAAGCCTTAGAGAGAGACCTATCTTTATGAACCTGGTCAATAAATTTTTTGTTATCTAGAGACTTAACATCCAGATTCAATGGAACCATTGCTAGGGGCTTAGGAATAGGATTTTGCAACTACTGAATATACTTGGCCATTTCACACAGAGCCTACTTCAATTTTGCCTTGCCTTTTTCATCTTTTAGTACTTGGTGATTAATCTTTTTGTTCACAAAATTCAAAATCTTCAAGTCCACTGCCCTAGAGGCTACCCCTAGGTCTATTTTCTCCACACTAAAGTCTTGTTTAGTAACCTCGACACTAACTTTATCAGAATTGGGTTTGAAAACCTCAGCAACCTAGTGACCTATATTAGGGTCTACATCCAACATGGACTCTATCTTTGGTTTCTTCAATCGGGGAGACTTCCCAAGGTACTTACTAACCAAATCTCCAATAGGAACTGAAGTAGGAAAAATGTTTCTCTTTTTCTCACGGATAAGTCTTTTTTCTCATGGATAAGTCTAGCGAGTTTGGAGTTTTTAGGCTTGCATTATGCAAAGAAACTATAGTGTTTAGGTTATTTAGGGCTGTCAAGTCTTGCTGACCTAAATCTCCACCGAGTCCTGTTGATCCTGAATCCATGGCTGGTGCTTTGTTTATTTCCAATCTCATAAATTGTTTTACACTAGGTTCTTCTATATTTGAATCAAGAATAATGCAAAAGGTTGAATCCACCTTCTCACCCCTTTTACTTCTGTGCCTTGTAGACTTTACTGTATTGTCAGGAACTAGTTCTGAGTCTTCAATATCAGTGGCTTCTTTAGGACCTATGTCACATGCAGGTAGAAATGGTTGAATTTTATTAGTTGAGACAAAAGATGGTTCAATTTTGGGGACTCTTGAACTTCTTTTGGTTTTCATTGCAAGGGCTCGCTGATTCTTCTTCCTTTGAGATTCGAGCCACCCTTCTATCCTTTTGAAGACATCATCAGTTAAGGACCTCAAATCTTCCTCTTCCCTCTCATTCCAATCAACTTTCCTAATTATCACCTTTGCATTTGACCCCAAGCATCCTGATTCCAACACATCTACAACATCATCTTTTATACTTTTAATGTTAAAGGGAAGTTTTAAGGTAACAATCTCCCCTAAAGAAAATATAGAGCATAACCTCTTTGTGACCTCAATTTCATCTATTCAATTATCCCAAAAGTCTTCTAGTTTTGATTGATGTAAGAACATAGCATCAAATCTAAAATGATTATCCACAAAACCTTTGCTACCATAATAGTTCCTGGACTGGTATGGTTGAAGATTCATCTCCTTTAATTCATCAGTCAAGAAAGAGAAATCATGCATCAACCTAAAATGGTAATGTTCTTGTTCTAAAAGAAAGAAGGCACCAATTCCTCTCTTGACCCTATATTTCTTTTCAACCATCAACAACTGTCTACCCACTTCCAGCAAAACATATTTGTCTAAGCAATACCTTGGTAATTTAAGAGGTTCATTGCTGAAACCTCCAATCCTCAGATAACTAAAGGTAGGGAATTGTATATAGAAGCTACCATATATCTTAAAGAATTCCATTGCTTCCTCAGACATCTAGAAACTGCTCTTTCCTTTTAAATTAAAAAAACCTTAGACAAGAAGGTATCCTGAACCCTTTTAAAACCTGTCAGGTTCTTTCTTTTCTGTAGAAGAGGATGATACTAAAAAATAGTCATATCACTTCTCCATTCTTCATGGGGTAAGCCATCCCAAACTCTACAAACAACAAGGCTATAGAAAAGGTATGAAGACATGTAGAAATTGGAAACTAAGGCTAATTGGGATAGGCTCTCATGCAGCTATTCCATGATTATTTTAGCCCAGTCAATGGGATTACCCATATATAAAATAGCTTGCATAAAAATGTACATCTAGTATTCCCAATTAGTATCAATAGGGTTCCCCTTTATTCTATTTAACATTACAGTAATGTCTCTTACTCCTCTAAATATATGATCCTTCCTAAGGGGTCTAGGTAATCGAGATTCTCCTTTCTCAAGTTTTAATAGCCAATCCCTAGCTATATTGTTCCTATATTCCTTCTTATTTTGGTCAAAATCAGCTAGGGCCCTTTTAATACTCCAATCTCTATATACTTCTGCTGACGGAATTCTAAATGAAACCATTATCACCTCTTGGTTTATGTTTATCAACACTTCACCACTTCTAGTATTGATGCATCTCTCAGACTTATCATACTTGTTACAACATTCCATCACTAATTCTAGGCATGGAAATACTTCAGGAAAATTGGCTACTTCCAACAGACCACTCTCTACAATCCTGGTGGCTATGGCCACACCTTCTATTTTTCTCAATCTTTGCATAATTTCCCTAATATTGTCATCCACTATCACTGTGTCTCTCATTTCAGGTATGTAGCTACTGATAGGAGAAAATTTATTCTCCTTTACAAATTTTACTTTGGAAGAAGACGTGGTGAAATAAAATTTTCAAAATTCCTATGAACACTTGGACGAATGCAAAAAAGAACCCAACGCTTTTCTTTTTAAAATGAAGAAGCTAAAGGAAACATAGGGCCAAGGTTGTCGTAAAACTCACCATTTTTTTGCTTCTTGATAATTTTACCTCATCGCTCCAAGACACCTCCAGAAGATAAGGAAAACATAATGAAGAGACAAAAGGGGAGGGAAAATAAATATACACACTTTGCTTTGATTCCCATCAACTTGAGAGAACTACCATGCAATAAATTTTTTCACCATAATAACTACTAACAACCTATTATGCACACTCCATTTTGGTAAGGAAATCATTTGAGCTGAGCTAGCATCATTCTTCGGGTCCCAGCAATCATTTCAATGTCAGTATGCAAGGATTTGGCTCACGAATTCTTATTTTGGTATTATTACATCTCAAAATATGATCCTTGAACTATAAGTATTGGGTTCAATGTACAAGATTCATGATGCTTTAATTTATGCATGTACTTTACAACTGTGGTGGACCCCTAGGACATTTATGACAAGGTCAAAATTTTGTGAATTGTGACACTAAAGCCTTGACATGGAATGTTTCAATACAAAGTTGTCAAAGTGCATATTGAAATGTGAACTTTGAACCATGAAAGAGGGGGTTCAAAGTTCAAGATTCAATTTACCGATTACAAAGGAACATGCGACCATGACCAATCAACTTGTGTTGCTGTGACAATGCTTTTACATGACACTCTTAGGAAAAATGTGTTTTTAACTTTGAACTTTGAACTGATAGGTTCAATTTCAAAGTTCAAGGTTCAATTTACAACTTGAATTTTGACAAAGGCAAAAATTACTGCACAAAAATAGACATAAATTATTTGACTGGCAATAGTTGGCTCTGACTAGGGATTAGGTCTATGAGGGACTAAACAATGGATCCAAGATCTCTAGTTTCGCACTAGACTAAACTAAAACACACACAACTAACCTAAAGCATGAAAAAATTGTATGTACAAAGGACCACTAAACTTAACTACAACTCAAACAACTTTAGATCTTACCCGTTATAAGACAAGGACATTTCTGTTCCATCTGCGGACCTAAGGTCTGAAAGAATTGGGTCCTAGAACTTGACTGATTTCAAAAGGCCCTTTCCAAAGGGATTCAAATTTGTTGTGAGCACCTCGGGGCTCTCTCCTTTTATCCCATAATAGTAATTTATCATTCTCCATGAAATTTTTGGGCCTAGCCCACCTGTCAAAAATCTTCTTAACCTGGGATTGATGTAGTGCTATGCGGTTTACCATCTCTTCTCTTTCTTCTTGGATCTTGCTTAGGCACATGATTTTTTTATCCAATCCATTAGGGAAATTTTTGTCTTCAATCACTTTCTGTCATTTTATTGCTGCAAGCTCTAGAGGTAGTGAGAGTTGAGCTTCTACTCCATAGACTAGTTCAAATAGAGTCATACCTATAGCCCTCTTGGAAGAAGTACAATTGGCCCAAAGGGCTTGAAAAAATCTTCTGTCCCAGTCCTTGGAATTTTCACTCACCAATTTCTTCATAACAGTGATTAAATTTTTATTGGTAGACTCAGCCTACCCATTACCTTGGGGAAAATAATTAGATGAATGTGACAATTGAATTTTGTTGTCATAATAGAATATTTGCATCTCTTGAGAAGAGAAGTTTTGTGCATTATCAACAACAATTTTCACAGGAACACCAAATCTAACCAAAATATTTTCTTTCAAGAAGGAACAAACCACCTCTGAAGTAGTTTTTCTTACTGTAATAGCTTCTACCCATTTAGTAAAATAGTCCATAGCCATTAAGATATGGGTATGTCCAGTGCTTGATGGGGGATTTATTGGTCCTATAAAGTCTAAACCCCATTACTTGAATGGTTCTTTGATTATCACTGGCCTTAAGGGAAAAGCAACTAAATGTGGCTTACCAAAAAATAACTTACATTTCTCGCATTGTGCTACCCATTTGTACGCATCCTTGAACATCCTAGGCCAGTAATAACAGTTCCTTAAAATCTTGAAAGATGTTACTGTAGATGAGAAATGTCCACCACAAGCTTCATTATGGAATGATTGAAGCAAATTCTTCTATTGATCTTCATCTACACACCTGAGAAACATCCCATCCAAGCCTCTTTTATACAAAATATCACCACTATGACATATTTGGATGCCTTAAGCTTCAAATTCCTCTGCTCTTTTGCTGTGAGGTGAGCGAGACACTCTCCATAGGTGAGATAATAAGCTACATTTGAGAACCATGTATCTTTAAATCCTATAAACAAGGATAAAGGGATGTCATCCTCAAAAGCCATATCATTTTCTACGATCAACTTGCAGAGGCCTTGGCCTCTGATCAATTTGGTAGGTTTGATTTCCAAATCAAACTCTTAAACTTTTTCCACCCAATTGGCTCTTTTATTCATGGACACCTCTTGTTGAGTTAGGATACTCTTAACAACAAAATTTGGAACAACTATAGTGGAGTGGGAAGGCAGAATGTAATACCAAAATTATTTGATGACTTTAACCACTATGAAGGCCTACTTTTATGTAGGTGAATACTTTAATTCATTTTTCTTTAAGGGAATACTCATAAAGGAAATGGGAACCTCTTCACCAGCCTCATTCTTTTATAATAGGATAGCTGACATAGTGTGCTCGGATGCATAACAATGTATCATAAAGTCTTTCTAAAAGTCTAGATGAGAAAGGACTGGGGCTTGAGAAATTTCCTCTTTAACCTCATCAAAAGACTTCTTGGCTTCATCATTCCATCTGAAAGTTTGTTTCTTGCTTAGCAAACTCACCATGGGTCTAGTTGTTTCTAAAAAATATGGCACAAATCTCCTCAAAAATTTGATTTGCCCAAAGAAAGACCTTATTCCACTTCTATGAGATGGTAAACATAGTTTCTAAATCACTCACACCATTTTTGGATCAATTTTAATTCCCTTTTCTAACACTATGTGACCCAAAAATTTTCCCTCAATCACACAGAAAATAGATTTCTTAGGATTGAGTGATATTCCTTGATTCCTACATTCTTGAAGGATGAGCCTCAAATCCTTAGGATGTTTCTTCCTTCTATGAGAGAAGAAATTCATGTCATCAAGATATAATATGATCACTTTATTCCTTAAATGGATGAAGGAATAATTCATGGCCTGCTGGAACGTCACCCCTGCATTGATCAGACCAAATGGCATTTGATTATATGCTAATGTGCCCCAAGGAGTAGTGAATGCCATTTTGTATTGGTCCTCAAGAGCCACACTAATTTGGTTGTACCTTGAGAACCCATCCAACATTGACATCATCTCAGACCCTGCTACCATCTGAAGAATATGGTCCATATTAGGGAGAGCGAAATTGTCTTTCAAACTAGACTGGTTAAGGTTCCTAAAATCAACAAAGATTTAAATTTGCCCATTTTTCTTATGAATAGGTACTATGTTTTCTACCCAAGTAGAATCATGGACTGGGTAAATTATTTTAGCTTCAAGCAATTTTTCTACCTCTCCAAAAATTGCATCAGCCACCCTAGGGTTATAGTTTCTCAATTTCTACCTGAAGGGTTTGGCTCCTGGTTTCAAAGGGATATGGTGCTAAAACTTCCCCTTTCTGAAGTCCTTCAAATCCTCATATGACCATGCAAACACATCTCTAAACTCTCATAGTAATTTTGTGAATATCACTTTCTCCATAGGACTACAACATGTACCCAAATTGATAAACTTAGGGTCTTCATTACTCCTAATATTTATTTTCCCATAATTATTGGATTGTTCCTCTTTTGTTTCATTGGCTTGGCCAACAAAGTAGTATTTGTGATCAAACAAGTTTTCCATGGTCACAAGACCTTTAGGAATATGATTTCCCTTTAATTGAATAATATCTTCTCCTTTTTCAATCTCCTCATCAGTACAAAACTCTTGGCACTAAAATTCTGACCCTTTGAAAAATATAGAGGAAAACTTCTCAATACCTTGAAGGAACTTCAACACATGAGAATCATCACCGAAGACCTACCAAGGGTTAGCATTATTAGGTACATTAGGTTAATGAACAAGCTTAATGGTGTATTGATCACTGTCAAAGTTAGGATGAGGAATTAACAGTACTACAGAACTAGCTAGGACATCTGCTCTGGAGTTCAGCTCTCTAGGTATGGATTCGATTGAAAATGATTTGAATCCTTCAATTTCATCCCAGAATCTATTCCTGTAGTGCTTCATCCTTTCATTTCTCACTACATATTTCCCTCTTACTTGTTTTACAATTAACTCATCATCTCCTTTTACTCTTAGTATTTTAATGCCTTTTCTTTTTGCTTCTTGAATCCCAAGTAACAAAGCTTCATACTCTATAGTGTTATTAGTATTCTCAAATTCAATCTTGAAGTCAAAAGGGAATTTTTCCTTAGTTGGAGATATCAATACCAACCCAGCACCCAAACCAATTGATGAATAGCTCCCATCAAATTCCAAAGTCCAAAGCTCTTCATTATCAGTACATTTTTCATCCATGACATCAATTTCTAGCATGATCAAATAGTTAGAAAAATCTGTTTCTTGATACAAGATGTGAGACTTGGGATCTTCAGAGGTAAAAATAGTGTATTTATGCTTACTCTCAAGTTGTAAAGTGACCTTCTTATCTCCAATAGGAATGATAGCCTGAGACCAACCTAATTTTATCTCACCACCCAGATCTCTACAAAAGGTTATGCTCAAGAGCATACCATAACTAGCTGGTATGTCAGCAACCAAGATGGTCAACTTGAGCCTCTTGTTAGGGAAACCTGCTAACGCAACTTGGACATCTTTGATTTGGTTGAGAAAAGGAACTTGCTTAGAATCCATGGAGTAGCACCTATAAACAAAAGTTTTTGTTAAAGGAAAATCAAGGGCTTTTGCTACTAAGGAGGGCATGCTGTTATCGAAGGCTCCAGAATCTATAATGCAATTGCTAAGTTTATGACCATGGATGAATAATGACACATAGAAAGGCTTAGGTTTCCCTATTACATGAGTAGATCTTGAGGATTTGAGACTGATGATGGGTTCTTTAACTTCAGGCTATTTAATCTTAGGATCTGCAGGGATATCACTAGTGGATATAGTATTTGTTTGACTGGACTACACAACAGGAGAGGAGCCCTTCATATAAGCTACCAACTTATCTAATTCACCAAGATTTGATTTCAAATATTTAGCAGGAGATATTTGGATTTTAGATGACTTACAAAACTCTATGAAATTGAAAGTGGGCTCAGAGTCTAACCTTTTAAGGATTTTTACTCCTGCCGGTTCACTCCCTGGAGTCTTTGTGCTGCTACTAGCTTGACTCATTGGTTCTTTATCTTTCTTGACTTGGAAAGGAGATGAAGCATGACTGCTAATTTTTCCACCTTGATGACCTTAGGTAGGCACCAAACATGAAGGTTCCTCCAGAGTTGTAAGAATGTCACCACCTCGGTCCAAATTAGACTCATACTTAAGATAGTAACTCACAGATTCACCAGGTCCTCTGAAGTTCTCTTCATTGCTAGGGATTTTCACAATGGTTTCTTTGCTGGCTTCCATTTGTTTGTACCACACCATCTTAGGGAAAGAATCACCATCATTCTCATCGGTTAAATGAAAGATACACATGTTACTTTTAGTGGGAGGTGCTTCAATTTGAAGTCTCGGCTAATGTGGCAAAGCATTTGACTGATTTCCATAATTTCCTATTCCTTGGTTTCTATACCTCCTAGGAATATCTTGATATGGAGGAGTGGACTTCAGTAATTTCCTTTTAAGGGTAATCATGTCATTGACTAGTCTTTGAACAACAAGATCAATAGATCCAGATGTAGATGCTTGACTATTTGGAGTCTGTACCTCTCTTCTCCATTTACCAATAGTTATCATATCATCTTCAAGTTCCACCGCTAATGATTGAGAAGCTTCCAAGTCTGCCACCCTACCTCATCTTAGATGAAAGCTAATATTTAGAGGCATAGAATTTACAAAGAAACCTTTTTTGTTCTCATTACTTGGACGGTGAGCATTTGGAATTTGCTGTAAGAGTTTATTGAACTTGGCAATAAATTCTTGCATTGGTTCATGCATCTCCTTCTTTAACTGTGAGAGTTTCAATAATAAAGAATGTTCATCATCCGTGGCTTTGAAATGAGATTCAAAGGATGTTCTCATGGCATTCCAAGTTCTAATAGAACCATTGGGAAAATGATGAAACCAATCTGTAGCAGCTTCAGTCAAAGTCTGAACAAAAAGGAAAATAGCTACATCTTCTAAACCCACTCCTATAACACTACATGTAGTATTGAATGCATTAATATGATCACTTGGGGAAACTCTGCCATCTCCACTAAACTTAGGTAGAACTTCTCTAGCTCCTTTGGGAAAAGCTTGTAAATTAAAATTGGTTAGATCAAGGAGACCAACTTGAGCTCCCCAAGGCTAGTTCTGGACCATGATTGGTAGAGAAAAATTTAGAGGTTGAGGATTAAAAAGAGATGGGACCAATGTACCAGATAATGTGAGGGCTTGAAAACTAGAAATGGATGAGGTTAACTTGGTAGGTGAAGATGATCTACTAGTAGTTTGAACCTTCCTTCTCACATGGATATTAGAGGTGAAGTTTAACCACTTTAGGGCTTCAAAATCTTCATCAACCAAACCTTTCACTTTATCATCTCTTGTGTACCTCTTCTCCACCAGCTTACTTATTAAAACCGAAACAAAGGTATATATATAAAGAAAGACCTACCCTTAAAGCCTTTGGACTGCTCTATCTAGTACAGAAGCTTCTTGAGCTATAGGTCAACCTCTTAACCACTCTCCAATGTCTTCTTCCTTTTCAATAACTAACCTCACTTATTGATACTGTTGACCACTCATTCTCAAATTCCAAGCCGTTGCATTAAGATCAACAATAATGTCTTCTTGGGTATCTGTGAAGTAAAGGTCAGGTTGTAACACTGGGAGAACTTCTTGCTAACCAGGTATCACATCAGTAGGTAGCACCATAATTAATCATTAAAATAAAATATTTAAGCTTTGGTCTACTCGTTAGCACCTCCCCAGTAGAGTCACCAAAAATATGTTGGTATACAGATTTTCATTCCTATCAAAATTATAAGTATCCTCTAACTTTCTTGCCCAAATAGAAGGAAAAACTAATACAATAGCTGAGTTAGTCACTCACAACTAAAATCTCTGCAATTAAAGGAGAAGCTACCTTATATAAAAATCAATCTTGACAATGCATTTATTTGAAAAGAATGAAATTGATCAGAATATATATACTTTTGACCTAAAAGTAAGAAAGGATTTTCAGTTCTTCATATAAAATGACTTTAGAAATATTTATTTCTCCAAGAAAGATCCACATTCATCTAAGCCAACTGACTAAGATTATCAGAAAAACATTCCCAGAATGATCGATTCAACAGATACTGAAATAAAAGAAAAAAATGGAAAAATGACCATAGAACATATATACAGATTATAGCAACATGCATTTGATTCCAACTGAAGTCAAACTACATGCAACAATCAAACCAACTAATCTGAGAGAAATACTATCATCTGCTTTAAATCAACTGATATTATATCATATGTTCTAATTCAAAATAAACCATTCATCCTGAAAGTATTTGCAATAAATATCAAAATAACTAAGTTTCTGAAACTAGAGAACCAACCCTTTCAAGGTCACTCAAAATTTAATATATAGCCACAAAGGGCCCAATCAGTTTCATAACTAAAAGTCTATTAAAGGAAAATGAAACTAAAACCCTAAACCACTTGGAATAGCCCTATCAAAGACTAATTGATCGATTGGCCTTTCTTAGCATTTTTATTGGTGGTAGCATTAGCTACTTTGCGTGTGGAACTCCACTCCTTGAAGGCCACCGCAAATTTCTTGAGCACTGCTTGATTTGGTGAAGAGGCTAAATTTAGCATCTTCTCCCAGCTATACCTACAATTTTGTAATTGTCCCAGCTTGGTTTCCAGTATCTTCATCTTCTCCTCGCTAAGAAATATAAGTGACTCAACTTGGGAAACAACTAAGTAGTCTTTAGTCACTATCTCATTAGCCTCTTTTATGTTTTGTACTTGCTCCATATAGGATTCCTACATTAATGACACCTCAATTCTAGATTTAGTTTCATCCTTGATCAATTTGTAAAGGAAATCTATATGATTTTTGAGAACCTCTTCAACACATGATACTATCTTTAAAATTTGACTAGATTATTCTATACCCTAATCATAAAGTTCCCTTAGCCATTCCTCATTAACCTTGGTAGCAAACAATAGATTTGTATAAACCTTAGGCACCATTTTCTCAACCAAGAATTTGTCTATGCCATAGACAAACACTTCCTCTAAGTTGGATATTTCAATATCCAATCCATCTCTTCTCTTCTCCCAGAGCTTAACATTGTCTTCGACAGTGGATACCAAACTAGAGGACTTTTGGGTTAATTCCTTGTAAGCCTGTCCAAATTGAGGAACCTTTCTGCCAATCTCTTCCATCCAAATGTCAAAATCCTTAGAGAGAGACCTGTCTTTATGAACCTGGTCAAGAAATTTTTGGTTATCTGGAGACTTGACATCTAGATTCAATGGAACCATTGCTAGGGGCTCAGGAATAGGATTTTGCAACTGCTAAATATACTTGGCCATTTCACATAGAGCCTGCTTTAATTTTGCCTTATGTTCCGCATCTTTTACTACTTGATGATTAATCTTTTTGTTTGCAGAATTCAAAATCTTCAAGTCCACTACCCTAGAGGCTACCCCTAGGTCTATTTTCTCCACACTAAAGTCTTGTTCAGTAACCTCGGCACTAACTTTATCAGAATTGGGTTTTAAAACCTCAGCAACCTAGTGACCTATATTAGGGTCTACATCCAACATGGAATCAATCTTTTTTTTCTTCGACTGGGGAGACTTCCCAAGGTACTTACTAACCAAATCTCCAATAGGAACTGAAGTAGGAACAATGTTTTTCTTTTTTCTCATAGATAAGTCTAGCCAGTTCGGAGTTTTTGAGCTTGCATTCTGCAAAGAAATGATAGTGTTTGGGTTATTTAGGGCTATCAAGTCTTGCTGATATGAATCTCCACTGAGTCTTGTTGATCCTAAATCCATGGCTGGTGCTTTGTTTCTTTTCATTCTTTGAAATTTATTTACACTGGGTTCTTCTGTATCTGAGTCAAGAATAATGAAAAAGGTTGAATCCACCTTCTCACCCCTTTTACTTTTGCACCTTGTAGACTTTATTGTATTTTCAGGAACTAGTTCCGAGTCTTCAATATCAGTGGCTTCTTTAGGACCTGTGTCACCTACAGGCAACAATGGTTCAATTTTACTAGTTGAGACAAAAGATGGTTCAATTTTGGGGACTCTTGAACTTCTTCTGATTTTCATTGCAAGGGCTCCTTGATTCTTCTTCCTTTGAGATTTGAGCCACCCTTCTGTCCTTTTTAAGACTTCATTAGTTAAGGGCCTCAAATCTTCCTCTTCCTTCTCATTCTAATCAACTTTCCTAATTATCACCTCTGCATTTGACTCCAAGCATCCTAATTACAACACATCTTCAACATCATCTTTTATGCTTTTAATGTTAAAGGGAAGTTTTAAGGTAACAATTAGCCCTAAAGAAAATCTAGAGTGTAACCTCTTCATGACCTTAATTTCATCTACGCAATCATCCAAAAAGTATTCAAGTTGTGGTTGATGTAAGAACATAGAATCAACTCTAAAATGATTATCCATAATACCTTTGCTATCATAATAGTTCATGGACTGGTATGGTTGAAGATTCATCTCCTTTAATTCATCAGTCAGGAAAGAGAAATCATGCATCAAACTGAAGTGGTAATGTCCTTGTTCTAAAGGAAAGAAGGTGCCAATTCCTCTCTTGACCCTGTATTTCTTTTCAACCATCAACAAATGTCTTCCGTCTTCCAGCAAAACATATTTGTCTAAGCAATACCTTGGTAATTTAAGAGGTTCATCATTGAAACCTCCAATCCTCAGATAACTATAGGTAGGGAATTTTATATAGAAGAAACCATATATCTTAATGAATTCCATTTCTTCCTCAGACATCCAGAAATTTCTCTTTCCTTTTAAGTCAAAAACAAGCTTAGACAAGAAGGTATCCTGAACCCTTTTGAAACCTGTCGAGTTCTTTCTTTTCTGTAGAAGAGGATGATACTCAAAAATAGTCATATCACTTCTCCATTCATCATGGGGTAATCCATCCCATACTCTACAAATAGAAAGGCTATAGAAAAGGTATGAATACATGTAGAAATTGGAAACTAAGGCTGATTTAGATAGGCTCTCATGCAGCTATTTCACAATTATTTCAGCCCAGTCAATGGGATTACCCACATCTAAAATAGCTTCTACAAAAATGTACATCTAGTCTTCCTAATTAGTATCAATAGGGTTCCCCTTTATTCTATTTAACATTACAGTAACGTCTCTTACCTCTTTGAACATATGATCCTTTCTAAGGGGTCTAGGTAATTGAGATCCTCCTTTCTCAGGGTTTAATAGCCAATCCCTGGCTATATTATTCCTATATTCCTTATTTTGGTCAAAATCAGCTAGGGCCCTTTTAATACTCCAATCTCTGTATAATTCCACTGATAGAATTCTAAACATGGCCATTATCGCCTCTCGGTTTATGTTTATCAACACTTCACCACTTCCCGTATTGATGCATCTCTCAGACTTATCATACCTATTACAATATTCCATCACTAATTCTGGGCATGGAAATAGATCAGGAAAACTAACTATTTCCAACAAACCACTCTCTAGAATCCTGGTGGCTATGGCCTCATCTTCTATTTTTCTCAATCTTTGCACAATTTCTTTAATATCATCATCAACTATTACTGTGTTTCTCATTTTAGGTAGGTAACTACTGATAGGAGAAAATTTATCTCTTTTACAAATTTTACTTTGGAAGAAGACACGGTGAAATAAAATTTGCAAAATTCCTATTAACACTTGGACAAATGTAGAAAGGAACCCAAATCTTTGCTTTCTAAAATGAAGAAACTAAAGGAAACATAGGGCCAAGGTTGTTGTAAAACTCACTATTTTTTTGCTTCTTGATAATTTTACCTCGCTGCTCCAAGACGCCTCTAGAAGATAAGCAAAACATAATGAAGAGACAAAAGGGGAGGGAAAATACATATACACACTTTTCTTTGGTTCCCATCAACTCGAGAGAAATGCCATGCAATAAATTTTTCCACTATAATAACTGGTAAAAACCTATTACGCACACTCCATTTTGGTAAGGAAATCACTTAAGCTGAGCTAGCATCATTCTTCAGGTCCCATCAATCATTTCAATGTTAGTATGCAAGGATTTGGCTCACAACTTCTTATTTAGGTATTATTACTTCTTGAAACTCGATCCTTGAACTATAAGTATTGGGTTCAAAGTACAAGATTCATGATGCTTTAATTTATGTGCACACTTTACAACTGTGGTGGACCCATAGGACATTAATGACATGCTCAAAATTTTGTGAACTGTGACACTAAAGCCTCAACATGGAAGGTTTCAATATAAAGTTGTCAAAGTGCATATTGAAATGTGAACTTTGAACCATGAAAGAGGGGGTTCAAAGTTTAAGACTCAATTTACCAATTACAAAGGAAAACACGAGCGCAACCAATCAACTTGTGTTGTCATGACAATGCTTTTACATGACACTCTTAGGAAAAATGTGTTTTGAACTTTGAACTTTGAACCGGAAGGTTGAAGTTCAAAGTTCAAGGTTCAATTTACAACTTGAATTTTGACAAAGGCAAAAATTGATGTGCAAAAATAAAACATAAATTATTTGATTGGCAACAGGCTTGATCCATGTAAGCTTTATCCTTGAATCCTATTGGTTGAGGCTTTTTCCTCCCATGTGGTGTTGAGAGAAAATAGGATTAATTAATTGATTTTATTAAATTTTTTTAGCCATGTGTACCCCTTGAATGGGTTGATTTGATTTAAATTGAACTATGTAATTAATTAGATTAATTACACAATTTATTGATTTATCATGATTTATTCGATTCAAATTGATTTTATATCTTTTGATTTTCAATTAATTTTGGATTAATGTTCAATTGCAATTTATCTTCTATTTGATCTTGATTTGGTTTAATTGCATTTAATTATGTTGATCTTTGCCTTGATTTCTCACTTAAATAGTCTTGTCCATTTTCAGGTGATTACAGGAACTTGAGTTCTAAATCTCATTGGGAGTATGGTACAGGAGCACTCATTGCTACAACTTGAAGTTTTTCATTTTCTTGTGACTCCTAGGGAGTCTTGTGGATGTCTAAGTCCTAAGTGTATTCTATTTGTCTTTTGACCAACTTGTAAGGTCGGGTTCCAAGCTTTGGCATTCATAAGCCACTTGGTTAGCCATGGTCAAAGGGTCTCCAAAACTTAGGATTTAGGTTGTTAGATGTTTTAAGTAATTTCAAGTTAATAATGAAATTAGGTTCACATTTATAATAATATTGCAGTTCAGGTGCATATTTGTAAATGTTGTCAAAAGTTGTCAAGCAACTTTTTGACAACTTTGTAAGTTTGGTTGTTAAGTCTAAATGACTTCCCCAACAAATTTTTGGTTTGAAAAGATGTAACCATTGGGGAATGCTTTCATATCCCTTTCAGGTGGGTGGAAAGAAATAATGATGTAATTTTAATTTTGAATCAATAAAATATACTCATTTTTCTTGCAACAGTCAACTTCCTGTTGCTTATGAAGTTTCGTACGATCAGTGTTGATGATGAAACTAGTTGGGATGTAAGAAGAAATGAATTATCCATCTATTTCTTCTGGTTTGAAGTTCTCAAGTGCTCAAAAACAAGAGTTTGAGTAATTTCTTTGCGCACTATCTTGAAACCCTCCAAAACTAGGGTTTCCACCTTAATTTTTTCTTTTCTCTCATGTCCACCCTTGTAAAATTATAATCCTTGGTGGAATGAGAGACTTGTATGTTGTATCAGTAATTATAGAGTTAGTTTGTAGGAAGGTGAGTGCTGGAACTTTTTTTCAATGATTTAAGGTTGGCATCCCTATGTGGCAACCAGTAAACATAATTTTAAACTGATGACATTCATACTTTGGGGTTGAATCAAACCTTGCAAAAAAATTTGGAGTAGTTTGGGATCATGCCTAATGCAATCCAAACACTAGTTTCATCCTTCCATAAATCCTTGGGGTACTTCCTTCTTTAAGGTGACCTAATTTCCCAATTAGGCCTGTCTAATCTTGTTACGATAAAGGCTGTTCCTCAAGACTTCAGGACCCATGGCTTGGGGATTTTTAGTATTCCTTAAAGGGTATTTGGAATTGTATTTGGTTCCCTATGTCTAGTGATAATTTTGAGAGTTGTAACCTCATAATTTGATAGCTAGACCTACTAGGATTTGAAGGCTCATTGAATGAATAGTCATAAAAGGAATGCCTTGGGTTTGATAAATGGTTGGAACACGTTTCATTGAACCTAATGAGACCTTAGATAGTTAGGTTCAACCCCACAAAGCTGAGATTGTCATCCCCCCCCTTATGAATCAATTGGATATTGGTTACATAAGGAATAGAAAGAAGAAGTGTATCACACATCTTGATCCAAGTATTGCATTCATCTTAAGATGTTGTGTGGAGGTTTTCATGAAGGTATGTTGATCTTTTGTAAAGGTGTGAGTCTAGGCTTGGTGGGTTGTGTAATACCCCAAAAATGGGCTATAAGTTCATTAACCTCCTATATCATCAAATCATATGAAATCGACATCAAAGTCCTAATCTAAGGCACATCTAAACATCATCAAATCTAATTGATTATCTTAAATTTTGCATCGGAGAATATTCCTAGTAATATTCCTAATTATCTTAATTATCTTTAATTTTATAATTATTTGGCAATAAATCACATTTATCCTAAAATTTGATTAATTGAATATTTTCATATTTAATTAATTAGATTTAATATTTGCCACTTAATTATGTAATTAAATTTAATTCTATCTATTATTAATTGTATTATTTAATTTTGACAATAAATCAAAATTCCTATCTTTAATTGATTAAATTCTTATTTAATTAATTAAAGCATGTTGTCATTATTTAATAATATAATTTTTAATAAAAGTTTGAATAAATAGTTAATTAACCCATAAATTAATTATTTATTTTCAAAAATCAGTTGAGTTGAGGATAAATCACTTTATTTATTTATTTAATTCTTAATTATTATGCATATTCAAAAGAAACAGTTAAACTCCAAATCAGAAAATCAATGCAAGTTATTGACTTTTTGGAACTCAACATCCTTTTGGAGTTCAAAAAGCTGATCTAAACTCTAATTTGAGTTAAAAAGCTGTTTTTGCATGTTTTTGCATGATTTTGAGAATTAACTATCTTTTATGATCAGATAACTCAAAAATCAAGATGAGTTAATTTGAGTGATTTATGGCTTTTATTCATGCACCTCCAAAGCCCTGGATTTCTATAAATTAAGGCTTTAGCTCTTCACAAATCATCTCATATTTTGCACAATCACGCTGGAGAATTGGAGACTGAGGAATCAACTTGCGAATTCAAAGCTTTGTGAGATCAATCTTATTTTTTTTGCATTCATATTACATATCATTGTTAGATTCATAGCATATCAATTTTCAATAGCATTCATAGCATATCAATTTCATTTAGCATAGATTTCATATCAGTTTTTACAATTATTATTGCATAGAAAAATCCAAAAAATAGCTTAATTGCATTTATTCCATATCCATCTTTTGCATTCAAATCCTTCATTTAGGTGTCGTCTAGGTCACTGATCTTGATTACAATCTGAGAACATTCATCTCGCACCTATTAGAAGGCAGTAAATCGCTTGGTTAGATAGCTTTCAATTTTGCATGATTTTGATTATAGCTAACCTCTAATGTTTTACTGAGTGTTGTGTCTACAGATCAGGTATAATTTTCACACACACATTTCTGGCGCCCACCGTGGGGCAACCCACCTTTGCATGCTGGTTTTGATTTTTTTGGGAGCTAAAACCCCAAAGTTTCAAAAATTTAATTTTATCTCCCAAACGGCTTGGAATTTTGATCTGAAATTTTTTTTGCAGGTTGGTGACATGTCATGAAAGCTACAGTAAAAAATTTAGAATTTTCTGAAATGTTTTGAATTTTTAATAATTTTTTCTTGAAATTCCGGAAAAAATTAATATCTGACGCAAATCAGCATATTTTTCGAAAATTTTTATATTTTCGAAAAGCTCTTTAAATTCTATAGGGGGTCCATTCTTTGTGTTTTAAATTTGGACATGATATCATAGCTCAAATAGTCAATTTACAAAAACTGGTCTGTTTTGATAAAATGGGTCTCTAGGGCACAAATGAAGAGGTTTTTCTAAAATTTTTGCATTTTTGGAAAGCTCTCTGTTTTTTAGCAGGGGTCTCTATTCTGAATTTCTATTTTTGTGGCCAAAATCATATCAAAAAAATTAGATCTTGTTGACTAGGTCAAATGCAAAAAAAAAAATAAAGTTTTGTGATGGGTATGCACTTATTTTTTTTACATGGTTCAATGAATGATATGAGTTGTCATTTGGGTTGATTACTGGTTATTATTACTGATAATAATTGATTTTTAGAGCTAACCCTATGGTTTTCATAAGTTGAATATATTTTGCATATCTTGTTTGCTTGTTTGCTTGTTGGAGAGTTCGTCACTTGCTTGCATGGAAAAGCTCAACAAAAATTGCTAAAAATCAAGCAAAATCTACTAAGTGCGTTGCAAGGATCCCAGGTATTCTCCTTCATCTAATAATATTTTGATTTGGGACTTAAAATAAATCTCTTATGTGTCAAGCTTGTGTGCATCTTTTCATGCTTTTGATCTATTTCTACACACTTGCATAATTGATACTAGGTTGTGAACCCTTAAGGATTCATTAAGTAGTCTTAGAATACTTGTGATTGATCTTGATTGCTATCTTGGGTTATTGGACTCGCTAATCCGCCGGCCCCTCATTTCCGCCCCGTGGTTGCAATCTCAGCGCCATAAAGGGGAGGGGTCAACAGGACAGAAGCGTTAAATGTTCCACTTGGCAACCCTTTTGTGCTTTTAGGAACTCCCTTGTTTTCTAAGTTGTGGACTCATTTTTAGCTTGTGTGAGGTGTTAAGTGTTCCACCTTGTGGACTCATCTCATATTTGCTTTAAGCGTTAAGTGTTCCTCTTTCTACTTTTTGAATGCTTTTGGTAGATTTACTTTCAGAACATATATCTGTGCTCACATAGTAATTAGGCCCTATGAACACTATTCGTGATTCTTGAAAGATTGGATTCCCAGCGAAATCCTTCTTGATGACAGAATCCTTGTAGGTAGGGAGGATACTTAGTGCGTTTCACATTCAACTTGGTTAGTGCATCTTCTCTTAGTGATCGACACATTCTCTCTCCGGAGAGGTTGATAGATCACGTAGGGTTGATATCACAAGCTTTGGTGAATCAAAATTGGTTAGTGCATCTTCTCTTATTGATTGATACATTCTCTCCCCGGAGAGGTTGATAGATCACGTGGAGTTGATATCACAGACCTTGGTGGAACAAAACTTTGTCTTAGCGTGTCGGATTAATCTGCTTGCTTTGTTTGGGTTAAAAGTGAAGAGGTGTCAAAACCTTGAATCTGGAGCCAAGTCCCCTTGTGGTATAACTCTGTGAGTCATCTTTAGAGAGGGTTAACCGTAGCGGACAATCCCTTCACAGGGCAAACTGCGTTGACGGAACCTCAAGCGGTCATAGCCATTTTCGCCGTGGTAGTGACAGCCGCTATATAAATGTCCTTGTGGAAGAAATCTCCACGGGTATGGTTCATTGTTGGGTTGTCAGATCTCCCTAGCAGCTCTTGAAGATTAAGTTCTCAGACTGTGTCAAAACCCTGGTGCGCCGGGATTGGAGTTCACCCCTTTGAATCATAAAAGTTGTAGAGTCAAACCATTACTAAAAACCTTAGAGAGGCCAATTTTTCATTCTCAGGTATATGTGTGTTATTGCAAAACTTTTCAGAACATACACAATTAGTACTCTCAGGGATTAGCACAATTTGGTCACTTGATTGTTCATGCGCAAGGTTGCTTTTGCCCTTGATCATTGTTTTCAGACGTGCTTGGAATCACTTGCTTGCTGTTCTGTGTGCTTATTTATCTACTTGGCTATTAAAAACGATCAAATCTGGTATAACCTTCAAAATCTGGACAGTACAATTTGCAAACAATCCAAAACTGAAAATCTTAAATTTTGCAAAAATTGACGTAAAGTTCTTTCTGGAGTCAAAAGTCATTTCAAGAATTCAAAAGTCGTACGAGTTTTGTCAAGTGTCATTTCAGCATTACCCAACTGTCGTATGAGTTTAGCAACTGTCATTTCATAGACTACCCAGTGTCGTACGAGTCTGCAGAGTGTTGTTTGGAAAAATTTGAGAAAGTTGTCAGAAATTGTCAAATTGCAAGATATCCAATGTTTCCAGCCTAGTTCCAGAATCTGTCAAAAATATCATTGTGTCAGGAACAGAGCAGTAGCTATTGAGCATTCTACCATTTTCTGAGTTTGATCTTTTGAATCCGATCTAGTCTTCTGTTTGATCAATTTGAGTCCTTTTTATCTCGTGTCAAAACCTTGTCATAACTATCAATCTTTAATCAATCAATCTTCAAAAACAAACTAAGTGTTGAGAACTCGTGTCCGCTATCTTTTGGGCGATCTATCCCATACATCCAGGGCACAGTTTCCTTCACCCACATCTCATCAGATCTTCAAAACTATCATAATCTTGACAAGGTTGCGCCATCCGATTTTCTCGAATCAAATTGTTCTTCAGTTGTCTTCATCCTTTTCTTCTGTTTCATTCAAAGTTAATGGTGGAGACCAGAGCTTCTTCACACAAGAAATCAGAAGAAACATCTCAGAACTTACTTTTGACCAATACCCCGGGTCCAACTCTTGAACAACTCATCAAGTCAGGTATCTACGAAGACGACGGTCTCGGTAACTTTCGATTAAAAACTGGTTACATACCTCCTCTATCAACTCACAGAGGTAATCAACAAACTCCTCCTCAATCTATTCCAGGGAGCCCAAAAACTCCTATCATGTCTCAAGCAGGGACAAACCATGGTTCTCTAGGAGGAGGATCCCAGGGACACCATTCTCAACATAATGCCGACCAAGACCCTACACCCTCTGAAATCCATCGGTGTCAGAATGATGATGAATTCAAAAGAATGATGAGGCATTTCTTGAAAATGGATAGAGAGGCATACTTTTTGCAATTAGCCCAAGAAGGAGCTAAACTTCCTCCTCACTTCAATGTCGAAGATATCATCACGCATGAGGAAGAAACTCCGATGACGGCCATAATGAACCAGCTGCACGCTATGCAGGTCAAAATGAATAAAATTGAGAAAGAGAAGGAACCCAAGGAATTCTCCATGGAGGCCCTTTGTCCTTTCCCTTTTGACAAAGACTTGTATATGCCTCCATTCCCAAAAAGAGTGGAGATACCAAAGTATGACAAATATGACGGACACTCTGATCCTCAAGATCATGTCAGAGAGTTCTGTACACAATCCATGGAATTCATGCATGAACCGACTTATCTAATGCGTCTTTTTCCTAGATCCTTGGGAGGAGCATCCATTCAGTGGTTTTCAAGATTACCTTCTACAATCAAAACTTTTGAGGAATTGATTAAATTGTTTTATCAACAATATTCCTACAATATTCAACATCCGATTACCATGATCGATATCTGTAACCTCAAGCAATATCCAGGGGAATCATTCCTAACTTTTCTCAAGAGGTGGCGAAAGAAATTTTCTTTATATGCTAGACCAATTCCCGAAATGGAGAAACTTGAAATCTTTATCAATAACCTTGTTCCAGAGCTCAACTATCCATTGCAAATGCAAGATCATGTATCTTTTGATAAAATGGTGGATAATGCAATCAAGATTGAGAAAGTACTTGTCAAGAAAGGAGAAATCACACTTCAAAAGGACAAGTCTGAATCGGGATCTAGCTCAAAAGATAAAAACAAGACTTGGAATAGAAACAAAGGTATCGTCTCTGACGGTGTTGTTGACACTATCCACACCCCATCAAAGGCACCGGCCTACAATCTCACCCTTGCCACCAAAGCCATTGAAGCTTCAGAGCAAAAATCTGCTGAACCATCTCCAAAGAAGCCATTCAAACGATGGGATAATAAACGAAAGTTTACTCCCCTAGGAGAATCTTTGGAATCTGCTCTGAGGACCCTGATAGCTGATAACATGATCTCTTTACCACCAATCCGAAAACCTGATCCGGATCCAAAACCATGTTGGTGGAAAGATAATGAATTTTGTGCTTTCCATCGAACTAAAGGCCACAGAACTAATGGATGCTTCCATTTGAAGCATACCATTCAAGACTTGATAGATCAAGGGGACATCACAATCGATAATCCTACCAGCAATAATGATCACACAGCATTTACAGAACCTTTTCCACAACATGGCAAGGGAGTTTCCACTTCTCAGCCTAACATGGGGGCAAAAGTCAACTATGCCTACCCTGGAAACGATGCTGTCATCAATATGGTGGAACAATGCCTCTCTGAGAGCTGTAATGTCATCACGATTGTACGAAGAGATAGAAATCATTCCTCAGCTAATGCAGTTACCAGATCACAAGCTCAGACGCATCTGAAAGGACAAACACCAAATTCATTTGATGTCCCTAAGATACCTTTCAATCTCACATCTGCTTCTAAACAGAAGGTTGCCTCGAAAACTCCCAATCCAAAGGATACCAGACCTACATCTTACAGCATCGTACAACAACTCCAGCATACCAATGCCAAAATCTCTATGTTTGAGTTACTTCGAATCTCTCCAGCTCACCGAGATATCCTAGACAAAGCTTTGCTCAGCTCTAATGTTCCTAATGATCTAGATCTAGACAGGTTCCAAACTATGGTTGGTCATCTAACATCTCCGCAATATATCTCCTTTTCAGAAGAGGATGACAACTCCCTAAGTCACCCACATAATCAGCCCTTGCACATAGAAGTCTTGATCCAGAACCGTCGAGTCAAACGTGTGTTGATAGATGGGGGCGCAGGCCTCAACATTTGTTCTTACAACTTAATCACACAGTTGGGATTCTCAGAGATGGCTATTGATCCTCGAAAGAAGATCACCATAAAAGCCTATGATGAACAAGAAAGAGCTTCTAAAGGCACCATTGTCTTGCCCATCCGGGTGGGTCCAGTCATCAAAGATACCACATGTCAGGTGCTCGATCTACCATTAGCTTACAATATCCTTCTAGGGAGACCCTGGATACATGAAATGCAGGCTATTCCTTCAACATACCATCAATGCTTGAAATTTCCCTATGAAGGAGTGGAGGTTACTATCCCAGCTGATCTGAGTACAACTTGCAATACATTGAAGGAAAGTGCCGATAAACTTGTTCCCAATAATAGAGAATCTTCCATCAAGCAACAAAATGTGGCTTCCACATCTAAGATGGATGACATTGCTAAAGAGATCAATATCAAAGAAAATGGGATGGGAGAATACACTATAGAGCCAGTCTTGTCTCTGACATCTCTCCCAATCTCACCTAAGTCATATGGCCAATCCTTGAAGCAGTCTAAATCAGAACCTAAGGAACCTATGGAAGCATACAAAAGACATTTTGTGGTGGAGCAAGTATCTAAACAAGAATGTGAAGAGGATGAAGCTGTGCTGGCATGGCTATATAAAGAGGATTCTGAATCTAAAATTGTTCAACCTAGTGAATCTATAGCACCTACAGTCCCTTCTAATTCATATGGTCCAGGAAACAAATTGATAGCCAAGATGGGATATTCTGGTCAAGGACCTCTAGGAATTAGGGGAAAGGGTCTTGTGACCCCCATTTCACATATTGGTCGAGCCAAAAAAGATACTGGTGGCATAGGGTTTAAAAAGAAACCCTATCATCTCAGAGGTGGTTGTTCTCATGTCATAGAACAAATTGCACCAGGAGAACCCCTTCTTAAGAAAGAAGAAACAGAACCCTCTGATGATGATTCAGATAGCTCTGAGCTTATCCCCTATGAAAAATTGCCTAAAGAGATCAAAGATCTTCTTGATGATACAGATGATCCTATCAGAAGAATTAATGTAGTAGAAACACAAGAACCTACTGTAGCGCAAGAGATGGTTGTACCACAAGAACCAGCCAATCTCGAAGGCAATCAAACTGATCAAGAAGCAGGGGGTAGTTATTCTGACACTGATTCCCATGAATATGAATTCAAGTCAGAGACTGAGGGTAATCCTTCTTGGGGTATTCATCCTGATTTCACGCACTTTCTAAGATTTCCTAGAGATTCTGAATCAGAAGATGAGTCAAATGATTATGAATGGGGTGCCATTCCAGAAGAAGATGAGCTTATAACAGAGAAATCTATTGATGTTATTCACCAATATGTCTCTCAACCCAACGTAGGTCTAGAGCGAAACAATGAACTTAACGTGTCTGATCCACCTATGGCTGAAGAGGACTCCTATGATGATGTTGAGCCTATTCACGAATTGAACATTCTGAGTTGTAATATCACCTTTGAACTTGAGCGTCAGGTTAGGACCAATGATGACATATCCACATCCGTGAACACCATATCCCAAGCCTTTCCCGCTTTGACTATCCAACGCCCTGATCTTATCGACCAAACTTCCACCAACCCAAACCATGGTATGTATACCTTCCCAAATGACTATGCCCTTGCCTGCTACCTCAATGCAGTTGAGCCTATGAGTACTTCCATCAGTGAACCGAGTGTCAGCATGACCGAGTCGGACATCAAATATCTTAGTCAGAAAAACAAGAGTAAAAAGAAAAAGAAAAAGAGTTCTGAGGGTGAAAACCACTTTGTGGCAGTCTCAGAACCGACAAAAGTAAAAAGAAAAGACGTATCTGAAGGTGAAAACCTCTCTGAGGCACCTAAGGATGAGATATTTGATGTCCTTCCAAGTCATTTACAGGATAGATCTCCAGTTCTGATTGAGCCAACTCAATCCATCAATTTGGGTACAACAGAGGAACCACAATTGGTACATGTAGCACAATCTCTATCAGACGAAGAGAAACAAAACTTCACTATCTTCTTATCAGAGAAAAAGATCAACTTTGCATGGAAATATTCAGATATGCCAGGATTGGATCCCAATCTCATTATGCACCATCTATCCATTGCTCCCGGAGTAAAACCAATGAAACAAAAATTGAGAAAGATGCATCCTCATGTTGCACTCTTAGTCAAAGCAGAACTAGAAAAACTCCTAAAAGCTGGATTCATCCGTGTCATAGACTATGCTGAGTGGATTTCCAACATTGTACCTGTTTCCAAACCAGATGGTTCAATCAGAGTGTGCACGGACTTTAGAGATGTGAACAGAGCATGCCCTAAGGATGACTTCCCACTACCTAACATTGATATGATAGTGGACATGACTGCGGGCTATGAAATGTATTCCTTAATGGATGGCTTTTCGGGATACAACCAAATCAAAATTGCTCCAGAAGATCAAGAGAAAACAGCTTTCACATGTGCGTGGGGAACTTTCTGTTGGAATGTTATGCCATTCGGACTCAAAAATGCTGGAGCTACATATCAAAGAGCAATGACATCTATTTTTCATGATATGATGCATAGAACAATGGAGGATTACGTAGATGATACCTTGGCAAAATCCATGATTAGAACTGAACATCTAACAGACTTGAGCATGATCCTCGACAGAATGGAAAAATTTAGTCTTCGACTAAATCCTAAAAAGTGTGCTTTTGGAGTCACTTCTGGAAAGCTCCTAGGATACATCGTCTCCAAGAAAGGCATTGAAGTTGATCCAGCTAAGGTCAAGGCTATAATAGAGATGCAACCTCCCACAAATATCAGTCAAATGAGGACGTTGCAAGGCAGAGTTCAATCTATCAGAAGATTCATATCACAGCTAGCAGACATCTCACAACCTTTTACAAAAACATTACATAAAGGTGTGACCTTTGCATGGAATGAAGAATGCGAGAACAACTTTAAACATATCAAGAAGTATCTATCAAATCCACCTATATTGATGCCTCCTATTCATGGGAAGCCATTAATATTATATGTCTCCGCAACAGATACATCACTGGGGGCATTGCTAGCACAGCATGATGAGAACAAGAAAGAAAGAGCCATCTACTATATCAGCCGAACTTTAGTGGCCTATGAGAAGAACTACTCAATGATAGAGAAGGCATGTCTCGCTGTGATCTTTGCATCACAGAAATTGAGACACTATATGTTAGCTCATACTACTCATTTGGTAGCTAAAATTGATCCACTGAAATATCTCCTAAGCAAAGCTGCCCTCACAGGTAGACTAGCTAAATGGGTCATGCTCTTGAGCGAATTTGACATTGAATATGTTGAAAGAAAAGCTATCAAAGGACAGGTCATTGCTGATCAGTTAGCTGAAGCACCACTGTTTGATGATACACCCATGCAAATGGAATTTCCCGATTCCTCTATCATGCACCTCTCTTCTAGAGCATGGCGATTATTCTTTGATGGCTCCTACACACAGAATGGATCCGGCGCAGGCATATTGTTCATTACTCCTCAAGGATACTCGATACCCAAAGCATTCAGATTAAAGTTTCCTTGCACAAACAATATTGCTGAATATGAGGCACTTCTCAATGGTATGAAAATGGCAATACAGTGGAGAGTTACAGAGATGCACATTCATGGAGACTCACAACTAGTCATCCACCAGGTCAATGATGTGTACCAAACCAAAGATGAAAAGCTCATTCCTTACAAGAGAATGGTCGATGATCTAAAGAAATACTTCATCTCTATCACATTTGAGCAAATACCCAGAATGGAGAATAAGGCTGCTGATGCAATGGCAACATTATCTACTCTTTTACAACAGCCTGAACATGAACTACGCTACGAGTTCCTGGTGGAAGCCCTATCCTATCCTGCATATGACTCCCCTGAAACCCGCATGATCTGCACTGTTGTAAGTTATGACTCATCTCGCTACAAAAATTTGTTCTCCTATCTCCACGACCAAATCATCCCTGAGTCCTTTAACCGTTTTGAGAAACGAAACCTTATCTGATCCGCATCCCGATATGTCATCATTGGTAATGATCTGTACAAACGAGGTCTAGATGGTACACTGCTTAGATGTTTAGAACGAGAAGAGTCTCAACGTGCATTAGAGGAAGTCCATGAGGGTATATGTGGGTCACACTCGAACGGGTTAACGTTAGCTCGAAAACTTATTAGGGCTGGGTATTATTGGCCTGAAATGGAAAAAGAAGCTATTAAATTTGCTAAAAACTGTCAACAGTGTCAAGTACATGGCAACTTGATTCATGCTCCAGGGAGAGATCTGATTCCTTTTACTACACAATGGCCTTTTCAACAATGGGCATTTGATCTCATAGGTGCTATCCATCTGCACTCTTCTAATGGACATACCCATATAATCACAGCTACAGATTATTTTACAAAATGGGTAGAAGCAGTTCCTCTAACACAAGCAACGGGGAAACAGATCTCTATGTTCATCCTGAATTACATCATTTGCAGATATGGGATCCCTCACTCTATAATCACAGATAACGGGGGACAATTCAAAAACAAGGACCTAGATGACTTATGTGCCAAGTTCAAAATTACTCAACATTGGTCATCTATCTACTATCCTCAAGGGAACGGACAAGCTGAGGCTTCAAACAAAAATCTCCTGAAGATCTTGCACAGAACAGTGAATAAAACAGGAAGAGACTGGCATCTGATGATCAATCCAGCTCTCTGGGCATACAGAACTAGTATCAGAACGCCTACAGGGGCTACACCTTTCGCTTTAGTTTATGGGTCTGAAGCGGTACTGCCTATTGAGGTTGAAATCCCATCACTCAGGATTAGAATGCATGGACTTGTCACTGATGAAGACTACAGAGTGTCGAGGTTACAAGAACTTGAACTACTAGATGAGCGCAGACAAGCAGCGTATGATCATCTCAGAGTATATCAAAAGAGAATGTCTAGAGGCTACAACAAGAAAGTCAGACATAGAGAATTTCAGGTTGGCGATCTAGTGTTGAGAGAAAATCCTAAAAATCAATCACATCGAGAACGCAAGGGGAAGTTCGAACCCAATTGGTTGGGTCCCTTTGTAATCACTGCTACTTTTGGCTCTGGTGCCTATCAACTCTCAACCACTGAAGGAGAACAGCTCCGAGAACCAATCAACGTTCTCCATCTAAAGAAATTCTACGCCTAAGGCATTCAGTGCTTGGTAAATGTCCTGAAAAAATCTTAAAAATCGGAAAAAGTCCTGAAAAAATGAACATCTTGGTGAAAACCTAGCAATAGGCGCCTTGATGATTCACAAAAAAAAAATAAAAATAAAAAAAAAAAGAAATATATCAAAAGTACAAAAAAATCAAAAAAATATCAAAAGTACAAAAAAATTGAAAAAATGAAAAATACAAAAAAAAAAAAAATATAAAAAATATAAAAAAAAAAAGTGCCTTGGTGAAAACCTGGAAACAGGCACCTCGGTAGCAAAAATAGAATCTCTACCAAGATGGTGAAAACTCGGCAAACGGGCACCACTTGTTCCAAAATGCTCCATCTATCAGCACAATCTTGGTCTTTCCCAGCTTTCAGTCTTGCTTTAGTTTTTACATATCTCCCGGTTTGTTTCTGCATATCCTGGTTTCAATAAGTCGGTCTGTACACCAATCAGCTCAAGCGTTTGCATCCTATCAATGTTCAAACTTGGGGGCAATCAATGTCATATCTTATAGTCTCCAATGTATCTTAGACATGTCATATCCACTCAGAGTCCTTTGAAGCTTCAAGTTGAGTCAGTCAGTCAGTCTCGTCTCCAGAAAGGATTTTGCATCAACAACAATCAAACATCAAACTCAAACTGAAAACAATATGTGCTTTTCATGCTTTTATCTCCTTGTATGCTTACTGATTCGCATTGAGATTTTTGCATATTGTGTCCCTTCGAGCTCTTCAATGATGTCCTTTACAGGATTTAGAGAGTGATGACTGGGGGCATAATCTTTTCTTTGTCTTCTGCTTGTATGTGAAAATCAAACAACTTTGGAAATTTTGGATTGAAATGGTGTCCGACTGTAAGAGCCTCTATCTCGAATTGGATGGCCATGCGTACCTCGACCATTGATACCCAAAAAAAAATTCAAGGAAGTTTGATCTAACTATTGTCTTTTTGAGTGAGTTCTTCCTCCTACTGTGGAACGCAATCTTGCCTAAGGATGTGAACGATAAAGGGTCACTACGGGTAATTCACATTGGATTTAGAATGATCTCTTGACTGTTTGATGTGTTTGCAATGCAAGGCGTATTCAGGTCATCACGACGTTTATGTTTTGATGCTTGTACAAATTGCTATATCAAAATGGACATGATATTCAGGTCATCCTGGCATTTGTGCCTTGATGCTTATATTTAATCCAACATTTTGAAAATAAAGTCAATATTCATATATCCATGGTTGTTGTCCAGTGGGTGTTGTATTGATTCTTGCGCATACAAATCGATATTCATATGTCTATGGTTTCATTGCTAGTGGGCATTGTATTGATTTATCCGGTTACCTAAAAGTTCAATGATGATAACAAATCGACACATGATCAGTGACTAGGTCCTAGGTCTTAGGTTGCATTTCATTTTGCATGTCTCATTGCATTTTGCATGTTTACATGATCTCACAATGATTAAACGAACTTCAATGCTTAAATGATTTTTCAAATCGCATCTTCAAGTCTAACAAGAGCTGAATCTCACACGAAGGTTCCTCCAATGAAATAGCAAGTAGAATCCTTTTTCGGGATCAAAATTCAAATCTGAGATCATTCATATTATTAACTACTTGCATATTCGACCTTCAATCATCACAGAAATCTAGTATTCAACTTAACTGATTATCTTACATCAAACTATCAAAATTTCAACTTGGTCAACCATGGTCAACTCATGGTCAAACCTAGTCAAACTTGGTCTTTTGGGACCTTCCAATGATGCAGAATGCGTTCTCGAATGTAAATAACCACTTCTCAAATCAATTAACATGCTTCTAAACCATTTAACGCTGACTTCTCTTGTCAGATTTCAATTTTAATCCCGAAGGGGGCATGGTATTGCACATCAATTCAAAGTTTGTAAATCAAAATTCTATCGATCAAATCTATCAATATCTTTCATCAGTGATCAAGATAACAATCACGTCTAGTCACTGATTCATCAAAAGTCCTCATCGCTCGGGGCAAATCTATCATCACTTGGGGCATATCAGATTCATCAAGATCCATATCAATCTGATATTTTCTTAATCTTGTAAACTGTATCAATTTTTGCAACCATCGGATCATAGTGTTCTTTCCTTGGTTCTTCGGCAACTGAAGGATTCAGATGTGATACTTGCTAGTTCTGCTAAGACAATCGAGTCTAGAACGGGTCACTCACTTCTTATCAATCCTAAGGTTCAGAATCAGGCATTTTGACACTTTTTCGCAATCATAGGTTCATTTGCTGCTACAGTGAACATTATCTTTGGTCATTCAAGACCTATTATCTCCATATCAAGTCAATATCAATCAACTCCTATCTCAATATCTTTCAATCGGTTTCTATCTTGAGATCGGTTTATCTTTTGAATCAGTTTCATATCTTTATCAAACACAGACTATCTTTGAACCACTGCGCTTCGCACAGTAATTCAAAGAGGGGCAAAATGTAATACCCCAAAAATGGGCTATAAGTTCATTAACCTCCTATATCATCAAATCATATGAAATCGACATCAAAGTCCTAATCTAAGGCACATCTAAACATCATCAAATCTAATTGATTATCTTAAATTTTGCATCGGAGAATATTCCTAGTAATATTCCTAATTATCTTAATTATCTTTAATTTTATAATTATTTGGCAATAAATCACATTTATCCTAAAATTTGATTAATTGAATATTTTCATATTTAATTAATTAGATTTAATATTTGCCACTTAATTATGTAATTAAATTTAATTCTATCTATTATTAATTGTATTATTTAATTTTGACAATAAATCAAAATTCCTATCTTTAATTGATTAAATTCTTATTTAATTAATTAAAGCATGTTGTCATTATTTAATAATATAATTTTTAATAAAAGTTTGAATAAATAGTTAATTAACCCATAAATTAATTATTTATTTTCAAAAATCAGTTGAGTTGAGGATAAATCACTTTATTTATTTATTTAATTCTTAATTATTATGCATATTCAAAAGAAACAGTTAAACTCCAAATCAGAAAATCAATGCAAGTTATTGACTTTTTGGAACTCAACATCCTTTTGGAGTTCAAAAAGCTGATCTAAACTCTAATTTGAGTTAAAAAGCTGTTTTTGCATGTTTTTGCATGATTTTGAGAATTAACTATCTTTTATGATCAGATAACTCAAAAATCAAGATGAGTTAATTTGAGTGATTTATGGCTTTTATTCATGCACCTCCAAAGCCCTGGATTTCTATAAATTAAGGCTTTAGCTCTTCACAAATCATCTCATATTTTGCACAATCACGCTGGAGAATTGGAGACTGAGGAATCAACTTGCGAATTCAAAGCTTTGTGAGATCAATCTTATTTTTTTTGCATTCATATTACATATCATTGTTAGATTCATAGCATATCAATTTTCAATAGCATTCATAGCATATCAATTTCATTTAGCATAGATTTCATATCAGTTTTTACAATTATTATTGCATAGAAAAATCCAAAAAATAGCTTAATTGCATTTATTCCATATCCATCTTTTGCATTCAAATCCTTCATTTAGGTGTCGTCTAGGTCACTGATCTTGATTACAATCTGAGAACATTCATCTCGCACCTATTAGAAGGCAGTAAATCGCTTGGTTAGATAGCTTTCAATTTTGCATGATTTTGATTATAGCTAACCTCTAATGTTTTACTGAGTGTTGTGTCTACAGATCAGGTATAATTTTCACACACACAGGTTGGTGTATGTAGACCCTTTATAGAAGGTTTTGAAGGACATATTTCTGCATTTCCTTGTCTATCCTAGCACTTGCATCAACCTCCTCCTTTGAGTTGTACTGTAGATTTTCCTTATGTTCCTATTAAAGATCAATGGGATGTAGATCTTATAGCTTTGAGTGAATCATATGATTCTGTGATCAATTTTCCAAACCTAGATGAGGTATTTGGGGATATAAATGTCTTACAAAGGGAATTACATGAAAAAATGACATTAAGGAAGAAAAGAGAGAAGGAAAAATATTCTTTATTTCTAAATGCAGTCATTGAAAGGGATATCCCATTGAGGAAGTTGGCTGCTATTAAATCCATGAATCAGGAGGAGTCTAAACCTATAGAGTAAGGCCTTGTTGTATCCTCAATTTACCCTAGAATTATAAACTAAAAGTCCAAATACTGTTATGAATAATACCCTAAAACCTAATTTGGATAAGGAAAAGAAAAAGGTTACTAATGTGAAGATCAATGAACCAAATGATGTAGGGAAGGCATCCCATGAATTTTCTCAAATTGACCTTGAATTGGATAAAGCCATGAAAGAGAAGGAAGATATTGCGAAGGAGTTGGAGAGGATTGAGGTAGAGGCTACTACTTTAGAAATGAAAAGGAAGATTAGATTTCTAAAGTCCTTTGCACAAAATAATGTTTCATTTGGTGCAACTACCTAAATTTCTCAAAACACATCTAGGTTTGGCCCTAAATTTCAAAAAATTATTACTAATTTAGGCTTAGGAGGCCAGATAAGTACTCAAAGATTAGGTCAAGCCTAAGGATCTACTAAAAAAAATATGGAGTTAATGCTGGAACTAGCCCCAGTGGTCAGAATGTTGGTGGAAGTTTTCAGAGGAGACCTATTGATCTTGAGAGATATAGGAAATTGTTTTTTGATGGGATCCCTAGGTATCCAATTTTTGTCCCTAATAATCTGAGAGAAAAGATGACTTTACAGAAACAATGCTATCTCAAGGGAAGACCACCTCAGGGATTTTATTGACATGTTGAATGATTATGAAGTAGAGCATGAGGATGTAGTTATGAAATTATTTATGCACTCTTTGGTTGATAATGCTAGAGATTGGTATAGAGGATTGTCAAATGCCATCATTGGATCTTGGAAGGAATTTGAAAAGTATTCAAAGAGAAGTATGGTGACAAAAATAATGCTAGTATTATGTTGAATTAATTAAAAAACATTAGGAAGTCACCTAATGAGTATACTACTTTTTTCAATATCAGATTCTAGAAAGCAATGCATAAGTTGTTTCAAGTGTTGAGATTAGAAGAGAATGCCTACATGACTACATATTTTAATGCATTTTATGGTAATATGGCCTAATTTTCTAAGAGACAAATATACCCATACTTTAGGGGATTCTTTTAGGATGACCATAAACATTGGAAGTAATAGGTGAGCTTTAGGGAAGCTAGGAAGAAGAAAAGATCCCAAGTTGTTTAACAACAAGAGAAATAAAAAGGAAATGGATAGATCTAATGGATCTAAGAAAAAAGATGAAGATAAGATGGATAAAGTGTTTAATTCTTTGAAGGACTTAAAGGTTATCAATGTGAGAAATGATAGAAATGTTGGACAAGAAAATCCTTAGTTCAACAATTTTAACAGACAACCTAGGTTACACAATTACCCTTACAATACCCAATGGAATGATGGAAATCCCATTCAACAACAACATATGAAAGATCAGGATAAAGTTACCCTTGATCCATTACAAAAATATACTATATATATTACTAATGATTCACCATGGTGTATGGCATGTGAATCTCCCCATGTACCAGAATATTGTGCTGTCACATAATATATTTCAACAAGTGGAGAAGTTCAAGATGAACAAGAAGGTCTGGCAGTTGAAAATGATGACATAGGTTGTAATATGGCTGGTTTTTATTTTGAAGAAAGTGATAATCTATCTAATTGTGAGTTTCATGAATTAAATATTAATTATTAGAGAAAAAGAGGTGATTCATACCATCAACAAGTATTTTTTTTGATGAAGACAATGCTGAATAGGGTGAGGATATTGTGAATCTTAGGAGACCTTCAGAGGAGGAGATAGCCAAGATCACTATCGCCATGGTTTCTCAAGTGAAGAGAAATTATCATTTAAGAAATAGAAAAGTAGGGGAAGAAAGTGGTAAATGTGTTGGTATGTTTATTAAGGAGCATAAGGATAAGGATAACATTGTTAAGGATGAGAAGGACAAGGTTGTTGTTAAGGTGAAAGAGATTAAAGGAAAAAGATGAGAAGCTAAGCAAGATGAAGTATTGAAGCTTACAGTTGAATCTACTTCATCTAAGGTTAAGATAAAAGTTGTAGATATATCTGCTACACCTTTTAGATAGGAATCCATGCAAAAAATGAAGGTTGAAAGCATTAAGGAGAAGAATGAAAAGAACACACTAGGTATGAAATTTAATTTTCCTGATTATACACTTGTTTATATATTACAATTTCTTTCACAAATTAGTTTTAAAGTCCCTTTGCTAGGGATGATGAGGATAGATGAACATAAGGAGAAGGAAATGGCCTAGGTTAAGAGTGTTTTTAGTATTATAAGGCACTGAGAGGGGAGGGGGCGGGGGTGAATCAGTGCATCCACAAATTTGAAACTTTTAATAATAATCTTCCACAATAACTAATGCAAAAGATAATATAACATAGAAGCATAACAAATAAACCATTCAAACACATTGAACACAAGACACAAGATTTTTCCCATGGAAAACCTTTTTAGAGGGAGAAAAACATGTGTGCGGATGATGTCCAAAAATTCCACTAGTGCACCATGAAATCTACCCTATTAGGGGAAATTACAAAAACCCTTCTAAGGTTATACTTGGTTAAGAGTAGTTAGCCTTATTAGAAGCTACAAAAGTCATGTTAAAGTCTACTCAGTAAATAGATTTCAAAAATATAGTTAAAGAGATACCTAGTTAAGAATTTTAATCTTTAGACCTGTTAGGATCTTTCTCACCCTATTAGAAGTGAACCTACTAAGGAATTAAGATAAAAAACTAGTTAGATTATTTATTGAGTATAAGAACTCAAATGCATGATATGAGATTTGCACTAGACTACCAAATAGATCCAATTATCTACTCAATTGATTCTCTCTAAACACTTTCCTTCCTCTATACTATCTTCAAAAATAACTACCAATCACCACATACCACTACAACAACATACTTAACTATTTTCATAACCACTTATGTACTATTAAGTCAGTGCTAGAAACCTAAAATGTTTTACAAGTTGGCACTAAAATCCAACTAAATATATGAGTGAGTGTGCCAAAACCAAAAGTCAACATCCTTGATGTTAGCCCAAAATATCTAATCTCAACAACATGTTATCCCATCATTTACATTTGATTTCAATATAGATCTAAGAAACTATATCCACTGGTATGCTTTTCTTATAGCCAATGTTACTTCAATCCTCAATAACTTACTAGATTACTCAAACTAACTGATGCAGTCATAGACATAGATAACTATTATTTTGTAGATGACATCTATCCAATCATGCACCTTAACTCGATCCCCAACTCTAGATCCGATCTCTTGTACCTTGCATTTTTTCTTCTTACTGATTAAATGAATACTTAGGTTATTTGAAAATTTGATCCTTCAACACCATCAGTAAATATGATCTCTTGTCATCAATAGATCATGTTGTGAGAAATGAAAACACCAAAATGAAATTATATGACTAAAACACATATCACCTACACCAAATACCAACAATCTCCTCCTTTGGAATTGATGGTAACAAAAATTTTCTAAGTGCCAACAATATCTCATCAAACAAATATATAAATATGTAATCATAAGCATCCTAAAGATCTTAGACAATAAGAATCCTAATGATCTTAGCTAGTTTTTTTTTTCCATCCTTATACTACTCTTCCCTTAAACTATTCTCCCCCTTTGTAAAAAATGACAAAGGTGTTACAATGATATGCAAAAACCAAAATTTTATTAATCAAGAGTAGTATAACCTATTACATTATACTGAATATCTCATTGAAATTAGTCTTCAATACTTACCAATCACTAACCCATGACTTGTGTAGATTCTCCATATTAAGTATTTGTCCATGAAGAAAAAATGCTAGTTCCTCAAATCTATCAATTGTGCTCACAAGTCGAGGTGTAAATGCTTGTTTAGCTTCCTTCACAATGTAATGTAGGAGATCCATTTTAGGAATAAAAACACTTTTTAGCTCCATCATAGTTATAATCCTTTTATCTTGTTTTTGTTGGAAGTCTTATTGGAAAAGTAAGATATTGAGAGGGGGGGGGGGGGGGGAGGAGGGGGGGTGAATCAGTTATCCAAATTTTTTTACTCTTTGACACAAATTCAATTTGTATATAATGAATGACATAAACATAAACTTCAATGCTGAAATAAATCTAACTACTGATAATCATCCATGAAAATGAAAAAACATAACACAAAGATTTGGTAATCCAGAATCCCTTGAAAGGTAAAACTGGGGTGGGGATGAAACCCACAAATCTTTGCTACTACAGCAATAAAGTGTACCTGTTAGGGCTAAAAAGTTTTGATCACTTTTGGTGATCTACCCTGTGAGGGGTTTTCCTTGCTAAGAGATTTTAGACTTATACAATCTACCTTGATTAAAGGATTTAAAATTACAAATAAGTAAGCACTCTGTTAGGATATTTACAAAGTTTTTTTAGGACCACTCTATTAAGACATTTACCCTAACTCACTTACTAGAATGTATCAGTACCTAATCCTTCGGTTTGCACTCCAAATGCTGATAACGAATCTCCTCTTTCCAATTCTTATCTGATCTCAAAATCAAATATAACACTATTCTATCCTTCACTGCTCTACTCAATCACTTTTCTTGATCTTAACTTATGACATCCAAAACACTGCTTCTTCCACATACATGTGAGATCTTCTAATTACTCCATATAATAGGGTTTTGATCTCACCTTAAATAAATAACTAATCAAGCTTCTAGGTCAAGATCAATGATCTAGATTCATCACTTTTTTGGCTTATGCGTTCCCTTTTTTTGATTGGTTACATCAATTGAATAGGGATTAATGATCATAATTATAATGCATAATAAACTCCTTAATTATCTCAATGATCATTAAAATATACATAGAAGTAAAAAAAAATGGTTTACCTAAGTGTTTGTGCCATTCCAAACACATATATCAAAACTGGTTCACTTGACATATGAAGTCTTTGGTGCTTGGTCAAAATTGTTCTCCATATACTGGCACTCGATACTAACTATTCTATAAATCTTGACATTCATCTTGCTCGGTAACTACTGGGGTGCTTGATGACCACTAACTTTATCGACAATAACTAATGCTTGGTACATGATATTTATAGAAGTAAATACATTACTCAGCCTTTGTAGGATGGCTCGATCAAAGTGATGACTGACCAACTCTGCCTTGATAATGACTAAGTATTTGACACTAATAGACAACATAACTTGGAGATCAATAGTTCTTCCCTATAAATCTTTAATTTTTGATTTATCTTTCCTACCTCAATTCCAAAAGATGTTGCAATCATATGAATGAGATCAAAGTTTTGTGACAACAACTTCAAATCCTATTGAGCTTCACCCTTTCTCTTTTCAATATCTTGCATGAAATGGGAAATATCACAAATAATATTTAGTGTCTTACCTCCTTCAATCAATTCTTCCTTCACCCAGTTCACAAAAAATGCAAGAGTGTTCCTATCTTCAACAATTGACAATGCTATCTTTTATGATATTTTTGTGGCATACTCTTTTTCTAATTTTTTAATAACTACATTCTCCAAACTTTTCATCTCATCACCAGTGGTAGTGACTAAATGTACTAATTGTTCCATTGGAGTATCCTTGTCCTCATATTTTACTTCAGACATAAGATCAAAAAGTATATCTCTCACCATTAAAACTACTTATGCCTCCTGCTTGAGCTTATGCTTCTTATCCTTAGTCTTGATTTCCATTGCAAAATTTATCAATTCCTCAGGGCTCATTGTGCCTAAGTCTACTTGACCCTTGATCAGTATATCATCATCATCAATTCTCATCTTGGATAGTGAGGAAGGTGTGTTGGCATAACTTATGATGTGATGGTATATGATGAGATGATACAAATTTGGTGATTGAGATGATCAGTTATTGTGTTGACATTGATCTCAAGTATCAACGTAGTGTTCTTAGTATGTTTCCAAATATGTGAGGAGGAAAAATAGTATGCTTCAAGTGGTTCCAATGGTTTTAATTCTTAAGATAGACTTGGGAATGTCTCTAGATGATAACTGTATAACCAAAACTCTTGAATGTATGATTTGTGTAAGTTATGAATGATTGAAGTGTGACAAGACAACTGCTAGACCAATCTTTGACTAGAAATGAGTGATTTGATTGGTTTATCAAATCTATGGTGAGTTAGGTGATGTAATCATAGAATTATGTTTCTGATGCTATGTTGAGTTCATGGTTATGACCACAAATGATTTGAATGATTGATAAGCATGTTTTGAGGATAAAATTCACAAAATTTTATGAAGAACATGGAATGAAGAGAAAAATTTCAACACCTAGAACCCCTCAAAAAAATGAGATTGTAGAGAGAAGGAATAGATATATTATTGATGTTTCAAAAACAATGATGATACATAGAGATGTTCCACAAATTTTTTGGAGAGAAGATGTTAGAAATGATATTTATACATTAAACTAGTTACAAGTGAAGAAGGGTATCGATAAGACTTCATATGAGTTATGGCATGGTCACACACCTATTGTGAAATACTTTAAATTTTTTGGGAGAAGATTGCATATAAAAAGAGGTAAAAATAATGAAAAATTTGATTTTAAGAGTGACGAGGGAATATTCCTACAATATTCTACAAGAATAAAAGCTTACAAGTGTCTAAACAAGAGAACCAACAAGATGGTAGAAAGTGTAAATGTGAGGCTTGATGAATTCCCAAAGTAGAATGATGGTTCCAGGAAGAATGAATCAGGAGATGATCAGGGAAATGGATATGTTCAACTAGTAGAGGAAGAAGCTGAAAATAAGAACAATGAGGATGAACTAGTTCAATCGATAGAAGAGGCTCCTAGACATGAACCGGTAATACCAAGGTATGTCAAGTTAAATCATTCAATGCATTAGATTATTAGAGATAAGAATTTTAGTGTTCAAACTAGAATACAGATCAAAGAAATTACCTCTCTTATTTTTGAACATGAACCTAAGTCAGTAGGATAGGCATTGAAGAATGATAAATGGGTTAAGGCCATGTAAGATGAATTGGATCAGATAAAGAATACCAATACTTGGGTACTAGTTTCTGAACCATTTGATGAGAATGTGATAGGAACCAAGAGGGTTTTGAAGAATAAAATCAATGAATATGGTTAAGTAGTGAGGAATAAGGCAAGACTTTTGGTTAAGGGATATGCACAATAAGAAGGCTTGAAATATTGAGAGACTTTTGCACCAGTGGCTAGACTTGAAGGAGTAAGGATTCTACTATCATATGCTACTTATAAAGGTTTTAAATTTTTCTAAATAGATATCAAATATCAATTCTTGAATATTTTGGAAGAGGAAGTTTACATAGAACAACCTGATGATTTTTCTTTATCATAAGGTGAGGACTTGGTGTACAAGTTGAAGAAGGAAATTTATGGATGAAGTAGGTGTGTACCAAAAAGTGAGGTCACTTCTATAAACCATTACACTTGAGGGAATCCATGAAGAAGGAGATCTCAAGAAGCGGCTTATAGATTCTTATCCATGATGTAGAAAAACCATGTAGATATTATGAATGGTGGCTCTCAAATGAACCTTAAAGAAAGACCCTTGTAAGATGCACAATATAATGGAAGATTCAAATGATAATGCAAACTAGATCTAAGATGAAATGCAAGATCTAAGCTAAAATGATATACAAGAATGCAAGGAAAGTAGATATAAGATGATATGGATTAAGCTATATGCAAGAAAGAAAATGAAAATGATGATGCAATGCTTCAATATGAAAGATATAAGAATTCCATAGCTCCAAGATGCCAATATTGAAAGACTCCAAGATTCCAAGATTGCAAGACTCCAAGACTCCAATATTCCAAGATTGCAAGATCCCAAGACTCCAAGAACCTGCAATAAGATTTCAAGATCTCAAGAAGCTAAGAATGCTATAAGGATGGGGTAATGCAAGAGATGAGATAATGCAAGAGATGGGATTTCAAGAATTAGGAGAGATTATCCTTTTAAATGAATTTAGAAATGAACGAATAGTCAAGATTAAGAGGCAAAAGGAAATGAGCAATGGTGGAGATTGAATGATGGTTGATCCATGTGCTCAAGATTCTCAAGAGGAAAAATCAATGGTCATGATTAAGAGGAAAAATAATGAGTGGTTGAGATAAAAAGGCAAAAGCCAATTTTAAAAAGTCAAAAGATTCTATCTCATTGGAAAGTGAACTTTTCTTTTTATTTATTATTTATTATTTATTATTTTTAGCGAAGTGGTTTCCATTATTTAATTAAAAAGGGGACATGTTCTTTTAATTAAATGTGTCAGGATAAAGTGATTTTATTATTTAATTAAAATATTTTTTAATTAATTAAAAGAGAGAATGTTCTCTTAATTAAATAAAGCTTAGGAAAAAGTGGGCAAACTTTAGGATACAATAAAATTAATGATAAAATGATGATTTGACCAAGAAATAAGAGATTAAATAAATATGCAAAATTGATTAAGCACAAGATTTAGTCTAGTATTTAAATTTTAATGTTTAATGTTAGAGTGAGGCTCAAAATTTACTAGACCATTTTTGGGTGATTACATTTGCCCCTCTTTGACTAATGTGTGAGTGATCTGGGAACACATTGAGTCAAAGAATGATGATGTAAAGGTAACTAATAGAGATCTGACTCTAAACTTGATTGAACAAAGCACAAAGAGACAACTAATCCCAAAATTGATCGAACAAGAACTAGCAAAGATAACAAATACTTGATAAAGATCTGACTCTGAACTTGATCGAACAAAGCACAAAGAAACAACTAATCTTGAACTTGATCAAATGAGAACTAGAAAAGATAGAAAAATTCCAATGTACAGTTGAAGCGAAAGTGAACACTAAAGTATAGATTGAAAGACAAGAGAATAATATTACAGAATCAATTTGCAACTTTGAAAGATAGGTTATTCCCGCCCCCTCGGGATCAAAAGTGAAATGAGGTAGAGGAGATGCAAAAATGAGATAGATTTGATCAAATTAGGATAAGATAAGGCTTAAGATGATTGATAAGCACATAAGACCAAGTTTTACCACCAAGTGATGAAAATTTTCCCCAGTTTGAATAAGGTTGACCAGAAAGGTATATTATTAGCATTAGGTCAAAGCAAGTGATTATGGAGAAATATGATCAATTTTTGCCTCAAAGGATGAAAAGATAAGTCTCAGAAGAATAGAAAAATAAACTTGAATTTTGGTTTTGATCCTAAAAATGAATCAAGGATGCCAAAAAAGGATGACCAAAGTTGTCTGATAATGATGAAGGAGACCCTCTCCTAACACATATGCAAACTAGAATGAACCCTAAAAATGAAAACTATGTTAGAAATAGGGAATATTGAGAGGGGGGGTGGAATCAGTATTCTACAAACTTGTACTTTTCTCCAATTATAGATATAACATATTATCTTTATGCTTGCATAATAGAGTAAACTAAAGAACATGCATAATATTAAGGAAAATAAACTCATAACACATTATTTGTTCTTAAGGAAACCCTGGCCAAGGGAAAACCCCAGTGGGGATGATACCCACAAAGATCCACTAATCAAAAGTATCTTGTTAAGGATGTTGACCCTGTTAGGAGCCTGTTACACACACACACACACATATAGTGTCTGAGTCCTAATTAAGGGACTATAGGCCTTGTTAGAAGCCTCAACCCTACTAAGAGTTGGTAGTACTAATTAGAAATGATTACAAGATGAGCCCACTGCCCAAACAAGTAATATACAATGATTACTGATTACAAAATGGGGTAAGGTACATAACCTTATACTGCTTGCTTGTCTTTCACAACTTCACATCAATATCTTTCACTCTATCATATATCTCATTCACATATCACATCTCACATATCACATATCTTCTTCACATTCCATATGCTTTACATTTATACAAGTTATTAGGAATAATAACTTTTACAGTCGGCTTTACAAAACATAAAGCTTTACATAAAATACATATTTACCCAAGGGTTAATATCTAGGATGTTGTCCCTTTATATTATTAAGACATTATTTTGATAAACAAAATAATCCCTTTACTCTTTACCAATTCTATCTTCTTTCTCTGTCTAGTCGACTTTAACACTATCTCTGGTAATACTGCAATAAATTCTTCCATACATGTTGTATAGAATTGTGCTCTTAGGTGAGTCTTCAATATGTATCATAGTATCTATGTTCAAGTGTGTAAGCACTGAACTTACTTTAATCAACGTTGCCAATCAAAACTATCCTCTGGGTACACTGGGAAAATACTACTTATACTTAGACAATTTTGCTCTGCACTCTGTCATACTTGCTCTTTGTCATATGTGGTCTTCATGTAGATCATATGTTTCCATAATGAAAACATATAGATATATAACTCATACTAATTGACAAAAATCTCCCCCTTTGTCATTGGTGGCAACATATGAGAAAATTGGCTAAGTCACAAAACTCAAAATCTCAAAATTGTGGCCATAACAAAAAAAAAAACCTTCGCTGTCCTTATAACTCCATATATCTTATCTATATTCTATACTCCCCCTAAGAATATACTTCCTTAAAATATATATCAATTTTCTACTATCATATCACTCTCCCATTGACAACAATGACAAAAAGGTGTCAAAAACTGTGATCTCAAATTTTTTTACCTTGATTCAAAATTGCAGAGCCAGTAGGATTGCAACATAATTTGCAAAGTTCACTTTAATGTTCTCTATCTCCTTCTCCCATGATTTCTTTACTCTATCTAAAACACTAAGAAGTGCACATAGACCATAGGATGAGATCTCACATGCATGAAGGTTTGCAAAGTTGAACTTCTCATAAGATGTCTTGGATGAAAGACATTCTTCTAATTGTCCTTCAACTATGCCAATCTTGATTGAAATGTGCTCTCTAAGAAGAGAGAATCTTCTCAATTTCTCATCTTTTTCATCTTTAAGAATCCTTATTTCATCATACATTTTGTTGATTCTTTTCTCAACATCAAAAATTTTCATATTAGGGCTGGCTAAAAGATTTACCTCTGACTGAATTTCTACCTTTTTAGCCTTAATCTTCTCAACCACTTCTGAAACATGATTTTTAGATTTTGTACACTGAATGTACAAAGTTTTACCTCTATCCAAATTCCTTCTAAGATCTTTTATACATACATCCAGATTGTTAACGTCATTTCTGATATTTTGACTTATATCATGAAACATTTTGGCCTCATAGGCTACTTGAACCTTCACTGTAGCCATATCTGATAAGTTAGTGAACTCATTATCAAATGCTTTCATAACTTCTCTAGCTCTTTCCAGTGGATCTGCTTCTGCTATTTGGTTAGTCACAACACTTTGTAACTTCTCTGTTAATTCTAGCAATGATCCTTCAAGGATTTTTACCTTCTTGTTCTTTCGAATTATCTTGTTTAGGGATGTGATCAACTCCAGTTGATCATCATCATCAACTTCTTTCCCAAAGCTTTCAAAAATCAATTCAAACTATGGTTTCTTTGCTGTAATCTTAGGTGTAAGACTAATTTTATCTCTGCTAGGTGCTTCTTCCCATTCTTGAATATTTGTACTTGCTTGATTTTTTGTTTTGGTTTCTTCTTCTTCCTTGTTTCTTCCTTTCCTTCTTCAAATGATTTGTCCCATTCTTCTAGAGCCGAATTGTCAACAATGTTCTCTAGGTTGCTAAAAGGATTATCATCACTGTCCAATGTGATCTTAGTTCCTTCCACATGCATTGATTCATCTTCAATGTTAATTGATGATGGAGAGGGACTCTTATGATGCTTAGCTTCCTTATCCTATTCTACTACAACATATGTTGCAAATTTTTAGTCTCAACTGCTGATAGGGGTGGAACAGACAAAACTTCCTTTTGTCCAATATCTCTAAGTGTTGCTGCTATATTATTTGCAATCATAAATTCTTGTTCTGTCATCCCTATGAACTTCAAAATTTTCTTAATTGTACTTTCCACTCTCTTCTTTGACTATTTTTCAACCTGAATAGACTTTGCAGAGTTGAAGTTCTCCTCATAAGTCCCAAATTTGTTGCTATGTATATCCAACTTACATTTAAGCAATCTATTTACTGTCATGCCCAAAATTTAACCAACCAAAAATGCAACAATTTTTTTTTTAAAGGTTTAGATGAGAGAGAATAATGTTCAAAGGTTAATTGTAAGTTGGCCATAGTTAAGTCAGCCACAATCTAGGATTAAGTTTTGGAGAGCGTTGAGCTAAGGAGTTACAATATGACAATGTGGGTCTAGCGGATTAGAGTTCATAACTATTGTTGCAAAAGTCAGAGTTTAGAAGGTGAAACCCTAGAGTATACAATTTCCAATTAGAAATTATGTTCATGATGTATTCAAGGTACCTAGGGTATTAATCATCTATCTAATTTCATACCATTCAACCGATAGCCTAATGATGTTAACTAGGATCCAATTGCTACCTAGACCTTGGGAATTGTTATATCATCTTCTAATAACTCCTATCGCCTACTTATACATTATACTATTTAGGGGTCAATGATTCGATAGCTCATAACCCTATTAGCCAATGACATGTTAAAAATTTAACTTAAACCAAATGATTTACTATTAATACTCTTGTGTTAATAATTTAGAAATTACATAAAATGAACTATCAAATAAGTCTAACCCATTAATCTTTTATCTAATTAATATTGAAGATCCTGTTAGCTAATTAACCATTAATTAAATTAACTATCAATTTAACAAGAAGTTTTATTACTAGTTGAGTTTGAACATATAACCAATAAAACTATTAATTAAATAATTTGATCCATTACTATTTAAGTTAGAACAATAATCCTACCCGTTAATAACCAATTTCATTAACCATCAACAATAAATTTAATAACTAACAACTATAATTAACATCTAAGAAGCATAAGTCTAACCCCAAATAAACTTAATAACAAATAAGTAATAACAACAGCTAATAATTAATAGTATGAGAAGATTTATCAACCAATAATACTTAAAACAATTACATAGCATTAAACCAATGTTCTCATCCTATTAGTCTACAAATCCACCTATTAATCCTAATCTAAAATTGATGATTTTATCCAACTACTTAACAAGCAAATGAAATGAACTATAAAATTAACTAATAGGTTTATTAATGAATCTAGCATATTAACCATAAGTCCTTTACTTAATAACTAATTGATTAATTCATTGAGTAGATGTTTTACCAAAAACAAAATAATAAATAAAATAATAACAAATCAACTTAAGTATCCTATCCTATCCTATACACCTACTGTCCTACTATCCTAACCAATTATCAAAAGCTATAGTGGTGCACAAATCCAAGAGGGGGATGGAGGTGTAGTTAATATACAAGATTTGGGGGTCCCACCAACATATGCAAGAGATTTTCACATGCCTCAAGGGGAGTAGGTGACTAGTGAAAGGCATAAGTTAATTACATGTCAGCAAAGGAGGTACTAAACCCTGCCAAAGGCTAACCCTTGTTCGATACACATGGAAAAGGATGAGGAGGTGACATGAGCTTTAGTGGGTAGGCCCAAGTTTTGAGATGACATGACCTCCCCTTTATATCATACATGAAAGGTTTGAAACTTCTCTTAATAAATGCCAAGTTAGCTCTCCAACTTTTTGCATATGGAGATGAGAGGTAAGGAAGGACACTTTCCAAAGACCAATTTAATAAATCTTGATAGAGAAAGGTTTAATTACATGTCATGTTACAAATGAATATGGGTGAAAAGTGGTGTAGGTTATGAGTGTGGGGAAAAAGGTAAGTCAATGCATGGTGATAAGACAAGGTGGTCCCCACTTTGCAAGAAAGTTTTCATCATATAAATTTAATACAAACTCTTCTTCCTAAGATCCTACGCTAGATATAAAGGTAAGGAAATTTATGACAAGTTTTGATATTAAATAATATTATTGGTAAGGGCTATAATAATGGAGTGGGTCCTGCTTGTATCCAAGTGGAGGATATGAGTTGTAAAGTTCTTTTATTAATTAAAGGTTTATTTTGTTTACTAACAACATTGATTAACTAGGAATTAGTTACTAACAATTAGGTTATGTTAGGAGTTAATTTATATTAAATCTAATTAGGAAGCATATTGGGAAGGGAATATTCTCTGTGGCAATAGAATTATTTCCTTCTCATACAAAATCCAGAGAGCATTTTTTCTCTAAAAAAAATTTGGGAAGTGCTATTTCATTTTATTGCTTTGCCCATACTTTGAGTTGTTGATTTATTTACATTGTGATTTTTTTTTCAAGTTTTTAGGTGATGGTTTATTGAAATACATACCAACTACAATGCATCTACTTACAAATTTGGAGAGTCATTTTGTGACTATATCATAGATTTAACCTCATGATTCAAGGTTTAAACTCCTAACTTTTTGAATCTTACTATCACTTCCAACATAGAGCTTATTATTCATGTAATGCCTATTAGAATTTTTTTTTTTGAATCAATACTATTAAGAGTCCATATCCTATTCTTACATGCATTTAAGTTCTAAGGAGGAATTACATTTACAAATTGAGAAGACTATAATACCACATCAAGACATGATTCCAACATGTTTTCTATACTTTTCATTAACTTCCAATTCACATTTTACAACAAGACAGTACAAATTGGTAGTATTACTCAATGAGAGTTTAAAGGAGGATAAAAAAAATTCTCTCCATTACAAATCACATACAACTTCACAATGGCCAAATGAAATGAAACTAACATTACAAATTTCAACCAAAAGATCAACCTCATAACAAGGGGATCCACAATACAACAATAAGGTTGTCCTCACACAATGACACTAAAATGGAGAACTCTCCAAAGCTTTATCCACAAGATCTTGACTTCAAAATATGCAAATCAAAGAATAGAACCATGGGAAGCTCACCTCCCATCCAAGGTCTCAAGGAGACCACCCCCGAGCTTGGAGAACCAAGGCTAAATGGGTATGCTCAAGAAAAATGCTCACAACAATACACATATGCATAAACAACAATTAACTCCCTCCCAAGGCTTCACAAATGAGTTTTCTAAGCTCGTTGAAATAGGGTGAAGGTGGGCTTTTCCAAAGAGGAGAATGCCATTGCTTTCAAATTTCCTCAACATGAGTATTTCATTGCCTCTTCAAGGCTACATTTTCAAACTTCCATACACATACTTTCTTTATCAACATCTTCAAGATGCAAGAATACAATGGCTTCATGGAGCCCATACACCATGAATTTATCCCTCTTCTCTAAGAGAAGAGAGACTCACCACAATGGAGAGCCCAACTAACCCCTTCACCCAAGGCCACTTCTTCCCTTCCCAAAGGGTGAGTAATGCCTCACTCCCATGAACAAAAACTCCCTCATTCAAGAAAAAATAAAACCATAAACATGAATTTGAAACCCAAATCCCATCCCATACAACACAATATCACAACAAGCATAGAATTCATATGCATGAGGGAGCAAGAAAAACATGCTAATCTATTGGAAACAAGCAAGTAAACTTCCATGGATATGAGTAAACCAACCTTCACAAGTGTTATGGTATAATGATCTTTGAGAAGAGCCCAATCCCTTATCCTTTTCTCTTCCAAACCTAATTGTCTCTAAAATTAGAGAGTGGGTGAACACTCACTAACTATACCAAGGGCCTCTAAAAAGACCTCCAACTTCTACCCACCCGCTAACATTAATTTTAGACTTGACCCTAAAGTCCTTTGGCTTTTTCCTTGTCCCCTATCATAAATGCCTGATTGGAAAGAAGTGTGGAGTTGGGTAAAGGTCAAGACTCAATCCAATTTTTGTAGCATAAGGAAAATGAGTTATAAATGTTAATATGATTTAGAACAATAGAGAGGGGGGGTGAATTATTTGTTCTCAGGTCCTAATGTATAAAACAATCTCATAAACTTATCCTTAAATTAGATCCAAAACCAAAATAAACTCGGTCATCACTGATTCAATAATAGAAACATCTAACAATGCAGTCCACTACCTAGCTATAACCTAACTTGTAAAACATAGCAATGTTTAGATCTAAACATTCACACAAGTATAAACACCAGGTTTTATAGTGGAAACCCAATTTGGGAAAAACCACTTTGTAACATGCTACTATTATTTTCACTCTTCTGAAGTGATCTCAGTAAAAAGCCAACCCTATCAAAGGTTACAATACACACTGTCAAATGTGACCCGGTTAAAAGATTTCAATCACCCTGTTAAAAGTGAGCCTAGTCATAAGACTTACATACACTCCATTAGAATGCAACCTTGTTCAAAAGATTTAACATATGACTGTTAGGTCAACCTCTGTTAAAAGGATTTTGTGCGAGGCCTCACCCTAGACCTGTCATAGCTTTTCCATTATCATTATGGTAGCCCTAGTAACTGGCTTAATGTTTTGATTAGCTTAGTAGATTTTACTCTTTTAGACAAAGATTTGATTATAGTAGATGAGGATACATTACATTTTATGATACTTTTTATACTCACAATGTTGAGTTGATGATACATTATGATTGACATTAGGATGATCGGTTTAGATGGAATAGTGAGATGTGCAATTACAAAAATTATGTCGATATGAGTTGTTAGGTAAATGAAAATCAAGAAATGAATAAGGTTGAGATGTGTTTTTCATTTCAGGTTAAATGTTAGGTGATGAATTATTGATGATTATTTTATGATATAATTATATGAATTCCAATTTATGGTATTTGATTTATGAATGTTGGGAAGAAGTGATGGATTTTATACGCTTATGTAAGTAACTAGGAAATGGAGTTTTGATTCGATTATGATATGAAGAGATTTCTATTATGAATTGGAAATTTTAATTACTTAGGTGAAGTTTATAAATGTCATGATGACTTTTAATTGCAATGGAATTATATATGCAATGATTATGCTACAAGCTTAAATTAGTGATGAATTATATATATTCACGATGAGATTTATGTTACTTATAAATGAATGATTATGCCATGTGAAACTTTGACTTAATTATGATTGATTGCTTGAGAATTATTTGATTATTAATGTTATGAATTTGCATGTTTTATTTCCTTGGACTACTGATATTGGCCTTAAGTGTGCAAGGAAATATGCCATGGTAAATTCGGGGAACCATCACAGAGACTAATGTGAAAATCCATTTGAACCAAGGTTGCTTCTAGTGAGAAGCCAAAAACCTCATTGTAATGTGTTTAATTTGTAAAAGTATGATGCATGAATGTATTTGATTTATTTATTAATTGTAAATGTGTTTTTGTGAGAATGCCCAAGTGGATATGCCACATGGCTTGTGACATGTCTCCTTTTGTTTGTGTCACTTGACACATGTGTGTGTACTTGTGGCCATGACATGTCCACTTGGGGATTGGTTGAACACCAAAATAGGAAGGTACCCTTTAGGATCCCCACGAAAATCACTTGGTTAGGGAGGTTGAGGTGTTGTCATATCTTTGAATTTCGAATTTGAGCTTCTTAAGGGTTTTTGGGAGGCTTAAAAGGTGTCTAGGGAAGTGTTTAGGCCATTTTTAGTTACCCCACTTGATATACCATAGGGTAAGGGTCATTTTTCACAATAGGATAACCCTTGGTTGACCAAATGACCCATCCAAAAGTTGGTTTACCAGGATGGACGAAAATCAACTTTTGGGACCAAGTTTTGGAAAGATCATCACCCATTAAAAAGGTAGTCCTTACCCCACCTTTTTAGTTTACCTTTGTAAGAGACCAAATTTAAAAACCATGTAAGGGTCTTAGGGAAGACCACCCCATAGGAATGAAATCTTATCCATAGGGGTTTGGGTGGAGGCCTTTTTAGAGGGGACTCTTCTTTTGGAAGAGTTTGACACCCACTCTCCAAATTTGGAGACTTAGCTATTTTGGAGAACCTTGGAAAGTGGAAAGCTCTTCATCAACTTTTTTCCATTAGCTTGGATTAAGGTTGGTGGCATACTTCTCTTTGTTTTTTTTAGTTTTCATGTTGAGAGAAATAACTCTCTTGTATGTTATTTCCTTGTATGCAAAATCTAGTTAGTATTTCTCTTGTGGTGTATGTGTGGAGAGCTTGATGTTTTTGTGATAATGGAGGATTTGAGATTCTTGTTGTTGTAGTTTTATTTTCTTGTGTTGTGAATGTTTATTTCTTTATAGATGTTATGAGAATCATGAGCTTATTGTTGAGCATGATTTCTTGTATTGAAAATATGTAGTTTCATTGTTAATTCTTGAAGTTTTTCTTTTATGTGTTGTAGTGTTTTGTTGAGGGAGTTCTCAAGGCCATACTCACCCTTGGGAGGGAAGAGTAGCCTTGAGGGTGAAGGGATTGTTGGGACATTAAAGAGTGTAGAGTCTCTCCTTGGATAGGAGAGGGATGAAACATGGATGTATAGGCTCCATGTAGCCATCTTCATTTTATGTTTTGTGTATTGGGGGTCATAAGGATTTTGTGAAGATTGTGTTTGTGGAGAGATGTGTATGATGAGGAAGCCAAGTGATGGCTTAGCTCTCATCAAGAGATGTGCTTCTCCTCTTGAATTTGGTTCCACCTTCACCCTATTTGAGTCATGTTGAGACTCTTTGTGATAACCTTGGGAGGGAGATTTCTTGTGGTTTATGTTCTATGTTGTTGTCATTATGAGTTTGCTTGTTTGTCTCCTTGCCTTTGTGATGGTTCCCCTAGCTCAGAGGTGGCTTCTTAGAAGCCTAGGTTGGGAGGTGAGCTTCTCATGGCCCTTCCATAAAATTTATTTTTAGGTTTGTTAAGGCTATGATCACGTAGAAAAAGAATCTTGGAGAGGACTTCTTTGTTGAATATTGGAGCAATGGCATTGTGTAGATTGGAAAACTTGATTTCCACACCAAAACTTGTACATTTTAGCTTGTATTAAGTTTCCTTTGAGTGTTGAATGAGAGTATCTCATCTCTCCTTGTAATAGATCTTCTTATTCAAATTTTTGATGTAGTAGTTTTGAAATAATCTTGTATTAAATTTATGGTTCCTTTCAATATCAAATTGTAGGAAGATTATGAACTTATTATTATTTCATGTATTCATTGGTATAATGGAAAATGTGTTTCATTTCATTGCAATATAAAGGTTTTGTTAGCTTATGATGAAAGATGTAGAGTATTTTCCCTCATTGTTAAATGGCATTCATATTGAATTAGAAATGAGAAAACTTTAGATAATGAAAAGAGAGTTATCAAAACATTATAATTCTTGTATTGAGATCATTGTATGTAAATGTTAATTGATTTACAAGCAATGAATATATCTCTATCTCTAACCTTCTATCTTTGTAAAGTTAATTGATAACTTGATATGTTATTTTGGTTGAGAAACTAATAAGTTAGTTGTGTAAATGAATAAAATTCAGATCTTTAATGCATTACTATAGAAAACTATAAGGTTATAAATGAAATCAATTTTAGATCAACTATACCTCCTATAGTAAACAAAATCATCAAATTAAATTTAGGTGTATAGGAGAAGAGATTGCAATTTCAAACAAGTAAAAAAAAATAAAAAATAAAGAAATGGGCAAATGGAGACCTACAGGTCTTTGGAAAATGTATGGGAAAATATTTCCCATACATTTCCTTGCCGCAGTCAATATTTTAATATTTAATTCATCTCCTTGTATAAACACTTCATATTTTAATGTTTTAATAGTTTAATGAGGAGACCAGTCATGGTAATTAATATTTATGTTTACTTTTAGCCCAAAACACTTTCCATCAAAGTGTATTTGCTGACATGAACCTCTTATGTCCTCCTCCCATGACAAGCCCTTATTTCCTCTAGCCCTGCGTGAGTTTTTGGCTAGGTTCTTGTGCATTGTATGGGGTGGGACCCAAACTCCCTTGTCCCCATCAACTCTCCTCTCCTTAATACTTGCTAGTGATTTTTTTTTTATAAAAAAACTGCCCATTCCTTCCCTTGCATGAGCCTAGCTTGGGTAGATGGGTCACCTTTTTGGTGGGAACCCCAAATCAAATCAAAGCTGCCCTTTGTTTCCCAAAACCAACACATGCATGTAGGATATTATTCTTTGGTAGGATTTACATTAAGTTTTTTTTTATTAATTGCTGCTCATCTTTGACTAGTATATTTGTGTATTGGAATGTTTGTCTAGTAAGTAGATTAGTAGGGTCTAGTAAGGGCTAGTGGAGTTTTATAGGGTCATGATTAGGACTAAATATAGGTTTAGTCTTAGTCTTTTGTTAATAATTGATCTATTAGCTAGTAATCATTTTTAAGTGATTAGTCTCTTTTTTGGTTTATTATTTGAACCATGGATTAATATTTTCTTAGTCATATCTATTAATAAAATAATGTGTTAGTTTGAAGGGTTTCTTTATCTTAATGTTATAGAGTTAAATTTATGTTTTTGATTATAGTTAGTAGGATTAGTAAGATTGATAGTAGGTAGGGATATCTTATAAGGATTTCAATTATTAATCCATTTTCATTATTTTTAGATAATAATGTTAAATTATGCTTTAAGATTCAGAGTAATAAAATTAATTAGAAATTATTGGTTTTATGGATTACATGACCTAGATTTAACCAATGTTATAATGGCTTGTAAAAAGAAAAGTTTATTGCTCTCAATAATTAATTAACTAAAGGAGGGATCACTTAATGGAATTAATTGGGGTCATTTAGATAAAAAATTTGAAAGTAGGTAATAAGGTTATGACCTAATGTATTGAACTATTAAATTAAATTAATGTTTTAGAGGGATATAGCATAAACTAGGAGGCTAGAGAAACATTTATAATCTAATGTATTGTTGACAATTCATGCTAGCTCACATTTTTAGGGTATTGTCAGACATAATTCGATTAATAGCATGGTTAACTCATGAACTAATTATGTGGTCAAATTATCAAAATTGTCAAATAAATCACGCTCGATAGATGAAACCTAAATACATATAATTGAATTGTTATGATTAAATCCTCTTAATAGGAGGTGTTTAGTAGTGTAGGAGGTAGCATAGCTAAATGCAGTTAGATAACAATGTGTTCTAAATGACACGTTTAAGTCCTTTGTCAGACTATTATTAAAAAGAATTTGAATATCAATGAAATTATTCCTCGGACCACAATGTAGGGATGATTTCGAATGTTAAGATAGCTAAGTTATGAACCTTAATACACTAAACCCTCATTGTCATATTATAACATCGTAGCTTGACTTGATCATTGATTGAGACCAACTTGACTATTGCCAACATACATATATCCTTGGACCGTTACTCTTACCCTTTTAATCTTTAAAAAAAAAAAAAATTGTGGTGTTTTTGGAGTGAAATTCCATGGGCATGACATTTTGACTATTACAATGGTTAGAAAGTAGTAGCAGTATTATCTGAAAAATATACAACTCACTTTGCAAATATTAGATTCGATTCCGTACACTAATGCTGGTTTACTGACTTTGAAACTTTTCCATTTCCATCTCTGATCTGCTCAGAACTTTTCTTCAAGCAATCACCACCATTCTCCTTCAACCTTTTCTGCTTATTCAATCAGTAAAACTTTTCTCTTCCAGCATTCTCTATTCACCATGTGCATACATATCACAATGTTCAATTTCCCTTATATTTTCCTCAATTAGGTTAACTCATCTTTTGCCACTCAATCTCATTCGTAGATCTTAAGGTCAAATTCATTGAATCTACCTAGTTTATGTTCTTCGGATCCTTTTCTAGAATCATCTCAAATCTCTAAAAGATTTACAATAAAACATTTTACAATGCATTTAATACTTCCAAACAACCAATAAATAAAGTCAACATGTTTTACATCATCCAAGAATTCAACAATGTCGACTCCAAAATAAAATTCTCTTCAAATATAAAATTGTTGATGCTCGGTCAATACTATGATTGTTCACTCGGTCTTCATGTAGAATGCTAAGTCAATACTAAAACTGTCTCCTCGGCTTGCACTGTCTTCCTTGACAATTTACTGATGCTCAGTCGACACTATAATTTGCTCGACATATACTAACTCGATCAACACTAACATCACTCAGATTAAACATGATTTTTCCATTCTTTTCTCAGTTAAGCCTACCAATTTAGTCTTCAATCTTACTAAGATAAACAATACATTATCTCATCATAGTGCAACATAGTCAAGTACACTTTGTAGTATTAAGATAACTCAACCTTTCCCTAGGTGCTATTGTTACCAACCTTATGGTGCAGGAGCACCTACTCCTACTCTAGATTTAGCATGCATTCCTATGAAGTCTAGGATATCACACTAAGGTTTTTAGAGGCCTCTAGTCATGCTTGAGTTAAGGGTTAGTCTTTGGATCTCATTGTAAGACCATAGTTCCAAGTTGGCATTTTATGAGCCCTTGGTTTAACTAGTAGTCATTTATGATCCAAAACCCTAGTATTAGGTATTTTTCATGATTTTCTATGTTTTTATCCATTAGGGATCATTAAAATATGGATAGGACCAAGTTTGGTCACTAGATTTGCAAAATTGCAAAAATTGCTAAAATGCTCCAAAAGTTATCAAAACAACTTTTAAGCATTGTTAAAACTTGTTATTTCCTCTCCCAAATGGATAGTTGATCTAAAACTCTCATGTAACCATTGGGAGAATCCTATATAAGCCCTTAAAGGTGGGTGATAGGATATCATATGTAATTTTGGCAAAAATCAATAAAATAACTGACTTTTCTCTACAAATTTGGTGTTTCAAAATGTTGTACGGATAGGTACAGATGTGAGGGAATGAAACAATGATTCCAAAGGTTTAATAATTGAATCACCTTTCATCTACACTTGGTATCATGTATTGATCATCCCTAGTTTGAAAGATATCAGGTTTTTAGTGACAGTGCCTAGGATTAAGGCTTAAAACCAGGGATTGAGATAGGGCCTGATTGTTTAGGCACATTCCACCATGGAAAATTGATGCCCCTTGGTGGAATACAATTTTATTCAATTTATTTTCATATTTTTTAGGTTTGGAGTGATGCCAAGTAGAGGATTGGGTTTGCCACCATACCCTAGGTGTACATCTCAATGTGTGCACCAGTCAAGTAACTAGGACAGTCATCCTAGATAGTGGTTGGGGGTTCTCCAAGGCCTGAAAACTTGGATTCTCTTTTTTTTGATACATATACACATGTCTCCATATCTGATTTGTGCATTAGAATAGGAGAAGGAGCACCTATAGTGCATTTGGGGCCCTAATTAGGCCTATTAGCCTAGTCTAACATTGCAACAACACCAACCTCCACTCATTTCCAATCCTTGGTGTTTAGGCATGTTTAGAAAAACCTAAAAGGGTATCAAAATCCTCAACCCATTCATTGCTTCATTTGGGAGTATTTTTTCTTGTGTTCAAATTTCCTTCTAGGAAGGGCTACAAGCGGGATACTAGGTTTGTGCAGCAACATAACCTTGGATGTTGCTCAATGGTGAAAGAACCATTGGAACTAATAAGATAAGACCTAAATAGGATAGAACCATGTTTATAAGCCACCCCTGGTCTTAGTATCCATTTCATGGGGTTTGAGTACTTATTTCCTTGAAGAGACCTCCTAGTGAATTCTTATTTCTTGGTGCTTGGGACTGTGACAAGCCTAGTGATTAGGTGTTATTGTCTTGTAGGGTTGTGATAACCTGAAATCAAGTACTTCTTGATACTTGTGATAAGTATCTCAACACTAGACCCTTCACCTTGGGTTGAGGGATTCAAACTCACCAAATTGCTCATTGTTTGGAAGCTTCCACTGACCACTGCTGCATCAAGTGGTATCAGAGCTATATCTAATCCTAAGAATGAGGATATCCCTACAAGGGTTACAAATAGTGAGTTGGAAAAGATGGTGAGAGAGAAAAGGCTGCAAATAAGGCCTTAACTAAGAGGCTTCAGGAACTTGAGAAGAAGCTTGATGACAAGGACAAAGATGAGTCTGAAAATGAAGAAGGGAGTGAAGAAGAGGAGGATGATCCTAATCAGCATATCCCTATGAACCAAAGACCTTTCATTGATGCCTTGAAGTCCATGGGAAGAAGAGCCATGGAGGAGAAGATAGATTTTCCAGTTTTCAATGGCAAGATGAATGCTGACCTAGCTTTGGATTGGATAGATGCATTAAAAACATTCTTTGAATGTGAAGATATCCCTAAAAAGTAGAGGGTAAAGGTAGCAAGATCCAAGTTGAAGGGAGCAGCCCTAACTTGGTGGAACTTCTTCTAAATAGAGAGGTTGAAGAATGGGAAGAACATGATCAATTCATGGAATAGAATGATTGCATTGATCAAAGAGACATATGTACGTGAGGACTATGGGGTACAACTCCATAGGAGGAAGAAAAGTTTGAAACAAAAGGACATGGATGTAGGCTCATACACCGAGGAGTTCTTGAAATTGTGCATGAAGACCAATATGGTTGAAGATGAAGAGGAGAAGCTAGCAAGGTACATGAATGGCTTGAAAGTATCCATTCAAGAAGAGTTGAGTCTACACTGCCCTACCATAGTCAATAGATGCTATCAAATGGCACTTAAGGTAGAGGAAAAATGGAAGAGAAAGTAGGATTTTGGAAAAGGAAAGAGAAATGATAGTGGGAAGATTTTTAGAGGCAAATACAACTCTTGGAACAAGGGACAAAGTAGTGGCAGCAGCAGCAAGACCCCTGACCAAGGAGATAAGGAAAATAGTGACTCTAATTCAAGAGGAAACTATAGAGGAAGAAGACCTTTCAATAGAGGAAGGAAAAATTCAAGAAGAGGTAATGGACCATTGAAGTGTTTTTATTGCAACCAATTGGGACACCATGCAGGGAGATGCCTTGAGAAGAGAAATAATAACCAAGGTGAGAGGAGAGCACAACTTGTCCAAGAAGATAAACAAGAGGACAATGCTGATGCTAGAGACTTGGAACCAAAATAAGGAGTGTGTCTAATGATGAGGTAGGTCTTCCTTCAAGTACCACAAGCCCAAGAACCTCCACAAAGAAAGAATCTCTCCAGGAAAAAGATCAAGTGTCATGGAAAGGTATGCAATCTTCTTATTGATTCTGGTTCAACTAAAAATCTTGTGTCTTGTGAAATGGTTTAGAAATTAAACTTGCCTAAGAAACCACACCCTTTCCCCTATTGTGTCTCATGGTTAACCAAAGGCCAACAAACTCTAGTCATAGAACAAGCTTGTATAGAGTTTTCTATTGCTGATTTCAAGAACAAGGTCCTTTGTGATGTTGTTGAGATGGATGTAGCTCACATTCTTCTAGGTAGGCCCTAGAAATTTGATGTTGATGCCACCCACCATTGTAGGAAGAACACCTACTCCATCACCAAAGATGGCAAGACCTTCACTATGAAACCCCTACTAGATAGCAAAATTGAAAAGGAACCCACTGTGATTATCATGGGGAAAAGGAGATGTTGAAAACCTTGAAAGAATTTGATATTGAACCATTTGTCCTGATTTCAAAACCCAAAGATAACATCGGGTCTGGTCAAGAAGAGCCCATGCCAAATGATGTCAAAAATCTGCTACAAAAGTACAAAGATGTCACTGTTAGTGACCTACCCTCTGCCCTCCCTCCCATTAGGGACATTAGTCATCAAATAGACCTCATACCAATCTCATCCCTGCCTAATAAGGTACCATATAAAATGACTCCATTGCAGCATGCAAAGATTGCAAAACCGGTCACTGAATTGTTGGAAAGAGGACTCATTCAAAAGAGTCTCAGTCCTTGTGCTATACCCTCAGTCTTGGCCCCTAAAAAGGATGGAAAATGGAGGTTATGCACTGATAGAAGGGCCCTAAACAAAATCATAATAAGGTACAAATTTCCCATGCCAAGGATTAAGGACCTATTGGATCAACTAGGTGGTGCTTGCTACTTCACCAAGATAGACTTAAAGTTTGGTTACCACCAAATCAGAATCAAGCCCAGAGATGAATGGAAAACAACATTCATTACTAATGAAGGTTTTTTTGAATGGTTAGTAATGCCCTTTGGTTTAAGCAACACCCCTAGCACTTTTATGAGGCTTATGAATGAGATATTCATAAATTTTATTGGAAAATTTGTGGTTGTTTACCTTGATGACATACTAATATTAAGTCATAGCAAGGAAAACCATCTTGATCATGTGGAACAGGTACTAAGAAGACTCCATCAGAACAAGTTGGTAATCAACTTGGAAAAATGCATCTTTATGAGAAAGGAACTTGTATTCCTAGGTTTTGTGATCTCACAGGGTACCCTCAAGATGGATCCTGAAAAGGTAGATGCAATCATTAATTAGCCTCCACCAAAGAATCAAGGTGATGTAAGAAGCTTCCATGGGCTTGCAAAATTTTATAGGAAGTTCATCAAAAATTTCAATCATGTGTGTGCACCAATGCTTGAAACAATCAAAGGTGGAAAGAAGACTAAGTTTGTATGGACAAAGGAAGCCAATGATGCATTCCAATACTTGAAGAATAGAGTCTCTCAATACCCTATCTTAGTCCTCCCTGATTTCAACAAAGTCTTCACTATGGAGATAGATGCAAGTAATTTGGCTATAGGGGTAGTCCTAAGCCAAGAAGGCAAGGTAGTTGCTTTCTTTTCTGAGACATTGAATGAGGCCAAGAGGAAGTATTCCACCTATGACCTAGAGCTTTATGCCCTAGTCGAAGCCCTCAAGAAATGGAGGCACTACTTGATCCCAAAGGAGTTTGTAGTCTACACTGACAACCATGCTCTAAGCTTCCTTAATTCACAAGAAAAACTTTCAGTCAGGCATCTCAAGTGGGTAGAACAATTACAAGCCTATACATTCAACATTAAGCACAAAAAGGGTGTAGCAAATAAAGTTGTTGATGCACTTAGTAGGAGGATTGGTCTAGTTGAAGAAGTTCAACTACAAAGTGTGGGAATTGAATCCCTTAAACACTTGTACCTAGATGACCCTGATTTTTCTGAGATATATCAGATTTGTACAAAAATGGAGGGTAGATATCATACTGATTTCTCTAAATATTTGATTCAGAATGGCCTTCTATTCAAAGGAGCACAACTATGCATACCCAAGTGTTCAATGAGAGCAAACATAATCAGAGAAAATCATTGTGGTGGCCTAGGAGGTCACTTTGGCATTGACAAGATAATAGACATGGTAAAGAGGAGTTATTTTTGGCCCAAGTTGAACAATGAGGTCAAAAAGTTTATTGAAACTTGTACAATCTACTAGCAAGCTAAGGGAATGACAACAAATCAAGGGCTCTACCAACCCTTACCAATCCCTTCAAGGCCTTGGGAATCCATTTCAATGGATTTTGTAATGGGACTACCTAAAACCAAGTAAGGATTTGATAGTGTGTTTGTCATAGTGGATAGGTTTAGCAAAATGGCTCACTTTGTGCCATGTAAGAGAACAAATGATGCATCCCATATAGCCAATCTCTTCTTCAAGGAAGTAGTTAGAATCCATGGCTTACCTCAAACAATTGTATCAGATAGAGATGTGAAGTTCTAAGGGCACTTTTGGAGGACACTCTTCAAGAAGTTGGGTACAAATCTCACCTATAGCTCTGCCTATCACCCACAAATAGATGGGCAGACTGAGGTAGTAAACAGGTCCCTAGGAAATCTCTTAAGATGTCTAACCAAGAAATATTCACAAAGTTGGGATACCATACTACCCCAAGAAGAGTTTTCCTTCAATGACTCCATTAATAGGTCAACCGGTACAACTCCCTTCCAAGCAGTGTATGGTTTGCATCCCAAGGGACCATTGGACCTAATGGAACTCCCCTCTAATTTTAGAATCAGTGCACAAGGCCAAGAATTGGTAGAACTCATCAACAAGGTACAACAACAAGTGAAGGAAACCCTACAAAAGACTAGTTTGAAGTACAAAGAAAATGCTGACAAGAGGAGAAGAGAGGTTCATTTCCAAATAGGAGACAGGGTTTGGGCATTTCTAAGGAAGGAGAGACTACCTAAGGGTAGATACTCCAGGCTTCAAATGAAGAAAGTATGCCCCTACAACATACTCAACAAAATAGGTGACAATGCCTATGAAATATCCCTTCCTCCAACATTGCAAATCTCTTGAATCTTCAATAATTCAGACCTCACACCATATAAAGTTATAGTAGGTTCAAGTAATGAGCAGGGTAAGGACACAAGCAATGAGGATGAAGACTATGTCACTGATCTTCCACAAAGAAAACTGGTGGAGATTGAAGAAATTTTGGACTCCAAACTACTCAAGAAGACTAGATCAAGGAAGTACATGTATTACTTAGTAAAATGGAAGGCCCTACCAAAGATTGACGCTACATGGCTGACCGAGCATCAAATACAATAGCATGGGACCTCAATAGACAAGCTATACTCAAGTAGGGACTTGAGTTTTAAAGTTCAAGGGGAGTATGGTGCAGGAGAACCTACTCCTACTCTTGACTCAATAGGAATTCCTATGAAGTCTAGGATATCACACTAAGGTCTTTAGAGGCCTCTAGTCATGCTTGAGTTAAGGGTTAGTCTTTGGATCTCATTGTAAGACCATAGTTCCAAGTTGGCAATTTATGAGCCCTTGGTTTAACTAGTGGTCATTTATGATCCAACACACTAGTATTAGGTATTTTTCATGATTTTCTATGTTTGTATCAATTAGGGATCATTAAAATAAGGATAGGACCAAGTTTGGTCACTAGGTTTGCAAAATTGAAAAAATTGCTAAAATGCTCCAAAAGTTGTCAAAACAACTTTTAAGCATTGTTAAAACTTGTTATTTCCTCTCCCAAATGTCTATTTTGTCTAAACCTCTCATGTAACCATTGGGATAATCTTATATAAGCCCTTACAGGTGGGTGATAGGATATCATATGTAATTTTGGCAAAAATCAATAAAATAACTAACTTTTCTCTGCAAATTTTGTGTTTTAGCATGTTGTATAGATAGGTGTGGATGTGAGGGAATGAAACAATGATTCCAAAGGTTTAATCATTGAATAAAATTTCATCTACACTTGGTCTTATGTATTGATCATCCCTAGTTTGAAAGATATCAGATTTTTAGTGACAGTGCCTAGGATTAAGGCTTAAAACCAGGGATTGAGATAGGGCCTGATTGTTTAGGCACATTCCACCATTGGAAATTGATTCCCCTTGGTGGAATACAAGTTTATTCAATTTATTTTCATCTTTTTCAAGTTTTGAGTGATGCCAAGTAGAGGATTGGGTTTGCCACCATACCCTAGGTGTACATCTCAATGTGTGCACCAGTCAAGTAACTAGGACAATCATCCTAGACTATGGTTGGGGGTTCTCCAAGGCCTAAAAACTTGGATTATATTTTTTTTGATACATATACACTTTCCTCCATATCTAATTTGTGCATTGGCATAGGAGAAGGAGCACCTATAGTGCATTTGGGGCCCTAATTAGGCCTATTAGCCCAGTCTAACGTTGCAACAACAACAACCTCCACTCATTTCCAATCCTTGGTTTTTAGGCATATTTAGAAAACCCCAAAAGGGTATCATAATCCTCAACCCATTCATTACTTCATTTGGGAGTATTTTTTCTTGTGTTCAAATTTCCTTCTAGGAAGGGCTATAAGTAGGATACTAGGTTTGTGCAGCAGCATAACCTTGGAAGTTTCTCAATGGTGAAAGAACCATTGGAACTAATAAGATAAGACCTAAATAGGCTAGAGCCATGTTTATAAGCCACCCCTAGTCTTAGTATCCATTTCATGGGGTTTGAGTACTTATTTCCTTGAAGAGACCTCCTAGTGAATTCTTGTTTCTTGGTGCTTGGGACTGTGACAAGCCTAGTGATTAGGTGTTATTGTCTTGTAGGGTTGTGATAACCTAAAATAAAGTACTTCTTGATACTTGTGATAATTATCTCAACACTAGACCCTTCACCTTGGGTGTTGAGGGATTCAAACTCACCAAATTGCTCATTGTTTGGAAGCTTCCGCTGACCACTGTTGCATCACCTTGCTTAGCCCCTTAGAAACACTCAAATAGATATAATACTTTCCTAAGTAGCAATAGTCTTACCAATTAAGGTTTTTCATCAATGACAATACAATAATTGTTTCAATTCAGTTTCCAATAATCTCTCTCTTTTGCATTGATGGCAACACCATATGATATCATCTGAATAACACATGGATTACCAATCAATCCAAAATCTTATCTATCCATTAGAAACTTATTTATAATATCCTTAGCTTCATTATGATTCAGAATCCTGTAAGCCTCACTCCTGTGACTGTTAGAAGTATTCGGATCTCCCTCTATCCTGATTCTTCATTTCAGTTCATCATCCTCTTTTCTTTTGGTTCCATAGTTTTTAGTATCATGTGTTATCATGTCTCATGTGGTATCATATCAGTATATTCTCCTTCTTTGACAAAAATGCAAAAGCAACAACTAAAACTTACATCCATCAGATGTAGATAATATCTATGGAACTCAATTTTTCTCCCTCTGTCATCTTGTTTATGACTGATTCCTTGTCTTTGCTTCTCTTCACAACTCTAGGCCAGCCCTAAAGTGTGACAATCTTTTGCATCAATTTGACAAATGCTCTGCTATAGCACATTTGATGGAGTGCTCCTAGCTTGTCTAGGCAACCTCAATTAGGAGAAGATCCCCTAATTGACTTCTCAAATACTCATGAGCTTCTCTGGGTAAAGCTTTAGTGAATATGTCTACTAGTTGTTCTTTTGTATTCACATATTCCATTTGGACTTCTTTGTCCTGTACTAATTCTCTCAAGTAGTGATACTTGATTGCAATGTGTTTGGTCTTAGTGTGCATCACTGGATTCTTAGAAATATTGATAGCACTTGTGTTGTCACAAAAAATAACAATAGGTTCAGTGATTTCTTCTTTCATGCCTATCAACAATTGTTTTATCTATACCAAGTTTGAACAGGTCACTGGAGCAACAACATACTCGGCCTCGGTAGTAGATTGGGAAATGCAATCTTGTTTCTTGCTTGTCTAGGAGACTAATCTCCATCCAAGAAAGAAAGCTCCACCACTTGTACTCTTTTTGTCATCTACATTTCCTACCCAATCAACATCTGTATAAACTCGGAGTTCAAATTTGTCATCCTTCTTATAATATAGACCATAGTCAGCAGTTCCTTTCAAGTATCTCATAATTCTTTTCATGGCCATCATATGTGTTTCCTTAGGATTGGTAGAGAATCTTGCCACAATCCCAACAACTAATGCAATATTTGGTCTGCTGTGTACAACATACTACAATTTTCCAATCATAGATCTGTATCGAGTTTGATTCACTTCTGCAGCATCATCATTCTTAGATAACTTTTGTCGAGTAACCATAGGAGTTCCCACTAGTTTAGCATCTTCCATCCCAAAAGTTTTCAGTATTTCATTAACATACTTTGACTGTGTAATGAAAATTCCATTCTTCCTCTGATATACTTGTAAACCAACAAAGAATTTGATCTCACCAAACATACTCATTTCAAATTTAGTTTGCATTTCGTTTGAGAAACTTTTGCATAATGCATCTTGTCCACCAAAAATAATGTCATCAACAAATTTTTTTGCGAACAAGATACCTTTACCTTCTTCATCCTTCATGTACAAATTGCTTTTGTCATTTGTTCTTGAAAATCCAATCTATATCAAGTAGTTGTGCAACCTCTCATAGCATGCTCTAGGTGCTTGCTTCAATCCATATAATGCTTTGTTCAGTTTGCACACCATGTGTCTTCTGTTTGGATCAATAAAACCTTTTGGTTGTTCTATGTAAACTTCTTCTTCTAGTATACCATTCAAAAATGTAGACTTGACATCCATTTGATATACCTTGAAATCTTTATAAGCAACATATGCAAGAAAAGTTCCTACTCCTTCCAATCTAGCTACAGGGGAAAATGTCTCCCCATAATCTATTCCTTCTTCTTGTGCGTATCCTTTGCATGCCAACCTAGCTTTGTTCCTAGTGATTTCACCATTTTCATTCATCTTATTTTGAAATACCCACTTTGTTCCTATAACATTCCTATTTTCAGGTCTCAGCACCAGAGTCCAAGTATCATTCTTCTCAATCTAGCAAATTTCTTCATTCATTGCTTGTATCCAATCTTCATTCTCCAATGCTTCTCTAGTTGTCTTCAATTCAAATTCACATAATAGACATGTTGGATCCTTAGTCTTACTTATGGTTTGTATTCTAGTATCTTTGTCTCCAATTATATGTTCAGGCTTATGATGTCTTCTCACATAGTTTTCCAAAATAGGTTCAGCTGTTCTCTCCTCTATTTCATCATGTTCCTCAACAAGATTGTCAGATTCTACTTAGGAATGCTCAACAACCTCTTCCTAATACTCAATAGAATTTTCTTGTAGCTCGACATGTTCTTGTTCTCTCTCGACACTATTTTCTTGATGCTGGACAACTTCTATCTATCGCTTGACATTGCTTACTCGAGACTCAGCATCAGGTGCAAGTCAGTTACTTACATCTTCTTCTTCTTCAATGTACACAAAAGATCTATAATCTTCTGGTTCTCTTTTACTATCAGGTTCATTTCTTTCTGCATACTCATCAATTTTGACATTCACACTTTCCACAATTTTGTTAGGGTGAGACTTCAAACACTTATAAGCTTTACTTTTTGTGGAGTACCCTAGGAATATGCCTTCATCACTCTTAGCATCAAACTTTCCATTCCTAGTGTCTTTTAATATATAGCACTTACTTTCAAAGATTCTAAAGTATTTAACACTCGGTGCATGTCCATGCCATAATTCATAAGGTGTCAGATTTGTACCTTTCTTGATCTGAACTCAGTTAAGAGTGTAGACAACAGTGCTTATAGCTTCTTTCCAATATTTCTATGCCAAATTCTTTTCAATCATCAATGTCCTTGCACAATCCAAGATAGATCTATTTCTCCTTTCTGCTATACCATTCTGTGGAGGTGTTCTAGGTGCAGACATCTTTCTTTTAATTCCTCTATCATTGCAAAATAGATTAAATTCATTTGATGTAAATTCTCCACCTCTGTTAGATCTAAGATATTTTAGGTTCCTACCTGTCTCCTTTTCAACCTTAGCCAAATACCACTTAAAATATTGAGAAGCTTCAAATTTTTCTTTTAGAAACATCACATGCATCATCCTAGTATGATCATCAACAAATAAGATAAAGTATCTAGCACCACACTAACTTTGTACACCCATAGGTCCATAAAGGTCAGTATGAACCAAATCTAAAATGTTTTTAGAAGTAAAGGATTTGCTCTTGAAACTTGACTTTGTCATTTTTCCTAACTAGCATTCCTTGCACATCACATTCTCAGGTTTCTTCAATCTAGGTAGACCTCTTACCTTTTTCTTCTTACTTATCTCTACCAAATTGTCAAAGTTAACATGAAACAGCCTTTTATGCCATAACCAAATATCATCAAGTTGTGCAATCAAACATGTTTCTTTAGATAGGTCAAGATAGAACAAATTACCTCTAGTCTGATCTCCACTTCCAATCAGTTGTCCAACAACATTAAATATTTTAGGTTGCTTGTGATGAAATTCCACTCAGTAACCAGTTTTGTTAAGCTGAGCAACACTTAGCAAATTTTAATTAAGACCTTCAACCCAATATGCATTTTCACAGCATATCTTATTAGTTAGTTTAATCAAACCTTTTCCTCTAATAGGACATGGTGCATCATTACCAAATTTTACACTTTTACCTCTGTAATTATGTAAGGTCTCAAACTTATTCTTGTCACCAGTCATGTGATGTGAACAATCACTATCAATAATCCATTTATCATTCTTGTTCACATAGGATATCAATGCAATTTTCTCATCCTCATTAGATTCATCTTTCATTGACACATAAACAACCTCAATTTCAAAATCATCACTATCAGTGTCAGTCTCTTTTTCAGTAATGTAACAAGATTTCTTACCTTTTCCCTTGTAGTCTCTATTCCATTGGTAGCTTCTATCATCTTTTCTATCTTTGTGTTTTCTTTTCCTTTCATCATCTTTATCCTTCTTGTCAGGACATCTAGCAGCTATATGACCAACTTTATTACATGCAAAACACATAATAGGGAGTTTACCTTTATACTTTCCTTTTCCCCTTCTTAGTCTTCTAGCCATAAGAGCTTCTAGATCTTCTAGGTCTTCATCAGAAGTGTCACTGTCACTGTGACTTTCACTATCACTTTCACTTTCACTTTCACTAATGCATCTTTCTTTTTCTTTATTTGGCTTGTTCAGGACTAGCTGTGACTTAAAAGAAGATTCAACATTTCCAATACTTCTAACAGTGAAATTATCATAATTATAGAGTTCAAAAGTAGTCAACTTACCAATCAAATTTTCCAAAGTAAGTACATTAGTAGAGTTACATCTAGATTCCTGAATAGCAGAGATCTTAATAGCATATATAGGACGCGGGGTTCTTAATACTTTCCCAATTATAGTTTCATCATCAATAGTCCCATTAGCTCCTCTAATAGCATTCACAACTTCTTTTATTCTACTACAATATTGTGCAATATTTTCACCTTCTTGCATTCTCATTTCATCAAACTTACCTCTAAGACTCTCAGCCTTTGCTTTTAGCACATTCAAGTCACCACCATAGATCCTTGCAAGAGTGTCCCACATATCCTTTGTAGTTGTTCAGTCCTTAATGTCCTCAAATTTTGGATAGCTTAGGGCAGATGCAATTTCCAGCATTACCTAATTATGTTCTTTCTTAGCTCTCATTTCTTCGGTAGTCAAAGGTGCAACATGTGAGACATAGCTATTTTCAATGTAGTGCTTTGTAGAATCACCAATACTAGCCAGATGTAGCTTCATCAAGCTTTGCCATGTAGGGAAATTTTCTTTGTTCAACTTCGGTACCTCCTTCTTATACATCCTGATCATTTGCTTCATGCCCCTTTAAACTTGATATATGTCAACACTAATAATAAGCAACTTAGCTCTGATACCAATTGTTAATATGATTTAGAACAATAGAGAGAGGGGGTGAATCAGTTGTTCTCAGGTCCTGATGTATAAAACAATCTCATAAACTTATCCTTAAATCAGATCCAAAACCAAAATAAACTCTGTCATCACTAATTCAATAATAGAAACATCTAACAATGCAGTCCACTACCTAGCTGTAACTTAACTTGTAAAACATAGCAATGTTCAGATTTAAACATTCACACAAGTATAAACACCAAGTTTTATAGTGGAAACCCAATTTGGGAAATACCACTTTGTAACATGCTACTATTATTTTCACTTTTCTAAAGTGAGCTCGGTAAAAAGCCAACCCTATCAAAGGTTACAATACACACTGTCAAATGTGACCCGGTTAAAGGATTTCAATCACCCTGTTAAAAGTGAGCCTAGTCATAGGACTTACATACACTCCATTAGAATGCAACCTTGTTCAAAGGATTTAACATATGACTGTTAGGTCAACCTCTGTTAAAAGGATTTTGACTGTTACAATGGTTAGAAATTAGCACTAGTATTATCTGAAAAATATACAACTAACTTTGCAAATATCAGATCCGATTCCATACACTAATGCTGGTTTACTGACTTTGAAAATTTTCCATTTCCATCTCTGATCTTCTTTAAACTTTTCTTCAAGCAATCACCACCGTTCTCCTTCAACCTTTTCTGCTTATTTAGTCAGTAAAAATTTTCTCTTCCAGCATTCTTTGTTCACCATGTGCATACATATCACAATGTTTAGGTTCCCTTATATTTTCCTCAATTAGGTTAACTCATCTTTTGCCACTCAATCTCATTCATAGATCTTAGGGTTAGGTCAGATTCATTGAATCTACCCACTTTATGTTCTTCAGCTCCTTTTCTAGAATCATCTCAAATCTCTAAAAGATTTACAATAAAATGTTTTACAATGCATTTAATGCTTCCAAAAAACTAATAAATAAAGTCACCACATTTTACATAATCCAAGAATTCAACAATGTCGGCTCCAAAATTAAATTCTCTTCAAATATAAAATTGTTGATGCTTGGTCAATACTGTGATTGTTCACTCAGTCTTCATGTAGAATGCTCGGTCAATACTAAAACTGTCTCCTCAGCTTGCACTGTCTTCCTTAGTAATTTACTGATGCTTGGTTGACACTATAATTTTTTGGGCATATACTAACTTGGTCGACACTAACATCACTAAGCTTAAACATGATTTTTCCATTCTTTGCTCAGTTAAGCCTAGCAGTTTAGTCTTCAATCTTACTAAGATAAACAATACATTATCTAATCATAGTGCAACATAGTCAAGTACACTTTTTAGTATCAAGATAACTCAACCTTTCCCTAGGTGCTATTGTTACCAACCATTCTTAGCCCCTTATCAACACTCAAATAGATATAGTACTTTCCTAATTAGCAACAGGCTTACCAATTAAGGTTTGACATCAATGACAATACAACAATTGTTTCAATTCAGTTTCCAACAATAAAATGGGTCACCTAGGCCACTAGGGGGTTCTAGTTGTGTTAAAAACATCCCTAACCCATACCCCTAACACTTAGGCACTTAGATTTTGCTAAATTTGACCCTTAGGACCTCTTTTTGGCCTCTAGAAGTGGCTAGAAGAATTTAAATCCAAAAGATCAATTTGATGGAACTTTGCAAGTATCTCCAACAAGGGGATTAATTAAGTTCCTAATGAGTCAGTTAGGCTTATGTTTACATTATCAATCCAAAGTAGACATGTCAATACATAACACATAACAAGTGTCAAGTGACACTAAAAATTACACATCACATACAAAATGACACGTCTCAACGACAACATGAAGTTTTCTAATAACACACATGCAATTCACATTTACTACGGGTTCACATTACAATGAGGTTTTGAATCCCATATTGGATTAAACCTTGGCCTACTCAATTCACATATGTTTAGCCTTGATTCTCTGAATAATTCCATGGTTCTCTTACCTACACACTAAACATCAAGCATTAGTAGTTCAAGGTAATAAAATCACATGAAATATATATATTCAATTCATTATTTAACAACATAAATCAATATGTAGAATTCAATTCTAATTACAATTTTTCATTCAATAATTTTTAAACATAATAATTCCATAATCATCATGAGATGTCATCTGTGAAATTATCAAATCTAATCATGATCAAGTCTTCTCATCAATTCACATAATTAAACATGCATAATTAAAATCATGACATACTCTAGGTTCTAATCCATATCACAATTTAATCCACATAATATAATAATCATCATCAAACATAATATCTTGAGTCTATGTCAAGATAATCAAAAGTGTGCCAATGTATGAAATCATGAAGTATCAAAATGTGAATGATAAAAAATGCTATGGTGGGTCAGGGTGAGGCCACACATTTACATATTCTTCTGCTTCAACTTCAAAAATTTCATAGCCAACAGGGTCTATGAACTCTATTGTAGGTTCAACTACTTCAATGTAGGTAAAGTCAGTGTTAGCCGTAAAGCATATCTCATTCATATACTTTTCAACAATAGACTGAGGTATTCTTGATCTATTCTTCATTAAGTTCTGAAATGTTTTGATCACTAAAACTACAATCTCATTGACCTTGTCTACAAGGTGTCTCCTATAAACTTGGTTGATTATTTCCATTGAGGTCTTGCCATCATTCCAATCATCTCCAATTGTAAATGGAAATCTTCTTATCAAATGGAAAAACATATATGTAATCAATGATGAGAATCTAAACTGGGAATTCTTAGTCTTCTTAATCTTTTCTAGGTTCTCAAATAATTGAATTCTCAAGATTTCACACATATCTACTTGCACTTTATCAACACACATCAAATAGGCTACATGAATCATTCCAGCTACCATGTCATCTTCTCTTGAATTAGCACAAAACTTAGCTGTTAGGATCTTGCATAAATATCTAACATCATCTTGTTGTATCTTGCTAATCATTATGCCTCCGCCATTGTAAGATGATTTAGTGTTGTCCAATATAGTTTTCTTCATATTATTTTCATTGAATGGTATGACTCTAGATTTAGACAAATCAGCCACTTCATGAATTAGGTCAGCTATGATTTCTATCACTCTATCATCTAACCAAAACTTTCCATTATACATTCTGCTCAAAATTATCTTAGTGCATTCTTCATCATCAAATTCATACTATAGTAAGTACTTTATGATTTTGTTATCCTTCAAATGTTCAAACCCTACTTTCAATGACATGTCTTAATTGTAAAGCTTCTCATACTCTTTAGTAAAATCACTATCACTAAGGGTTTCAAGTTTACATCCCAAATAGCTTCTAACATTCTCTAAATGTAAAACTCCATCTGGTACAGATGACAATGCTAATTTAGGGTCTTCTTCCAAAGGTTCTACTGGTTCCCTTTTAATCTTAGGTCTAATTTTATCTCTTATACTGTTAACCAGTGAAACATCCATATCTTCTGCAAATTATCTAATTGTCTGATAGATTTTCTTAGTGAAATACCTTAATTCTATGATTTAGGCTTTTCATAGATCCAACACAAAATTCCTTCACCAAATCCTTGTAAACTACTCCGAATCACTGCTACTTGATCTCATTAACACTTGCATTCACTTTAATGATCAAACAATACCAATCATAAGCTTTTAACATTTCAATCTTACAAGATTCTTGTTAGAATAACTGAGAGGGGGGTGAATCGGTTATCCACAGTCCCAAATCAAAATGTATAATCCAAAACAATTTACTTAAACTTCTGTAGCTCGGTAACATAAAATACTATACTGTCTATGCTTTTACCGATTACCAGTCAATAATATATAATGATTACCGATCAAATCCAACATGTAATATGTAAAGTATGATAACAAACAATCACCACAATGAACACATAATGCAAAATATTTAACGTGGAAACCCTGTGAAGGGAAAAACCACCTGGGACCGACAACCCAAAAATCATTCACTCTTCTAAAGTGAGTTTGGTGAAAACCCAACCCTATTAAAGGTTACAAACACACTGTGAGGTGTGACCTTGTTAGAGGATTTTAGACCAATCGTTATCGTCCAACCAACATTCACTATGGGGTTGACAAGATAACAATGTTCATTCTATGAATGATACATATAAGACTTTCCTAGTCCACTCTATTAAGATATTTGTCTATATACAATGGTTAAACTGTAAATGTAGGTGATCTGATTACAATACAACTTCAATTGTAGATGTTCATATCTATATTATGCTCATTTAAATCCTCTGATCAATATATCAATTCTGTATCAATAATAATCAATGACTTATTGTTGCTCGGTAATAGCTTTCTGATGCTCGGTAAACTCTGTAGTTCAGTTCTCCTTAACTAGTTTGATTAGGCATACATGAAGCTTGTTCATGCAATAATTCTGTAGTCTCCTTCTTCTGACATGTGTTTCATAACGAAACCCTAGTCTCTTAAATAGAAAAGTAAACCATTTTCTTCTCCTCCATTAGATTTTGCCGCTTGATCTCCTTCATCCATTTTGCCACTTAAACCTTTCTTGGCTGATGTGTTAGTAACACATTTTGATTCCATCCTTTAGATCTTCGTTGAATATTGTTAGCCATTGATCTTCTTAACAAACTTTGTCAACATCTCCTATCACGAGGTACTTTACAGCTCATCAATCTTTATCAGCTAAACTAATCATTTAGTTCCTTTCTCTTTCTTGGTTAACAAATAAATGTGTCAATGAACACAAGCTTGGTTTATACTATGCTTGTTATACACTACACTGCTTGGTGTATACTGTGATGCTTCATCAACCGACCACACTGCCTTGTGTCTTTCAACTCTTTTCCTCAAAAAAGATGAATGAAACATAATCAAGTCAATAACATAAGGTCACAGACTTATCAACAAGTTACTCAATGTATTCCTTATCCTCATCTATCATATGCATCTTCCTCATGTAGATATTTCTATTCTTCATCTCTCTGACTCCTTTCCTATAGATGTTTGGGTATGTAACTTACAAGATAAGTGTTGTCAAACTAGTTGACATCAATGTCAACATGTTATTGATTTAATCATATTACATATCTAATCAGAAACTTGGTGATCTCTAATCATAGATCTTCAATTAGGTTCTAAATCAGTTGTAGTTCATCAATTCTAACATCGCATTCAATTCTTTTGCCACTTCTTTCCAAAAAGCTATTCTTGCTTACCTGTAAAACTTAAAACTTCTTGCGATCTTGCATAACATCATATTAGCTCATGATCTCTTAACCATAGCATCATTACATCATAAAATACCTTACATTAACTGTGCAACACTCAATTAATCCTATACTAACTTCTACACTATCCTAAGTTCCTATTCTACTACATTTTTCATGAATTAAGTACTTTGAGATGGGTTAGGAAGAGTTTCACTCTTACCATTAGATACTTCACCTTTCTGATTACCCTCAGTGCTAAATGTGTCTCCTTGATTTGTGGCTTTAATAAACTTCACTTCCTCTAAATTACTATAGCAACCTCCTTGACTGTTGCTTGCATTCTCATTTCTCCTTGCATGAATTCTAGGATTAGGGTTTCTCATGTTGTTCATTTTCCAAAACCTTGTTGTATGACCAAATTTGTTGCATATCTTGACAAAATACTCCATTGTTTACATATCTCGGTCTAGTCTAGTTGATTTGTGATCTATAATTCCTGACAATGTGTCCAACCTTGTTACATCTATAACATACTACTGCATTTCTTCTGTTCATATCTTCAGTAGGTTTCTTATATGCATGGTTAGTATCTCTAAAAATTCTAATACTATTATTATTCTCATTAAATTTAGGTTGCCTACATTCAATAGCTTTATGTCCAAAACCATGAAAATTATAACAATAACCATTAAGAGGTTTAAATTGCTTACCTATACAATCTTTCTTCATATGACCAAAAGTGTTACATGTAAAACATTTACCTTTAAATTATCTCTGCATACCTTTAGGTGATTCTTCTTGCTTAGGTGGTTCTTCCTCTTTAGACATATCCTCAGATTTGATAGCTTCATTAGATTTCTTTTCTTCTATATTTTTAGAAACATTCAGATCTGGTTCCTTGCTTTCTTCACTTACCTTAGATGAGTTAAATCTAAGACCAGTTTTATCATAAAATGGCTTTTGATAAGACATTTGTTCATCAATCTTCTCACTCATAGAATATAGTTTCTTAAGTTGTTTCTTAGACTGAGTCAATTCACCTTTCACAGTTGTATTGTATTTTTCAAGTTCAGCATACTGCAATTTGGTTTTCTCAAGTTTAGATGTCACTTTACAAAGTTTAGATTTTAGATCTTCTTTCTCAGATTTTAGATTTTCATTCTCAGATTTCAGATTTGCTTCATTCTTGTTGTGTCCATATTTCAAACTCAATTTCAGATTTACTATCTTTAATTCACATTTAAGGATCTCATTTTCTTTTTCTAGATTATCATCACACCTAAATTGTAGATTCCTTTTCTATTTTTAGTTCTTCTAGCTTCTTTTTCAGCTTCTCAATGAGGTTCTTTGCATCATCATATTTTCCTTTTAGAGTATCTCTTTCTTCAGTAAGTATATCAATCTATTCAAGAGCTTCTTCAAGATTCTTCTACAGCCAATCCATATCCATAGAGATCTTACTCAAGCTACTAAGATTTTTCTGAATGATTCTTTTCTGAGTAACTAATCTCTGATACAAATTGTTAGAAATAGGGAATATTGAGAAGGGGGGGGGTGAATCAATATTCTACAAACTTTTAATTTTGCCCAATTATGGATATAATAGATTATCTTTATGCTTGCATAATAGAGTAAACTAAAGAACATGCATAATAGTAAATCAAATGAACTCATAACACATTATTTGTTCTCGAGGAAACCCTAGCCAAGGGAAAACCCTGGTGGGGATGATACCCACAAAGATCCACTAATCAAAAGTATCCTGTTAAGGATGTTGACCCTGTTAGGAGTCTGTTACATATATATAGTGTCTCAGTCCTGATGAAGGGACTATAGGCCTTGTTAGAAGCCTCAACCTTGCTAAGAGTTGGTAGTACTAATTACAAATGATTACAAGATGAGCCCACTATCTAAACAAGTAATGTACAATGATTACTGATTACAAAATGGGGTAAGGTACATAACCTTATACTACTTGCTTTTATTTCAAAATTTTGCATCAATATCTTTCTCTATATCATCTATCTCATTCACATATCACATCTCACATATCATATATCTTCTTCACATTCCATATGCCTTACATTTATAAAAGTTATTAGGAATAATAACTTTTATAATCGACTTTACAAAACATAAAGCTTTACATAAAATACATATTTACCCAAGGGTTAACATCTAGGATGTCATCCTTTTATATTATCAAGACATCATTTTGATAAAAAAAAAATCCCTTTACTCTTTACCAATTCTATCTTCTTTCTCTATCCAGTCGGCTTTAACACTGTCTCTGGTAAGACTGCAATAACTTATTCCGTACATGTCGTACAGACTTGCACTCTCAAGTGAGTCTTCAATATGTATCATAGTATCTATGTTCAAGTGCACAAGCACTGAACTTACTTCAATCGACTTCACCAATCAAAGCTATCCTCTGGGTACACTAGCAAAATATTGCTTATACTTAGACAATTTTACTCTGTGCTCTGTCATACTTTCTCTCTGTCATATGCGGTCTTCATGTAGATCATATGTTTCCATAATGACAACATCTAGATATCTAACTTAGCCAAATTTCCAACAAACTACTATGTAGATGCAAAGTGCAACTTGCAAGAGTCAATAAATAGGTCCTTGTTTTTATCATTGAGCCTTATTAAGGGACATCGCAAGATCATACAACCATCACTAGTGAAAATGCCACTATGAAAATATGAATATGATTTATATCAGATATAATATAGGAAACACATGTAAACACCAAGTCATAAGGGCCAAGATGACCTGAACAGGGTTTCCAAATTAATGTTGCAAGTAACCATAAGTATCAAGGCATAAGAGTCCAGGACGATCTGAATGGTTGTTGCATAAGCAAACATAATGTAATAGTCAAGGAGATAATTTTAACCTCACCTAAGTGTCCAAATAAAAAAGGTTGAGGTATGTGTGGTGTTTGAATCATGATGGAGGCTCTAATTGATGGAGGCTCTAATTGCAGACACCTAGTTTATTAGATAACTTGAGATCATTGAAATCACACAACAAGAAAAAATCAAAGAAAATATGCCCCATGCCCCTAGTCCTCTAGTCGTAACATTAAGGAGAAACCAAGGAGGGAACATCAATGAAAATCCTCAATAATAGACAACATACAAAGAAAATATCATTAAGCATAGCTCACTCATTTTAATTTAAGTGCATGTAAAAAAGATAAAGATAATCACTGATTTGCTAGGATTCATGCCTGTAAGTGAGAAATATCGCATAATCCTAGACTATAGACAAAGCATCAACTCAAGGTAATATATCTGATAAGTGTTAATAAACACTCAATGTCAAAGGAAGTGTTGAGAAACACTGTTTGGGGTAGTGTTGAGAAACACTGGTGTGAGTTACTAAGAAAACACCATTGCACAATAAAGGAGTAATACAGTTAATGCCACCTAGCCCAATACAAAGATCAATCTTAGACCAAGGAGACTGGAGATGGAAGTCAAAAGGGTCCAGAGTGCAAGTTGATAGATATAAGCGCATGGGTCTCAAGTAGTGCCCGTTTCCAAGTTTTCACCATTAGGAAGATTTAAGCCATTTGTGAGATATGACCAAATCTTTCCAAAACCTAGGGTTTTTGCCTTCAAATCAACATGCACAAGGGTTAGCATAAAAAACTAAAGTGAATATCCAAATTTTCTTGGGTTTGCCCAACGGTGGGTGCCAAAAAAATGTGTACCAAAAAAATGAGGTCAATTCTATAAACCATTACACTTGAGGGAATCCATGAAGAAGGAGATCTCAAGAAGTGGCTTATAGCTTCCTATCCATGACATGAAAGAACCATGTAGATATTAGGAATGGTGGCTCTCAAATGAACTTTAAAGAAAGACCCTTGCAAGATGCACCATAGAATGGAAGCTTCAAATGATAATGCAAACTAGATCTAATATGAAATGCAAGATCTAAGCTAAAATGATATGCAAGAATGCAAGGAAATTAGATCTAAGATGATACAGATTAAGATAGATGCAAGAAATAAAATGAAGATGATGATGCAATTCTTCAATATGAAAGATCTAAGAATTCCATAGCTCCAAGATGCCAAGATTGAAAGACTCCAAAATTCCAAGATTGCAAGACTCCAAGATTCCAAGATTACAAGATTACAAGATGCCAAGACTCCAAGAACCTATAGTAAGATTTCAAGATCTCAAGAAGCTAAGAGTGCTATAAGGATGGGGTAATGCAAGAGATGGGATAATGAAAGATATGGTATCTCAAGAATGAGAAGAGAGTCTCCTTTTAAATGAATTTAGAAATGAACAGATAGTCAAGATTTAGAGGCAAAAATAAATGAGCAATGGTGGAGATTAAATCTTGGTTGATCCATGTGCTCAAGATTCTCAAGAGGAAAAATCAATGGTCATGATTAAGAGGAAAAATAATGAGTGGTTGAGATAACACTACTACATTTTACCTAGTTTTTCTACCAAAATTTTGGACCATGAAATAAAAAGGTTTTGGTTGGTTGGATTATAGAAGGAAAAATTTCATTTTTTCTTGAAGTTATGCCCGTGTTAGTTGAAATTTCAACCACTACTATGTGAGTCAAAATTTTGATGAACGTGGGCATAAGTTAAAAAAAAAGGGTCTCATTTCTCATTCATTATTACCACGATGAATTTTTTCAAGGGAATTGCAGCACGTGAAATGCGAATTCAAAGATCTCTGAAACTCTTTTTTACAAATCTGGGCTCGTTGCTTCATCTGGTTGAGCATCATTGGCTTCATCCTAGGGTTTGTCTGGAAACATGAATTAGAAGATTTCTAATTAGAAGATCTCTAAGACTCTTATTTACAAATTTGGGCTCATTGCTAGGTAGGCATCATGATTTTCCCTAGGCTCTGTTCTTCAAAAGGAGAACACAAGAAAATATATCACATTTTTATTTCTTTTACCTATTCTTTTCATGGCTCGATGAGGGTTCCATTATATAATGTTATCGTTAAGGGTTTCTCTGCAATATTTGCACATTTCTCAACTTGAAGGCTTTCTACGTTCTCTATTTTGTATTCTTCTTCTTTAGGTTTTTCTATTATGCCAATTTGTTGACATATTTAAATAGTAACAACTTGATTGAGCATTGAAAATAAGAAGCCATGAATGCTCTTTGAGATTTTTGCACCTCTGTGTTACAATGATGTTTATTTATTTGGTTACAGTAATGGGAGAAAAACTCTTGGCTCCCTCCTCCATCAACCATGTGGCTTGTCACTCTATGTTATTTCCTTTTAAAGTTTATTACCGTCACTATGTGAAGAGTACAAATATGTATTTTGTAACATTGAAGGATGAGAAAAATGGATTTAAGCAGAGTGTGGTTGCTGAATGCCATATGGATACTAAACCTTATCCCACTAAAAGCCTGGTGCTACTTGGTCTCAATCTAAAAATAGGAGAGGGTGAATTTTGTCACTAGGCATCTAGCGATACACTTCTTTTTATCGAGAAGGTATGAATATCAAGTGATAATACTATCCAATTTAAATAAAGTAGCTTAGGAAATCCTTGATATAAGATCACAAGAGAAATGAAGAAATAGCTTCAACTTATGTGTCTATAATGTCTATTATTCTCAAATAGGAGCTTTGAAATCCTATGATATAAGATCACAAGAGAAAGGATGAGATTGGCTTCCGCTTATTTCAATAATATCTATTGTTTTCAAATAGGAGCTTGGAAATCCTTCTTATAATCGAAGGATGAGATTGGCTTCAACCTATGCTAATAATATCTATTATTTGCTGCTCATTATTTTCTTCATTGGTGTTTCATTTTTGCAATTAAATGAAGATTGACCTATTACTATGCTTAATGCTTAAGAATTGATGATTTTATAAGATTAAATGCATGAAAATACCAGGGACGTATCAATAACCTGATACCTCAAGTACTTATAATCAGTATACTTGACAAACAAAGACTTAGTAGTAAAAGCATAAGGTTGCACATCCACATCCACATTTGTTTGCATGATTAAACTATTTAATTTATTGGATACCCAACCAACATTATCATTTTCTTCCTTTATTCATTCATTTGGAGTTGTATTTAGAGGTAGATATTTTTTGCTGATTTCATGTTTATCTATTATGTATGCTATTTACTACAGAAAAATAGATTCATTCATGAATTTAGAAAGAAAGAACAAGATTTTCTAACTAATTATGAGGATTAATATAAAATAGATTTCTATAACAAGGCTTCAGAATAATATAGACTAATGTAAAATAGATTTCCATAAAAAGACTTTATAATAATAAATTGTATATCAAATGTGGATGTGGATGTGCAACCTATGTAAGTCATCATCATATTTATTATTTGTTGTAGAAAATACATCTGAAGCACCATCAGGTCTATCTAGAAATTGAAATTTAGAACCAAAGCCTCGAGATTGCTGTAGTGTTTGTGAAAAGGCTTGATACTTCTAAATATCAGCATCACTGACACTTCTTTGGGCATATTTCATTGACTCCTCAAAATGAGCAGCCTTTATTTCAGCTACCTTGTCACTATCATCCTCATCCATTGCCTTGGGGTTCTCACTTCTTTTTCTTTCATGTTCAATATCCTGTAAAAGTGCAGAGGAAAGAGAACATGACAAATTATCTTTAGATGATGTTTGAGTTCCTACACCACCACTTTGATGTTGATAGTCATTGTGTTTCTTTATATTAGAGATTACTTATTGTGATCCTTTGTGCTTGTTTTCATGTATTCATGATGAAAATATAAACCTTGTTAACTTTCAAAACATGAAAACATCAAACCTATTCTTTGAGGTCTTAATGTCAAAGATGCGTTTTATGTTGTGTTTAATGACAATGCTTGTCATTTGTTGTTTTAGTTTGCCTTATTTTGAAACATTGCATTTGTTTACTTTATGATATTGCAAAATACTATTTTGATCACTGCAGCTATGTATTGAAGCACCTTGCTATCCTATACTTTGGAATGCTTTAATACATTGATGACTATTTGGAAAGTATGTGGTGGCACTAAAATACAAATAATTTGTGTCACTATTTCTTTTCTCTATGATTGATTATAAATATCATGGTTTTTTATGGCACTTTCATTAATTGTATCATGGTTGTGCTCTACTATTGTACTTAACCTTTAACATATCTCCAATGATTACAATGACTTGCACATGCTTGTACCTTATGGTTTTTCCATCTTCTTAGTGTGATTGGTTCTGATATAAGGCATGATATGTCAATGTCTTCTTATTGTATTTATTCTATTAGGACTTCAAACTGAGTGACATTTCCTTTTCACATGAGCATAGAATTCAAAATTACCTCTATAGAAGAAATTGTTCATTAATAGTAGATAGATGTGTTTTTCCCTATGATCTCATGATAATGGCCATATTCAATAACTCTATAACATGATGGTTGTTCCTATTAAGGGAGATGGTTGTTCCATTGTTCTAAAAGCTACACTTTGTTGTCCTTTTGACATGATAGCATTATATGTCAGAAACTTTGAGGTTCTCTTACCTTTTGTATGTCATGGCTTCACCTCTATGTAGCTAAATCTCACTCTGAAAATGATCTTCTTTTAGGAAATAATGAAAATCCTCTATGGGTTCATACTTATTGTGACTTCCCATGGTGCACTATCATTGCTTATACACTATATTTTTCCAATACTTTTAAGTTGTCACTGTCTTTGAAAATTAATGCCATATGTTGCTTACATTTGATTCAATTTCCATATTAATTACTCTCTTTAGTTGTATTAGGAACTTTTTCCTTAAGCATGTGTGATGCAAACCTAGATATAGATGGGCATTAATGCATTAATGCTCAATTGAATGCCTTAATGCAACTCCCAGAGAAAGGCCATCTGGAAGCTTTAGAGGAAATAATTTGTACTAGGTATGGAATCACCTCCACTACAATGCCAAATTCTAATGTGTTATTATCTTCAATTGTAAGTTTCTTTTGCAAAAATATATTGTATATCTTTATAGACTAGACAATGTGACTGTACAACTCCAGAATATATTCTCTATAATCTCTAATTCAGTAGTCCAGTGAGGAGATTTGTGTAACTCCCAAAATAATAATAACTCCCAAAATACTTATCCTTTTCAATATTTCATGGTCCAGCGAGCATGATTTGTGTGTGTATTTGTAAATCTTGTATAATCTTATAATTATTTTTTAAATTATTATATACAAGATACTACTAATGTTTGTATGTTTACATTTTGTATATTTATAGCCTGTGAAGAAAGTCCACACCTAGCAATATGAACCCAGAACAAAATAACGAGACACTTGCTAGATTGTGGTCTCAATTCCAAAGAAAAGATGTTGAAAAATGTTATTGTCCTTGCAAAAAGTGTAAGGGCTTAAAGAATCAAAGAATTCTAATCAAAACAGCCTAGAGTCATTGTAGGCAATATGGTCACATTGAAGGGGGGCACAATTTTCATCGATTGGTGAATGTGGATTTCCAATTGGAGGAACATGGAGGTGTGAATATCCAAGCCGACGATAAAAATCCCATGGAAGAAGATGATCCTATGGTAGAGAACACAATTGAAGATGATGGTATTGGTGTAGCTAATAATGTGCCAGAGGACATGATTGAAGAAGATGGTATTGGCGTAGTTGATCAAGATGATCATGATGATGGTACTACCACATCTGATAATGATGATGAAGATGGTCTTGATATAGCTATAGTTGAGAAGGTATATGAGCCCCTATACCAAGGCTCCCAAAAAAATCTTCTCTCCGCTATAGTGATGTTGGTGAGCTTCAAGGTTATGAATGGTTTATCCAATATAGAAATGTCACTTATGCTAAGGTATGCCATTTTTGTCATCTTCAATGTTAGCATACCATTACGATTCATTATATTAACAATTCATATTTGTTGTTGTAGGTCGATAGGTGAGTTTTTCTTACCACCATCAAATATTTTTCCTCATTCGTACCGAGAATTATCTACCATTTTGAATCAAATTGGAATGCAGTATCAGAGAATACTTGCATGTCGCAATGATCACATTCTATATCATAAAAAACACGAATTTGCAATAGAATGCCCTATTTGTCATACTAGTAGATATTGGTCAGATCAAATAACAAAAAAGGTGCCTCACAAGAGTCTTCTATACATTCCCCTTATTCCACGTCTTCAATGATTATTCAGGTGCACTAGCTTGGCACAATTTATGGATTACCATGCACACAATAGAAGTCAAGATGACATTATGCAAATGCCTGTGGATGGTTATTCATTTAAAGATATAGAAAAAACATGGCCACACTTTAAAGAAGAGCCTCTTAATATCAAGTTTTCAGTGGCAGTGGACGGTGTCAATCCATTTGGAGATATGAGATCTACTTACTCAGTGTGGCTTTTTTTTGTTATTAAAAATAACATTCCTCCTTGGATGTCCACAAAGAGGGAGCACATAATGTTGTCAATTCCAGTATGGGGTGGAAAATATTTACCATTTCAGTATGGGGTGGAAAATTGTTCTATACCCTCGCAGGATGTACATTATTAAGTTATGGTGGGGCCAATGCCATGATGTAAATTTTTTTTTTATGATGGAAATACTCCATGATCATCAACAATTTCTCCTTGTATAGACTAGGACCTTCTCGAAGCATTGGGAACTTATGATACAGCTTGGGAAGGCTAATTAGTCATAGGAGATGGACGATAGTAACCTATGTTAAGAAAAGCATTGTAGTACCGAAGTAAGGTAAAGGAGGCTCGTTTAATTATTGCTTCAGGCAATGAAAGTATGGTGCCCCTAGTCAAGGTATAGATTGAATCACCTATGGATATGTAAGTTAAAGGTTGAAATTCCTTAGTATTCTGTGGTGGGTACTCCTTTTGGATTTGATGTCAGTTGTTTCATTTTGCTTATGGATTTCTTGAGTTGTTTATCTTCTTGGTGGAACTTTCTACGTATTGGACTGGTACCTTTTTGTTTTGTTTTCTTTGATTGGGTTTTGTCACCAACTATATAGTTCTTATCTTGGCAGTTGCCATCGTTGATTTTTTTTATTTTATTTTATTTTCTTTTCTTTTCGATTGAAATGAGCTCACTTTTTATTTTTGTATTCGAAGTTGAAGTAGACAGATTTGCTTTTTGAGAATTCCTTGTATCTATTTTTTGGGTGACTACTATGAGCACTCTCTTTGGCTGCCAGTCCTATGTCATTTGTACCCTCTTTGTTTTTAAAGAGTCCCACCAATCGTGTGTATATGAGGTAACACCTAGAAAGAGATATTATTCCATGTCGGAAGGTACTATAGGATCGATAGATCAGATCCATGCTCTTTTATGATGAATAACATAAATGATTGGTTTCCTTGTAGTTGGAGTAGGTGAAAGTTGGTGTTTTGGTAAACCATGGTGGTGTAAATTATTTATAAGACATACAATTTTGTAAGTGGCCTTGCACGGGTGTTAGTATTATGAAGTTCATCCTTTGGGTAATCATGTACCCTAATAGGAAAGATCTATGATGTTATGATTGACCTTAAGAGATCGATGACTATTGAATGTTCCTTCTTCATAACAGAGGTTAAGTATTTGGGGCATGTCATATCTGGTGATGGGATCTCAGTAGACCCATCAAAGATAGAGGCTATTATGAATTGGCTAGCACCTACCATAGTGACTGAAGTTAGAAGTTTCATGGGACTAGCCGGTTATTACAGACAATTTGTTGAAGGATTTTCTAAGTGGCACATCCTATCACTTCCCTTCAGCGAAAGGGGAAGAAGTACGAGTGGACAAAAAGTGTGAGAGGGCTTTTCAGGAGCTCAAGAGAGCACTCACCAGTGCACCAAATTCTTGCAGTGCCAAATCCTTCAGCGGAATTTGTGGTGTGCACAGATGCTTCATTAAATGGATTAGGGGCAGTCCTTATGCATGGAGGGCGAGCTATTGCTTACGAGTCTAGGAAGATTAAGACTCATAAGCTCAATTACCCTACGCATGATTTGGAGCTTGCAGCAGTGGTACATGCCTTAGTGCGATGGCGTCACTTCCTCTTAGGTCACCGCTTGAGCTTCATTCAGACCATCAGAGCCTTCAGTATATATTTACCCAGCCAAACCTTAATGCTCGGCAGAGGCGATGGATGGAGTTCTTATGTGAGTATGACTTTGATGTCCACTACATCAAGGGGAAAGAGAACGTTGTTGTAGATGCCTTGAGCAGGAGATGGCACGATATCTATTCTATGACTGCAGGCACAGATTTGAGGGGTTGGATCCTCCGTCATCTTCAAGAAGATGAGTGGTATACTGAGGTTTGTGAGATGATTCGATCCCAGAGACCCTTGGAGGGGAAGTATGTTGGTTATACTTTAGAGTCCGATGCGCTTCTACGCCATCGAGAGCGTATCTATGTACCTTCTACCAGAGATTTACGTGCATTCATTATACTTGAGGCTCATAGAGTACCATATGCAGCACATCCCGGGGTTAAGAAGCTACATGCAGATCTGAGACAACTGTATCATTGGCCAGGCATGAGATTGCAGATTGCTGAGATAGTGGCCAGATGTCTTGAGTGTCAGCGGGTTAAGGCAGAGCACCGCCATCCTGGTGGACTCCTGCAGCCGCATGAGATTCCAGTATGGAAGTGGGAGGTTATATCCATGGATTTTATAGTTGGTCTTCCGATGTCTTCCCGACGCCATGATGCTATTATGGTGACGGTGGACCGGTTGACTAAGGTAGCCCACTTTTCTCCAGTTCGTACTACCTTCACAGCACCCGCAGTAGCCCAGGTGTTCTTACGAGATATTGTTAGACTTCATGGCATACCTCATAAGATCATCTCGGATAGAGATTCTCTTTTCACTTCATCCTTTTGGAGAGAGCTTCAGGCAGCGTTGGGCACTAGGCTCAATTTCAGTACCGCCTATCACCCTGAGACAGATGGGTAGACCGAGAGGGTCAATCAGGTTTTAGAGGACATGCTTCGCATGTATGTTATGGATCATCAGACCCGGTGGGAGGAGTATCTTCATCTTGTGGAGTTTGCCTATAACAATGGGCATCATGCATCTTTGGGAATGCCTCCTTTCCAGGCATTATATGGTAGACCTTGCAGGACCCCACTGAGTTGGGATAGGATCGAGGACAGAGTTTCTATTGGTCCTGAGTTAGTTCGGGATATGGAGCAGCAGGTCACCCTGATTAGGCAACGTCTCTTAGAGGCTCAGGATAGACAGAAAAAGTATGCAGATGCGAAGAGAATAGACCGAGCCTACCTTGTGGGAGACAGAGTCTTCTTGAGAGTGCGACCGCACAAGAGTCTAATCCATTTTGGAAAAGGCCCTAAGCTCGCACCTCATTTTGTTGGTCCATTTGAGATCCTAGAGAGGATAGGGCCCATTGCTTATCGACTAGCCTTGCCACCTAGCCTGTCACGCATCCATGATGTGTTTCATGTATCGGTATTGCGGAAATATATCTATGACGAGTCTCATATTATTGATTGGGATGCCTTGCAGGTGGAGTCAGATGGCCAGCTGGCTCTGGAGCCCATTCGCATTTTGGTTCGACGGACGTTGGGACTTCAAGGCAGAATGCTGGACCAGGTTAGGGTCCAGTGGGATTGCTATGATGAGGTCACAGCCTCATGGGAGGATGCAGCACAGATGAGGGCCCAGTATCCGCACCTCTTCGATGAACTCCAGGAGGATGTTCATGCCTAGAGGGGGTGGATGTGAGGCCCACCTTCGGCCCACATAGTGATCCTGTTTTATAGATTTTAGCCTATCATTTTGATTATGTTACTTTTAGAGATACTTGGACTCTGTCGACTACTGATATACTATGTTGACTCGTTAGACTTTTCATTTTGATGATTCTGCATATGGGATCCATAGTGTGTGGATTTGGTTTATGTTATTATATGATGTTTTTTGAACCTGATGATCTTGATGATATTTGAATTATGCTATGGAATTTCATTTGAATTATGCAATGTAATTATGAATATTATATGCAATTGAATGATTATTGTTATATCATGCATGTTTAATGTATTGGTTTTCTTCTTTGAATTACTGATGCTGCACTGAGGTATTGCAGGTGGAAGGACCATGGAAAACACATTCGGGGAAATCACATTGAACGTAGGGTAACCAGTTAAACCAAGGCCCCGTCTATTAAGAGACTTGAGGCCTCGTTGTTAAGTATTTTTATTCGTAACAGTAATCTGAAATGTATGTGTGTATTAATGTTATGTGTTGTGACATTGGACGTACCTTGTGTGAAATGTTATTTCGTAAAGTGTCACTTGACACTAATGTTAAATGTTATCAAGGTATGTCGAGTGTTGTGTGAGAGCATATTCTAGGAGTTTTAGGGAAATCTTAGCACGCCTTTTTGCCATAGGAACTATAATGTAGTTTCCATTCCCCATTCTCCATCTTATTCCTAGAAGTGAGTTTAGAGGGTTAATAGTGGCCTTAGGAGATAGTTTTATGCTAAATTTGTTAACCCATTCAATGTACCCATGGGTTAGGGGTATTTTCACCTTTTTAGAAGCCTAAAATTGACTTTATGACCCTTTTAAAATTTCATATTCTATCTTGAGCGAAAATTGCAACTTGCTTGATTGAACCTTATTTATGAGGTTAGGTGTGGAAGCCCTATTTAGAGGAATTTTTGGCTAAGGATGATTCATTCACCCATTCTCTATTTTTAGAGAGTTTCCAGAAAGTTAAAGGAGAAAGCTTGAAGCTTGGATTAGGGCTCAACAAAATTCTTCCATAGCTTTGGACTTGAGGTAGGAAATCATGTGCTCTCTCTGTTTTTATGAGTTGTTTGTAATTGTGATCATGTTCTTGGCTTCCCATGGTTGGTCATGGTGGTAGCTTGCATTGTTTTGTGTTGTGTTTTAAGCTCCCCATGGTTGGTCATGGTGAGAGCAAGCTTGCAAATGTATTTTTTTTCATGTAATTGGATTTTGGGTTGTTTACTCTTAGATTCACTCACCCTTGGGAGGGAAGAGAAATCAAGAGGGGGTGTGGGAATGGAGGCAACTCCATGTGTAGAGTCTCCTCCATGTGTGGGGAAAGATGAACTTGGGTGAGTGATTTTCCCCAAGAAACCTTGCATTTAGCCTTTGTGGCAATGGGGGTATAAGGAGGGAAGATTGGCCATGAGAGCCTTGTATGTATTTGAGAAATATGGGTCCATGTGTGGCCTTGTTTTATTATGCAATGGTTATCTCCATGGTTTTGTCTACCCACACCCTACAAAGGAAATTCATGGAAATTCCTTAGTTTTCTTCTTGAGGAAATTTGGGATTTTTACCGATGTTTATAATCTTGTTGTGTTTGTGTGTGTATGATTGTATCCTGTTCATTGTGTTCTCCCCAAGCTCGGGGGTGGCCTCATGAGAGGCCTAGGATGGGAGGTGAGCATCCCATGGTTCCTATCCTTTTTGTTCATGGCAGGTATTGAAGTCAAGATTCAAATGAATGAAGCTTGATGGAGTTCAATTCCTTGGTTATGCTTGTTTGAAGAAACCATCCTTTGATTTTGGAGCATTTTGTTAAACATATATTGTAAGGATATGGGGAAAGTAAACTTGATGTTTGTATTTATCATCCATTGTAAATTGAGTAGCATATGTATTGGAGCAAAGATGTGTAATCACTTGATATGTATTCTCCTTTCCTTACGAAGTTGCAATGGTATTGTTGAAATAGTATGATCAAAGTTATCTCTCTCCCTTGAATGTAAAGAAAGATGATTTATGAGGTGTTCTTGGTTATTCCAAAGAGAAGAAAGTTCCAATTCAATGAAAATATGTTGTGAAGATTATTGTATGCATTTGATTATAGTATTGCAATCAAAAGGAAATTATCTCCTCTGTTAAATCACTTCAATTGATATTGATAATTTGATATTTTAGATGGTTGTAGAAATGAGAGAATACTTTGTATTTGGATTTTGTATGGAAGAGAGAAATTTTATGTTAATCATATGCTATGCACCTAAACAAAACATTCAAAAGAATTAAACCATGTGGGAATGTAGAGAAAACACTATCTTATCAAGATGGTTATATTAAAATGAGCATGTTAGCTTCAAAATGTATCTATATTAGATGATCAAATTAAACTATAATTAACCATGTAGTTAACAATCCTATTAAGACCGTTGGTATCTAAATGTTTATAGAATACAATTGATCTATGATAAAAAATTTATTCATCATACTATGGAGGATGTATTGGAAACAAAAAAAGAAATAACAGTGCAAAAAAAAATAGCACTCTTCAGAAAATTTGAGAGAGCAAAATGCTCTCTGGATTTTGTATGGGAAAAAAATCCCATACAAAATCCTTACACAGTCAATAAAAAAATATTAAAACCTGCCACCTTTACTCATAAATCAAATATTATAATCAGACTTTGACCTCCCCATAACTTATTTACTCCATCTCTTGAAAATGGCGCATGGGAAGAGGCAAGTCTTTAAGAGTAGTTGAGCTTTCACTTTGGCAAATTAAAGAGGTAGCTTATATGTCTACTCATCTTGGGCGCATGGCTGGAAGCACTTTCCTTAGCATTAATGTTTGACAGCAATTTAAACATTGCTAGCTCCTAAAAATCTTAGAATTGGCGCATGTTTTGGTAGGAAGATGTTTTGCATATTATAGTTTTAGTCATGGGTTCTAGACACTTTATGAGGTGTCATAAACTTGCAGCTTTGTCTTTATTTATCCCATGCCTTGCGCAGGTTTTTAGATGACTTTGCCCACCCCAAAACCAGCGCATGATAGGACTTTGTCCTTTCTCATGCCATGTAGTAAGTCTAGCTAGTTAGTAGGGTAGGTTATTGAGTTAGTGGGATAGTTAGTAGGATAGTAAGTAGTTTTAAGATGTAGTTAAGAATGTTAATTTAGTTTAGGATCTTGTTTTACATAAATTTCAGTTTGTTATTATATTTTTTTTAGCATTGATTTAAATATATGTTTTGAGATTTAAAAAGCTTAGCTTTAGTTATAGTTAGTTAGTATGTTAGTTTTGTGAGTAACTAATGCTTAGTAATAACTAATAAGGTGTTTATTAAACTATGTTTTTATGAGGGGATAGTTATCATTTTAATAGCATGCTAATGAATTTAGCATGTTTATAACATTAAGGGATATAGTAAAAGTATATTAAATAAATTAATAAATATATTAATATATTATAATTATCAAACAACCTACATATAATTTTAGTTATAAACTATGGTTATAATTATCTTTAACTAATGATACCTTAAAAAGTATTGATTGGTTAAAAGTACATTGATTAAATGGGTACGTTGTAATTATTAATCGAATTAGTTTATATTCTATCGAAAACGGAGATTGATGTAAACGACTATTTAAATTTATATTCAATATTTTTCACAAGTTGTCAATCTAATCATCATAATCAGATTGGTCTTGTTATTAACAAAATTGGAAAAGGGATTAACCTATTTATCTAATAACGTTAACCATAAACATTCTATTTCTCTTAGGTAACCTAAGTTTGTTAGATTGTCGATCGACGAAATTGATCAACGAACTTCTTATTGAAAATTTCTTCTAGCATCCTTTGGTAAATTTAACAACCTTGTTGGGGTGTGACCACCTGTTTCTTTTGAGATGTTGACATTTACACTTGTCCCGCATCGTAAACGTGGAACTTTTACCCTTCTAAAAAAAATTTGTTGGTTGTGTTTTGACCCGAACTTTTGGGCATCACAAGTTATATAAATTAATTTATAAACACTACATCAAGATGATCATAATAATTATGTAATATTTTTGTTCATTCAACTAGGTAAGTACCAAGTTAAAGATATAAATATGTATATTGAGCCCCTTATTGATGAGTTGTTGATTTTATGGAATGGGATCACTATGTATGACATCTCTAGACCAATAGGACAAAGAAAATTTCAATTTCATTCAATACTTGTATGGACAATACATGATGCCCCTGGGCTAACTCATTTTTGTGGTATGTTATATATTCATGTTAAGGTCACATATTTTTGGTATGTTATAGTGCTTACACATTATTGTTGTATGTTTAAGTTGGGCATGATAATTGTACATGATCCAATTGTATGATATATTTTAGGTCTTCAGACAAAGGGTAAATTCGCATGTCCAGTTTGTGGTCCAAAGATGAAATCTTGTCATTCAAGAAGTTTAGGAAAGTAAGTGTTTGATGAGTTTAAGCACTTTCTCCACAATAATCATAAGTATCAAACTATTGAAAAACATCTTTTTAATGAAAAAGAAGAGATGACATCAAGGCCACAAAGAATGACACCTTGTCTATGGAAGTTGGAATATGATAGACTAAATCACCGAGGTAATGTCATTCCATCTGATGATTTTTGTTTGAAATTTAGATTTTGATATTGTCTTTTACTTACTAATGATGTTATTGATGCTCATGAAGGTCATCAAGGCATTAATGACCAACTTCCTAGAGGAATTAAAAGTTATCCTAGTCAATTTAGTAGGTTGCCGTACTACAAGGATCTCCCAATCATGCATTTGTTTGATCCTATGCATATTGGAAAGAATGTAATAGAGACACTATGGAAAATATTGGATGGAAGGTGTGACAAAGAAAAAATGGCCAAAATTTGCAATGACATTCATGAATCCAATCATGCACTGAAAACTTTCATTGAATCAAATATCAATGGAGACCACATAAACACGAGTGCCCTTCCTTGGTTATTAACTGAGCAGTAAAGTGATGCATTAAAAGAAGTCATAAAAAAAACAAAATTTCCAATAGGATTTGCTGCAAATATAAGCAATCTTGTATCAAAGAAAGGTGATTTTGGACCAGGGTTGAAAACACATGATTGGTATACCTTCATCAAGGCAAGTCATGTTCTCTATTTACAATATATTTGTAAAATTGCATGTACTTTTTATTGTATTATTTTACAATATATTGAAAAGATCATTTTTTAATCATTGTAGTATGTCCTACCTCTATCCCTCCCAGACCAGTTTGACAATAGTGTTAAACAAGTTATATACGATCTTGGAGAATTCATGAGGTTAGAAGTGTTATTATATTTATGACTTGCTTTACTTTTTATGTAATTTATTGTATATTTTTATCTAAAATATTGTTTATATGTTCTTGCGAGTTGAATCTCTTTCAGGTGGTTATCATCTAAAGAAATTGATAAAAAAGATATAAAATATTGGAAGAGAAAAATTCCCTAGCTTATGTGTGAAATTCAAAAGTGTCTACCTCCAACTTTTCTGAATGCTCAAGAACATTACCTCATACATCTAGTTGAGGAGATTGAATTGTGTGGACCTGTACAAACTAGGTCAATGTGGATGGTTGAGAGGCACTTGAAATTTATGAAGGGCTTGGTTCGACAAAGAGAACATCTTGAGGGTTCTATGGTGGAGGGATATATGGTATACCAAACCATGGTGTATATTAGTGAATATCTTCCCAAGTTTGCAGCAAATATCCATGTAGATCGCATTTGGGATCCCAACTCTATTAACAAATTTGAAGGGGAGTACTTGATGGGGAAAGGTAGATTGAGGAAAGTGAAAGGTAATTATATGATGTTATTGTAGTTTATTAATTCTTATAGATCTTCAATATAAGTTGTTTCTAAGTGGTCTATTTGTTTTCTTTACAATTGGTCGTGAGTGGGATGCACTACATTTGTATATTGCAAACAATCTTGATTGGATGATGGTATGGATTCAACAATCTTAGGAAAATAGTCGCTCATTAACATGGGATGGTGTTGCATCATTGATTAAAGAAGCTCATCGTAATGGAGATCCCAATGTTACGCCAATGGTACTTGATCTAGCATATGGTTTAAGAGGTAGAAAGGTATGTATAAGTTTACTAACCATGACCCATAAGTTTAATATCAACTCATGGATCAATGAAAATAATCTTGACATGTTTGAATAATTTCAGATCAAACACCACAAAGCTATGTACTACCATGGTTGTAAATTTTGCATAAAAAAGCTAGAAAACACGAAGAAAACTTGTGATTCTGGGATGAGTGCAGTCTTCAAGGTCACTAATATTTCATCTAGAAATGACATACATCCTCAACAATTTGAAAATTGATACTATGGCATTTTGGATGATATACTTGAGTGTGACTTTAATTCATTCAAATTAGTTCTATTTGTCATCAAATGGTATAGGCTACAGCTGAATCAAAATGATCCTGATAGGACTATTACTGAATATGATAGTGGATTTATAATGATTAATACAAGCTCATTTGAGCCAGTTGGAGATGAGCCCTATGTTCTTCGAAGACAATGTGAGCAAGTTTTTTATTTTTCCATTCCACATAAACTGGGTTGGTCATTTTTTGTTAGACATGATCCAAGAGGAAGGCTGGTACAGTATAATGTGATGGAAGAAGAAGATACTGAAGAATCAAAAGATGAAGTAAATGATGATCAAGGATGACTATTACACAATGAAGAAGAAGAAGAAGAAAATGATGATGATTCCGGTGATGGTGATGATGGTCATGAAGATGATGGTCATGATGATGATAGTCATGATGATGGTGATGGTGATGATGATAGTAGTCATGATGATGATGATGATGATAATGATGATGGTCATGATGATGAATAACATGATCAATGAAATGTATGTCAAGGTATGATAAATGCCACGTATGAGGTATTGATTTATTCATAGAAATTTGAATTAAGTTATTATGTGTTGAACTCTATAGTCATGGAGTATATTTTGCATCATGTAAATTTTGTCTTCTATGTAATTTGTAGCTTACATATCATGTAATTTTTAGCTTACATATCATGTAATTTTTAGCTAACTTAAGACAAATGATTTACACATGCATGAAATTTAACGCCTTTGACATGGATCGATAGGTATAATTTATTATTTGGTTTCCTTCTCTTTAGTCAAAAAAATATATAGATCCTACTATGAATCTCATTTGATGGATTTTAGGTATCACCAAATAGGTATTTGTCTGATCTATCTTCCTCAAGTGAGGAAAATGCGAGAATAGAAGACAAAAGTGAGACATCTAGTAGGTCTAAAATAGGGAGATCAACTAGAGGTCAAAAGATTAGAAGAAAATTTGATAAATGAATGCAATTTTTCCTTGCTAAGGGGGGTTCATGTTATTATGATAATGATACCAAAGGTGACATGAAGGTTACCTTAAGGTACACACATCTTCAGAAAGAATGGGTACCCAAGGAACTACCTCTAGTTAATACTGATTTTTCTATCAACGAAAGGATATATCGCATAGCTCCATCTTCATTACATGGTTTGGGCTTATTTTCCATGGATGGCATAAAGGTCAGTTATAATCAAGTTTTTGAATTGATGGAGTATCTAGGACCTTGTTAAAATTACAAGAATTGGATGCAGATTGTGCAATATAAAAAAAGTATGCGTAGGTATGCATTATCAGCAAATTATATACAATGCAATGCAAATGATCAAACTAAAAGCCTCACTATGTATATTGATGGAAGGCAAAAAGCAATAGGGAATATTGTAGGTTTTATAAATAGTTCCTGACCTGTGTTAACTAATAAGCAGCCAAATTGTATATTTGAGGCACACGAGGGAAATCATATATTTGTATGTGCAATAAAATCAATAATTGCAGGGGAAGAGCTTCTAATAGATTACAATTTGAATCATGTAGATAAAAAAAAATTCCCTATCATGGCACTAGTAAGTATAACATTTAAATCAATTGCCTCCAATTAATATTGACTCCAATCACTTTTGATTGCTAAGAATTACTAATCTTTGTCACAGGGTGACATGGATATTCCACCTCAAGATACAGGTGGGGATGTTCCTCACAATACACTTTCTTCAGCAAAGGTAAACCTTACTTAGTGTAATTCTACAAATTATATAGAAACAAATGTCAAATTATTATGTTCTTTTCTTTATGGCTTTGGAGTTATTTTGATAGGATTTTATTGATATTGATGTCACAACTTGATACTTATTGATAGAGAAAAGCAAAAGAGGCAGCAGATCTATTTTGATTTGAAGTTGATGTGGCATTTAGAGATGATGTAGAATCTAAATCTAACCATGTATTCATGGCTACTCAAATAAAAACTAAATATGGTAATGAAATTCTTAACCTTCTAATGGAAGAAAATGAAATTGAGGAGTCAAAGGAACTCGAAGAAGAATTGACACGTAGAGTCAATTCTATTGATGTAAGCAGTAATTAATCTTAAGCAATAATTAAAGTTCAATAGATGTTTATATTTTATATTATCTTATGGATCATGATCTAAAATATATTGATGTGTTCTTCTTACATAATTTTTTAACAAGTGTGAAACATTGTCAACATGGTGAGGGTTGTAGCGCCACACAACCTTCATGTAAATAATCCTTAAACCTTTAACCATTGATTTAACCTTTGTATGCATTATTGACTCAACTTATATTTGGGATGCTTCTAGTACCCCATTTAATCTTTATCCATTGCAAATGTCTTTGCTAACAATGTATTCTACAACTCATGATGAAGTGCAAACACCTCCTTCGGTTAACATTCTGCATTCGACATCTGCATTGTCCGCAACAAGGTGCTTGCAGGCATCTTCCTATGTACCATCTACAACTGGTAAAACCTTATTTTTCTATATTTTGTTATGTGATAATCATGAATTGATTATTTTTCTTATGTGAATTTTATACACTGTATGGACCTATTTTGTGTACTAATAGATACACCTACACCTGGTACAAGAATAGATCAGACCAGTACTAGTGAAGATCAACCATTTCTTGGATCATCTTGTGTTACTAGTACTGGTTCATTTGTGGGGACATTGTTGATGAACAAGAACAATATGGTTCTGTTAAAAGTACCAAAGCTTCCAGGTGCTCTAAAATTGTTATTATTTACAGTGTAATTTTAGTTTACTTATACATAACTCATTTTGGACTGATAATCCCATGCTATTTTTGTAGGAAATGATGTTTTTTATGATCATATTTTTGAAATGACATTGAATCTATTTGGGCCCACCATACGTAAAAGGTACGTAGCTTCATAATATTGGTGCAATATTTTTCTTATCTTCTATTTATTGTACTATATTAAAGTTATGATATCTAACAATTTTGTTTTTAAAAAAAAGGTGGAATGATCAAGATGTTGACTTAAAAAATCAGCTCATTAAATCTTTAGAGGACCTCTTTGGAATTAAAAGTTTTGACAGAGGAAAGATTCTTACAAGAGTAGCCAAACATATAAAGACTATGAGGGACCAATATAGAAGGGCTCTAAAGGATAATCCAAAGTATGAGCATCCTCCTATGATTCCACTGATGGAGTGGAATGAAATAATGGAAGATGCAAAAGAGAAAAGGCTAAAGGGTAGTGGAATTCAACCAGAAGATGGAAAAAGAAGGTATGTCATGATAGTATTAAGTAGAATGTAATCATGCACTAATTAGTGATCTTTGTAAATATATAATCTAACATGTTTCAAACTTTTCATAGATTGTAATGTAGGTATGTTTGCCGTTGGGCCAAAAGCTCGAACTATCAATGAACGTCACAAACACCAGATTTACCCAGATCCACGGTAACCCCAAAGGAGGTGCTGACCACCAAGTCAACAATCTCCCCCTCAGCACCGAATGAGGGTTCCGCACCAACGGAATGAAGGAGACTCTCTCCCCCTCAGCACCGACTGAGGGTTCCGTACCAATGGAATAAAGGAGACCTCTTGTGATTTGAACCCGTGACCCAAGGCTCTGATACCAATTGTAGGTATGTTTGCCATTGCGCCAAAAGCTCAAACTATCAATGAACGTCACAAACACTAGATTTACCCAGATCCACGGTAACCCCAAAGGAGGTGCTGACCACCAAGTCAACATGCAAGACACATCAAAAGCCACACAAGCGAGATTAACAAAGGTTGGTGAACACAAACTTGGCTCTGGTGGCTATATGAAACTTCACTCTCAACTTGTAAGTAGGAGCATTGGAATTTCATATAAAATTTTTATATATAAGGTTGCAAACAATTTTGTTTAATCAAATCATGCATGTAAAAGTGATGATATTAAACAAAAAATATAGGGCACAAAATTCAATGTAGAGCCCACAGATGAAGACAAGAGAATAGACTTGAAGGAAGGCTATGCAGTCATGGCTGCACACCTATGCCAAGAATCCCAAAGCCATAATGAAGAATCTGCTACACCAAATGAGACATAGGTAAATTGGTCAAATGAAAAGTAAATCAAATTGAATAGTTAATTTCAAACATAAATTCACTATTTCATGATAACAATGTGCATGACATTTCACTACAGCCTTCAAATCCTACCATAGAACCTAGGCATGACAAAGTCCATGATGTGCATCATAGTGTTGGAGGTATTAATTTTCTATTGGAAATAAATTATGTAATTATTAATAGAATTTAACATCTTTAATTGCAATTGGCCGTGTAACCTTTTTTTGAATATTTTAGAGCATGTTGAGCATGTTGAGGTGGCGGAAGATCAAAATGTTATTGTACATGATGATGTGGTATTGTCAAGTAAATAAAAATGCATGTTATGTTCTACTGGTTAATGAAATACATGTAACAGTAAAAAAAAGTATGCAAATTTAACCCATTTACCTATTATTGCAGCAGATCCCCCTTTAGTGCAGCAGCGTCCTCCTCCTCGAGACATGAGAAAGCATCATAATTTGAGATCACAACCACAAGAGGAGGAAGATAATATTGATGCTCTTGTTAGCCTTTACCTAAATAAGAAATCTAAGAAAAACCTAAAAAAGAAATGATTTCTTAAATATGCTCTTTGATAAAACTTGTTTGATTAACTTTGTTGGATAATGAAAGAACATTGTTTTAAGTAATTATCTATGAATGTTGTGTATTAAAATTGAATTATATGTCATGTTAATGAATATTGTTATGTGTTAATGAATTCTTGATTAGTGTTGCGTATTAATGAATGTTATATCATATTAATGAATGTTATGTGATTGTATTGATTGAATGTTATAGTTCATAAATGGATGAATGAAGTGTGTAATTAGATGTTAATGGGGAATTTAGATTGATGTTTGGGGGAGGGGGGGTGAGGCTAGATGAGCTTCCATCTTCACATGGTTGGCCTTGTTAAGTAGAGAATATTAAAGTATTCTCGAAACCAAGTGAAGCTCAAACTAACACACCATTATTTAATCAATTTCATTCATTCTAGGTCTTTGCTCATAAGTGCATTTTGAATGTGTCATTGTTAGGAAACTATCAAATAAAAAATTAGAAGGGCCAATAGTCAACTTCTCATTGTCATTGTCTGGCATGATTCAGATTCATTTTGTGTAAGTATTCTTGTATTGAATGTGTCAACCTCTCTTGGCCTAATGTGGATTATTTCATTGGTTTGTGTTTTTGAGTAGGTGAAGTGTTAAATAGAATATCATTTGGATCTATAAGTAGCATAGATATTATATAGCTAATAGCCTAATACACCCACGTGAATAAATTTACTTGTTGTCCCCTTATGATTTACTTAAGCAAACAGTCCTTATGTGCTAAAAAATTAGTTGTTTTAGTGTTGCAATTGTAGATGATTGTATGCATGAATTCAATGACAAGAACTGAACATTTAGGCTCTATGATAATGCTTTTCATCCTTATGTGGCAGGCAAATGAATCCAGAAGGAAGCTTTCAAGAAATATTTGCAGTCAAGCGGCGTGCTTGATACCCTCACAAAAGGTTTGCGACAGTTCTTCTTATATGATGAAATGTTGAATCTAGAAAATTAATTTGTGAATTTGCATCTATTTGTGAGATAATATATTAATATTGGCAGTTCCTCTTATATGATGAAATGCTGATTTTAGAAAATTAGTTTGTGAATTTGCATCCATTATTTTTGGATGCCTGAATGTTATGTTTGCCTTGTGAGGATTCAAATTAATTTGATTGATATGATCTTCGAAATGGTGTAGTAGTCTTTTAGCTTAATGTGATTTGTATTATTATATAATATCTTTTCTCTTATAAACTACCTTGTTTCCATGTATGATTTACAGTTATTCATTCCAGTGTTCCAAAGATGAATCTGGATGATATCTTTGAGCAAAAGAATGAGGTTGCTAAAGCTGTTGAAGAACTTGAAAAGGTTGATATATTCATATCAGTTTCATTTATTTATTGATGTGTATTGTCAATTGATTGCTATAAAATATCTCTTAAATATCAAACAAGATGAAATTTGAATGCAGTATGATTCAATCGTTCATTTCTATGCTTACAGGCTATGTCAAACTATGGATATGAGATAGTTAAAACACTTATTGTGGATATAGAGGCTGATGTGCATGTCAAGAAAGCAATGAATGAAATAAATGCAGGCAAGACTTTTACATCCAATACTAAATGTCCTTTTTACCATGATATTGTTGGAGATTGATAGCATATACTTTTTCATTTTGTAAATGGGTTGATGGTATTCATTTATTTAAGAAAACCCAACTCATTATCCTCAACTTTATTCATATTTTTGTTCTATATCTGTTTAGTTTATTTACCCAAAATTTCTTTCAATTTCACCATCATTCATTTCATTCTTTTATATCAGTTGCAAGAATGAGGGTGGCAACACAAGAAAAAGTAGAGGCAGAGAAAATTTTACACATCAAGAGAGAAGAAGCTTTCCTTATTTTATTTGTCAGTATGCATCAAAACTTCCTTTTATGTTATATATGTATATTTTATAGATTTGTATATTTATAATTTTAAAAGTTGTATGTTATATATATCGGGTATGTTTGTAGCACCAATAATGAAAACTATTTTCTTGGCTATCATACCATCCATCTCCATCAACAACTGGTTAAGGACTCTGTCTACGGCACCACCATCATCCCCAACACTGCTTCCATGCTGAAAACATGCAAACCAGTTATGCATCACCAATCAGAGAGCCTATCTCAAATAGTTCAAAAAAAATTCCTACTCAAATATATTCACCATCTTGAACTTGAACTTCACTCATAAAAAATCAACACACCTGTGTAGCAATAGAATCAAGCTCGTCAAAAAATAGGACGCAAGGAGCTGATCCTCTAGCTTTATCAAAAATTTCCCTCACATTAGCCTCGCTCTCTCCAAACCACATTGTTAACAATTCAGGGCCCTTCACACTGATGAAATTGGCCTGACATTTGTTAGCAATAGCTTTAGTAGATGGATTGCTAGAGCCCAAAGCAGTCTGGAAGTGCTCATTACTAACGGCCATGGAGTTTAGAATCTTAGCATCTATTGTCTCATCCTCTAAGTCTATAACATCCATCTTTTCCCTAATGCACTAAAGTGAAACCTAGGTACACAAAGCAACAAGATCTACTCCAACATATCCATGGGTATCCTTAACAATCTTTTTAAGATCAACCTGTAACAAGAAAACTAAAGATAAATAGATACTCCATCAAGAAACATAAAGATTAATAAATGCTTTCAAAATCCAAGAACTATTTAACATTAGATATAGAAGTACAAAAAATAAGGCCCCAAGATATGTACATCATCAGAGAGCTTCATATTCTTTGTATGGATGTGAAGCACTTCCAACCTGCCCACTTCATCCGGAACCCCAATATCAATCTCCTTGTCAAACCTTCCAAACCTTCTAAGTGCTAGATCAATACTATTTGGTTAGTTATTTGCTCCCATAACAATAACATGGGCACACAATTTAAGTCCATCCATAAGCATAAGAAGTTGAGAAACAATTCTCCTCTCAACTTCACCGTGGGTTTTTTCCCTCTTGGGAGCTATAGAATCAATTTCATCAATAAATATAATGGACGGGGTATTCTTCTCAGCCTCCTCAAAAGCCTTCTAGAGATTGCTTTCACTTTCTCCAGCCAACTTTGACATGATCTCAGGTCCATTGATACAGAAAAAGAAGGCACCAGTTTCATTTGCCACTTCCCTACCAATTAAGGTTTTCCCAGAACCAGGAGGCCCATAGAGTAGAATACCCTTTGGGGGCTTCACACCAATAGATTTGAAGAGTAGTGGGTGTCTAAGAGGAAGCTCTACTAATTCACAGATCACCAGTCAGAGCCTATCTCTCAAATAGTTCAAACAAAATGAAAAAACCCATAGTTTCATGCAAAGCAGAGAAGATGGATTGCTAGAGCCCAAAGCAGTCTGGAAAATAGAACGAGTAGGGACTTGCTGGCAACAAGTAGCAGAATGAGTGTGGACACCTGAAGATAAATATCTAGACTAATCACTAATCAGGATGTCGTTGGTGATTAGTCTAGATATTTATCTTCAATTTTTTTTTAAACACTCCGTGTTGCATCAAAATTTTGACCCACCCGCATTGAAAGTCTAGCCTAAAATCAACCATTCTCTATCGAAATGTGGCATCGTGGGCTTGGCATCCTGGTCGGAGCCGCTAAATATTTAGACCAAATTTGGTCAAAATATGACCATCACGAGTTTGGCATCCTGGTCGGAGCAACCAAAGTTTTTGACCCATATTGGTCGAAAGATTGACCAATACACAAACACTTACCAATATTATCTTCGGCCTAGGTTGCCCTCATTTTTGACCAATAGAGGAGTCGATCATTCAATGGGTTTAGTAATGGGTCGATATTTCGATGCCAATAATAGCGAAAAACCTGTTGGTCGACCATTCGACCGTGTTGGGTAGAAACTTCGACCAATAGTGCATTAAAAAATGGTGCAAAATGTACTAGTGTAAAAAGGCAAAAACCTTTTTTAAAAAGTCAAAAGATTCCATCTCATTGGAAAATGCACTTTTCTTTTGATTTTTAATTTATTATTTATTATTTTTAGCAAAGTGGTTTCCTTTATTTAATTAAAAGGGGATATGTTCTTTTAATTAAATGTGTCTTTGGATAAGGTGATATTATTATTTAATTAAAATATTTTTTAATTAATTAAAAGAGAGAATGTTCTCTTAATTAAATAAAGCTTAGGACAAAGTGGTCAAAATTTCAAATACAATCAAATTAATGATAAAATGATGATTTGATCAAGAAATAAGAGACTAAATAAATATAAAAAAATGATTAAGCACAAGATTTAGTCTAGTATTTAAATTTTAATGTTTAATGTTAGAGTGAGGCTCAAAGTTTACTAGACCATTTTTGGGTGATTAAAACAGGCACACAGGGCATGGTATGAGAGACTCCATTCATATATGATCAAGATTGGTTTTATAAGAACATGTGAGGATATCAATGTTTACCTAAAGATTGAGGGAGATGAGAAATTGTTTATTGATGAAGTTTTTGTGGATGACATCATTTTTGGTGGAAATCATGAGATGAGCATTGCATTTGTAGAAGAAATGAGAATTTTTTTTTAGATGTCTATGTTTTGTGAGATCAAATTATTTGTTGGAATGCAGGTATCTCAGCTTAGTAATGGAATCCACATCAGTCACTAAGTTACATTATGTTGTTCACAGTAGACCTGATATAGCACATGCAGTTGAGATTTTTGCAAGATTTTAGTCTAATCCAAAGGAATCCAATATGGTGGCTATGCAGAGAACCTTTAGATACTTAAAAGGGACTGAAGATTATGGTCTTTGGTATGATCACAAAGGATATTTTTCTTTGAGTGTGTTCATTGATGAAGACTCGGAAGGTAATGTGGATGATAGGAAGAGAAAAAGTGGAGGAGATTTCTTTCTTGGAAAGACACTTGTGTAATGGAAAAGCAATAAGCATAACTATACTTCTGAGTCTACTATAGAGGCAAAATATGTTTATGTTGCTATTAATTGCACTCAAGTTTCTTGGATGAAGTGGTTATTGGAAAGAATTAAGGAAAAGGTAATTGAGCCGGTTATTATCTATTGTGATAACACTAGTGTTGTAAACATATCCAAGAACCTTGTGATGCACTCTAAGACCAAGCATAGTGCAATTAAGTAACCTATTCTTAGAGAGAAAGTTTAGGAGAAAGAAGTACAATTGGAGTATGTGAAAACTAAGGAATAGGTTGCAGACATTTTTACTAAGCCACTACCAAATGATACTTTTGAGTATCTAAGAGGTAATTTGGGGGTCATTCTTTTACTTGAGCTGAATTATAGTGATATTGTTGCATCAGTCTAGTGTTATGTATTGAAAATCATTATTTGATTGATGTAATAAGGAGCTACTCCTAAGGGGGAGCAGTCGGTGATGAAGATAGTGAAGGAGATGTAGTATTATATGGTATTATGATTTTGGAATTGTTTTCAAAGTGAGAGAGATATACAAATAAGTGGTCAAGGAGATGAATAAGAAGTGGACAATGAGATGTGACAGATGGAAGTTAATTAAAAAATGAAGAGTGTAAGAAAACAAGTAGAATAGTGTATATGATTGAGAAGAGTTTTGATTGTTTGAGTTTCCATCAATGCCAAAGAGGGAGATTGTTGGCATAACTGATTATGTGATGATATGTGATAAGATAATACATATTTGGTAATTGAGATGATTAGTTATTATGTTTTCATTGATGTCAAGTATTGACCTAGCGTTCTTAGTGTGTTGCCAATTATGTGTGAAGGATGAAAAATATGTTTCAAGTGGTTCCGATGGTTTTGATTCTTAAGGGAGACTTGGGGATGTCTCTAGATAATAACTATATAACAAAAACTATTGAATGTATGATTTGTATAGGTTTTCAATGATTGAAGTGTGACATGGCAACTACTAGAATAGTCTTTGACCGTCAATGAGTGATTTGATTGGTTTATACAATATATGGTAAGTTAGGTGATGCAATCATAGAATTATGTTTTTGATGACATGTTGAGTTCATGGTTATGATCATAATGAATTTAGTTTATTGGTAAGCATGCTTTGAGGATACAAAATTTGTTTCAGTGACCACTGACAGTGTTTTTGTATTACCAATGGTATATCTTCTGTTGGTGACCAATAATCATGATGTAATGAATGATTTTTATTCCCATTCTCATGATGATGTGTCTAATCTCATTTATGTTGATGATTTGTCATTACATTGATCGAGGTAGATTGTTTTATCAAGATGAAGGTTGAGTTGGTCAAAACATGTTTGAGTATTCTTGATAAAATTAATTGTTGAGATCTATCCCGTGGTTGAAAGGTTAGGTAATGATGGTTGTTACATTGGGATATGTATTTTTGCATGATCTCTCTAGGTGCAAATATTTGAAAAGTGATTTTAATGTGTTGGATGAGGTGTTAAGTTGGTGGAACATTTTAGGGCTTGAAAAATAATATTTATATCTTGAAATCAAAGATTTGTGTGTAGATCATGATTGTTTAGGTACAATCAACCCAAGGTATTATAGAGTTATTTGAGGATAGATTGTATGCATTACAAATGATATGATCAATTAAAGGTGTTTATATTTACCAGATCAATCTACTTGTTGTATCCTCACATTTACTACAAGCTAAATCCCTTAATCAGGTAGATCTTAACAGATCTTTTATGTAAATTATTTAGAAGGGTGACACTTTAGCTAGTGTTTGAAGTTCTCTCACCAAGATAATCCTAATAGGGTAAAGATTCTAACAGGGCTAGTGGTAAATCCCATAACTAGGTCGAACCTAACAATGCTTTTATAAAACTCCTAATAGGGCGTACTTCAAAAGAGTACAAAATTTGTGAGTCTCATCTCACACATGGTTTTCAATCTTTTGGGTTTCCATGAGATAAATTTTTGTGTTATGTGTGGTATTATTTATGGTGGTTGATGTTTATGTGGTTTAAGTTTCATTTTCTTAGAAATTAGTTAACTTGTGAATGTTATCTTTGAAGTTAAAGAAGTTCTAAATTATCAGATATCTTGATTACTGATTTACCCCCCTCTTAGTAATCTTGGAACTTTAGAAATAACATGGTGTTGTCTTTTCTTGTTCTTTCTCTATAATTAGATCCTCTTTTTTTACATCATCTATAGGAACTTTAACTTGTTCACTATCGGTCATAGCCTGAACAGTACTCATGCTTACTTTTTATTCTTCCTTTTTCTCCTTAGGACCATCTTGTGTATCCATAAGATCATCTTTTATTTCCATAGCTGGAATATCTCCTATGTTGTTCATCTATTCTATCATTTCATCAAGTGTGACCCTCACAACATCAATATTAAATCCCTCATCTATTTTAGTAACCATTGGGTCACTCTCTCCTTGTCCCTTTTCTTCTTAATCTTCAGCATCCTTTGTATCTTCAATCATTACTAAGTGCTTCATCAGGATCTCTTCAATTTCATCTTGAACTTCAAGAAATCATCATATAAGAGTCTTGTTAGTCTCTTATTTTTTTTGAAGGGTGGTCTTTTCTCTACAAGTATCTTCTTCATTTCTTCTTCTAACATTTTTGGTTGAAGTTGTAGTAGAACATACTGAATTAAATTCATGTGCTATCTAATAGGAGTATGCCAACTAGCATAAAGTTTATTACAAAAGTAATTCAGTATCTATCCTTGTAACTCCATAAAATTTTTTCTAAGCTTATTCATGTTATACACTACAACGTCTTCAATCTATTCTTATTCCACTTTGCTAAATTTATCATAATACTTGTTAACTCTAACAAGTATACCACATTTCTTAATATTTTGAATGATTTCATCAATAGAAACTACGTTATAGGTTGCATTATCAATAGTCTTAGTAGTGGGGGAACCTACTACTTTATATTTCTTTCCTTTTTCCTTGAGATCCTTCTATTCTTTCTTTGATTTTGTGTCTTCACTTTCTCCTTTTGCAAATTTCTCAAGTCTTTTTGTTTTTTCCTTTTTTTTTTTTCATGTTTCCTTATCTGTGCTATGTGTCTCCTTGGCTAGTAAAGTTTGAGACTTAATAATATTTTTAGGTTCTTTGGAAAGTGGAGAGGATTTATCACTCTTCACACTAGTAGCACTTCTTCTTTGTCAACCAATTGAGGCAAACACTATTGGTTGCGCTAATAGTTTCAACATATTCATCTTCTATTGTACTAGATATGCTAGCTTTCTCAACAACATATTTGGATCTAACCTTCTCAATTTTTTCTTTATTAAATCCTTTCTGAATCATAAATTGTTCAACTTTCTTTTTCACTTTCTTCTCAATAACTAGTTTCATCAAGTCATTATGCACTTGAAGTGACTTCTCTTGAAATGTCCCAAACCTTGGAGTCTTAGAATCTACCAGTCAAGCTAATAGGTTCTCTTCACACATAAAAAAAATATCTCCATCCACCTCATAACCCATAGGAATCACTCATGAGGTCGCTAGCTCAACTACCTCCATCAAACAAGTGTCAATATCAACCATAAAAAAAAAATCCTTGCACTTATCAAAAATATCAAAAGGTATTCTTTCCTTTTCATACATCTTCTAAAATTCCTTGGAATATTCCCAAACCTTTCCAGTGAAATCACTTCCTAAGATTTTGATGTTGCTGTTTATTTGAATAAATGCTAGAGTACCTATAGTCAATGCAATATCACCGATATCGGGGAACATGTTTTGGAAATAGAAAAATAAGCACATAATCACCTAACCATACTTGAATTTATATCTCTTATCCTTTTTGATCTTCTCAAGATTCAACATTAGATTCTCTCTCATCACTTCAACTAGATCATAGTTAGTGTTTTCCTTGATCATTTTGTATGTTGTATGAATAGCACCACTGGGTATGCTATTCAACTAAGCAGAATGGTAGAACTTATAACCTATAACCATAGATGCATATTTAACCCCTTCATCTGAAATGTCATTCATAGTCATCGCACGACAATCTAACTTAGATTTTATCAAACTGATTACTTCTTCTTTGGGTATAGTGTGAAGAATAGGTACTTCATTGGTTGAACATAGAGGAACATAGAACAGTTATAGCATGAATTGCCTCTTTAGTAATTTAATGTGGGTGGTCTAGCCACATGAACTAATCAAAGATTCTAATTAGAACATATTTGATATGATCCTCTTTAAATTCATCTAGATATCTTATCACATGGTGAAAACCTTTATCTTCTATCTGTTTATGTTCATCTTTAAATACTAAGTTATCATCACATAGTTTCTTGTACTGTTCATAGACTACTCTTGATACTTGATATTCCAACTTGTAATGAATAAATGCTCTAACATCCTCAGCATGAATAACACCATAGGGTAGGCTAGTTAGGGCTCTTGTTGGGTCATTTTACATCAATTTGAATGTATGTCTTTTAAATTATGGTCTACGTCTTTCAATTATGTTTATCAACTTAGGATTAGCCATCTCAAATTTCAAACCAAAAGTGCAGATAAAAGATAAATACCTAAAACTGTTCACAACTAGGGTTCTTTCCAAAGAAACAACAACAAATGATCTATTTTCTCTTTCAGATCACCACAAACAATTTATTATTATCACTTAGATATTTGCAAACAACTCAAACAAAGCTTCTTTTGCTCCATAATAGATTTGAAAATGTGCAAGGTGAAAATGAAATCCAAAATAGCCCTTTTATCTACCTTTGCATGCATACTAAATGCACTTACTGATAGAACACACATTTTCACCAATTGACCCAAAATATCATACCAATGGCCAAAACATCATGTAATCTATCAAGAACTTCACAATATACTCCAAAAAACTTTATTGCATCTTAAAATGTTGATTAATCTTATTGCACACCTATAGGGGGTTTGAAGATGGATTCAACAAGACTTTCTCCCCCTAAGCCACATGAAGACTTCATTTGATGAAGAATTATCTACATCCAATAGACATGTAGATTATTTCAATGTCTTATTGTCTTCCTTCTTCTTCCAAGTCTTGTTCATGTCTTTCCTAGTCTCTTCTATATTCAAAATATGCTTACCTTTCCAATTGATTGAGTGGTTTACTGATTGGTTCCTTAACCTCCAATCCCTTACTAGATGCCCAATTTTGTAACTATGAAAACATGCCATATCAGTTGTTCTCCATGGTCCAACATTACCTCTTGTAGTCCTCATTCTTTAATTCATAGCCATGTGTCCATAGTTACCAAAGATTGAGTATGTGACATATAGTTATATGTCTCTTTGGTAAGGTGTTTTATTGTTCACAATTAACCTTTGATTGTTCACTCTTGAACCACACTCATCCACTTTATGAAAATACTTGTTGCAATTGTAATAGTGACCATCAAAGCTATTAGATCTACTACTAGATCTAGATATACAATCATGAGCAGTATAACCATACTTATTGTAGTTATAGAAATATCCATCAAAGGTGCTAGCTCTATTTTTAGACCTACTTCTACACACATTTTTAGTATGACCTACCTTGTGATAATTGAAATATAAATGCTTATAATCTTTCTTACTAGAAGTTCTTTGTGTTACCTTTGGTGGAGACTTTCCTTCAAGTGCTTGATCTCTTTTGTTCCAAAAGATTCACCAATTTCAAAAGTAGTAAAATTGGTATATCCCAGGGTTTTTGACTCCTTTCTTCTTTAATTTCTAAGTTTCTCATTAAGTTTTGTAGTGATTTCATTGATTTTCTTCAAAAGATCATTTGCATTCTTTAGTTCTCCCTTTAATTCCTCATTCTCATTTCTTAGATTCTCACTCTCCCTTAGGGATTTTCCATTTTCATTATTTGTATCATGCAGATGTTCATTCTATTAGTCAAAGGGTCCAAGATTACTGAGAGAGGGGGGGGTGTGAATTAGTAATCTAATATATCTTATGCTTTTTACCTATTTAACTCAAAACTAACATTCACAAGTTTGCCAATTGATACAAAAATGAAACTTAATCAAATAAACATAACCATCACAATGATTGAAAAACATAACATAGAGATTTTTCCCATGGAAACCCAAATGGGTGAAAAGAACATGTACGATGATACTAAAAAATTATGTACTCTTCTGAATTATGCCCTTTTAGGAGTTTACGAAGACACTATTAAGTGCCACCTAGCTATGGGATTTTCCTCTAGCCCTATTAAGAGATTTACCCTATTAGGAGTAAATTTGTTAGGAGATTTCAAACTGAAGTTAATGAGATACTCTGTTAAGATATTTATAAATAAGACCTGTTAGGATCTACCTCGTAAAGGGAATTACATTAGGAAACCTATTAGGGTCTTGTGATCTAGAAATAACAAATCCTTTTCTTGACCAAATCCTCTATAACACATAAATTATCTCCTTAGAAGACTCTAGAATACACTATCTTGATCACACCTTCACATCCATGATCTACACACAAAAATATTTGATTTCATGATAAAAATATCACTAATTAAGCCCTAATCCTGCCACCACCCTAAAAAATGATTCAACACTTTTGAAATCACTTTTAAAATCTTCATGTTCAGTGAGATCTCACCAAAACACACATCCCAATATAACAACCATATATTTTCCAAATAGGCCAGCCAAAAGATAAACCCTTCAATTTATTTTATCAAGAAGAGTCAAACATGTTTTGACCAGCTCATCCTTCATCTTGATAAAATGTCTACCTTGATCAATGTAATGCCAAAACATCACCACAATTGAATTGGGACATGTTAAAATGACATCTGGAACACAAATAATTTATCATTATTTAATTATGAGTCACCAATAGAATATCTACCATCGGTAGCGCAAGAACAAGATCACCTTTCACTAAAACAACTTCTATAACCACAAAACATTCTTACCAGTCAACCAAACCATTCAAGGACATAACCATGATCTCAACATAGTATCAATAACACAATCATATGATCGTGCCACCTAAATCATCATGGATTTGATGAGCCAATCAAATCACTTGTTTCCAGTCATAGACTATTCTAGTAGTTTCCCTTTAATACTTAAATCAATCATAACTTACACAATCCATACATTTAATATTTGTGATCATATAGTTATCATCTAAATACATTCCCAACTCTCCCTTAAGTATCACGACAATTGAAACCACTTGCAACATATTGTTCATCCTTATCACATACTTGGAAACACACTAAGAACATGTAATGCCCCGCTAGGGAACCCATAAGAACTTAACCTAAACATTCATCTAAGATTGCAGGATATATTTTTTTTAAAAGTTAACATACAAGATGTACATCAATGTGGAAGCAATAATCATTAACTCACATTAACAAAATCAACCAACATAAGTTACAACTCTCAAGGGTTCCTTGACGATGATTACTTTAACATTAATTAATAAATATAGATTAGGTACAATTATGAAATTCACATAAACCAATGAAAGATAAAATCAACATCACCTAGAAGATAACATAAATACATTTGGTACCATAAGGTATCCATAACAACCACCATCCACTGCACATGTTGCAGGGTATGTAATACAATAACTGACAATAAGTACAACATGATATCACTGAACAACTAATACAAGATCACATGGAAGAAGAAGAATAAGATAGGAACACAACTCCATCAAGGAAGATCAAGAAGGAACAACTGCTATAGGGATCATCCAGCACTAGTGCACAAACATCAGAATCTCAAATGGTAAAAGAACCATTACCACCTGACCTCGTGAACCTAAATGGTCCACTCCCGCCGTGCTGAGGAGATAACAATAGATCCCACTTGGATAACAAACATCAAACAGATCAAGCTAAGGAAAGGATCCTGAAAGCTCTCTAACTCCAGGTATACAAAAATAGCATAATGATAAGATAGACTTGCTAACCCAGAGGCAACTAACACATGTAGGATAACTAGACTATGCATAGGAAGGTGTCATCATGTATGTCTAACCCTTGAGTCTTGTCTTGGTAATCTTGCTGGATCTCGGCACCCAAGTGACCATACACAACATCAATGACCTCTCATACAGATGAAGTCATCAACTATGCCAACTCATCCCTTAAAAGGGGGCTAGTCATCTTCTCCATTCCCACCTTAGTCTGTACTAGCACTAAGCCAGGGTGAGGAAACCATATCTTATTAGGTTTATTTTAATATCTCTCAATGTTATATTTAGTTATCACTTGATTAAGATACTTAACAATAAGTGATCCTGATAGCCACTTTTGGGCCCCGATGCTTATTGCAAGCCACCTCCTACTACATATCTAGGTAAACTACCCTAGGCTCACAGATCACACATAGATCAATCAGGTACACAATCCAGGTAATCCAAAATCTAGTTTCACATACAAGAACTAGAATGATTACAAAGGTACCAAAAGAAGAATACAAAACATCATGATCTCTTACACAAATCAAAATATAGTATAGAAAAACATGAACACGTAACACATACCCCGGCCTCTGTCTTCCCCCTAAGTCCTCTAGTATCCTGAAATCACAGTAAGCATAAGAAGACACTCCAGGCACGAAGAAGACACATTTGAATCATAGAAAACTGGAATCTAACCATAAACATACAAAATTCCATATTTGAACATAATTGATTTCACATACAGTAACACACAAAACTAATATGCTAGACATAAGATAAACATTAAAACAAAATCATAAAATTAAAGATCTTTCCCAAGCACCTCCTATAGGTTTAGCAGAACAGAAACGCCCAATTTGTGTATATACATAACACTTGTCAAACTACACGTTACCAATAGAAATATAATTCAGCCTATAAATTAGATTTGGCAAATTCTCAGATTGAGTACACATACGAATAGCATTTATTGTTAAACAAAATATGTTATAGTTTAATTAAAATCTATTTAGATCAAATATAACAATTTATCTGATTATACTACTAAAATAAAGTTTGGTAAAGATTAACATACTAACCATCATTTGACAAAACAATATTCAAAACAAAGTGTATATTTAAATAATAAAATCCAAATAAACACCTTTCATAAGAAAACAAATAAAACATTAATATACAAATATATTAATTTAATTAAACTAATACATAAATTAAATTAAACATAAAATGAAATATTTTAAAACTAAATTTTAAAAAAAATAAATAAAAAATAAGTTTCATAGGGGGGGTCCCTATGGGCCCCACGCCCCCTCCGCCACCACCCGCACGGTACACAGTGGTGGTACCGCCGGTGCCTGCCCACTGCACGGTACCCACTAGTACCGTCGGTAGGGACTTGTCCCTATCACGCAGTACTAGGGAGTACTGCCGACAGGTAAGGTCTGTCGTGGGGGGGTACAGTCAGTATCCTCCCAATTTTTAAAATTAATAATTTTTTTTTTTAAACCACCAAAATAATAAACTCAAACCAAAATTTTGATATGACAATTTTTTAAAAACAACAAAACCTTTGATTTTTTTTTTATAAATTGCCAAATTAATTTATTTTAAATACAATTTATAATTTAATATATATTTTTTAAACAACACACAACATAATGATGTTTATTTTTTTTTTTAATTTCATGATTAGGAATAAATAAAAGATGAATATATATATATATATATATACTTTCCAATCCTATTAAAAAATTCTGATCTTTATTCATAAGAATATATTCTTTCCTTGGAATCTTTGACTTTATCATTATTGCATTTCCTTAAACTTTCAATTGACTGTGCATAAATTTGACTGAAATCAATTTACAGAGAATATAGTTATTTAATAGAATTGGATTTTCCACCCAAATTGGGTTTTTAATCGAAACTGAATTTTCTCTTCAAGGAGAATTAATTTTCTTTCAACTCTATAGTCTAACTATATAGTAGATTTGATTTTTTGATTTACAAGCAAACTGTAGACAAACTTTTAATAAAATTTTACCAGCATAACAGTACAATGCCAAGTAATCATAAAAACATAAAACAATGGATCTGGGGTTTCTTTAATACCCAAAATTCAAGAAATCATATAGATCTAAAGAGACTAATCCAGATCCAAACAAACATAGAATTCTACCAGATAAAATAATAGAAAGCACAAAACAAGAATTCCAGATCCTACCTTGGTTCCAATGCTAGAAACTGTAATGAAACCCTTGTAGAAGATCTGAGAGTGAAATTACTTCCAAATTCAATCCTGCCTGCAGATCTGAAAACTATGATGAAAACAGAAACCAGATCCAGATGCACAATCAAGACAATTCAACAAGCAACCACAACAATCCATGAATTCCCCAAAATTCCAAGCACAAAAGCTCTCCCAAAAATCTTCTTCAAAAACCTGTCTCATCTCAAAAGAATGCAATAATTTTCCTAATAGGAACTCAATTCCCAAATTCATGCAATCCCTAGAGACAACTCAAAAACTAACTCACAGTTCAACTCCAAATCAGAAAATGACTCATAAGACAACTCCTGATCCAACTCTAATTCTAAAATTGAAAGCAATTATTAATTAATAAATAAAATATCTTTAAAATGCACAATACAACTTGACTTTTGAAAACTAGTTGTTCAATTTTTGACAACTCTCTTTTCAATTATGCACATGTTAATAATTTAAAATACATATTAAATAAGCAAAATACTTAATGCATCCTAAAATATGCAATTAAATATTTAATTTATTTAATAATACACACAAACATAATCAAACTCAATTATTAATAAAATAATCAATTAAATCCAAATAAAAAATTATTTGATTTTAATTAAATTTCATTAAAACAAACTTAGGACATAATCAATATTAATTTCCAAATACTCAAATAATCAACTTTAATTTAATTTCCTCAATTAATCATAGGAGCATATTTAATCATTAAATTCAACTATGCACCTAACATTGATAATCATAAAATAATCTATATAAACATAAATAAACTATAATCAATAAATGAATAATCACATAAAAATCCCCCACATAACCACAAATCAATCGAAGCCAAACGAGATAAAATCAGACAAAACCAAAACAAGGCAACACCAGAAAGGGATCCACGAACTTTTCCAACCTGACAAATTTGGATAGGGTAGTCAACAGATACTTATCCAACAATTAGGATAAATGGGTTTGGGTTAGGGTTTTGGATCCATGTTATCTCCCCTCTCTTACCATTTGAGATATTGCGATAGAGCATGCTCATCCTGACAATTCAGGGAAGACGATGTCCGGTACCTATGGACCTGCATACAACACCCACATGTACAAATATATATAACTACATAACAGACAATGGCAGGGATCAACCGATTGTGTGGATCTCACAAGCAAGTAACTATGACTCCATCCCTCAACCACATCAAGCACGTCAAACAGAAATGTAAAATAATCACATTAACCATACACATGCTAGTATGGGGTCAGTAAAATCATATACATCAATGATTTCCTAACATATAATCTATCATCCTAAAGTAATCATAACATTGATAAAATCAGACTAGGGGCAGGGTACTACAAAACACTAGGTCAATACTTGACATCAATGATAACAAAATGAATGATCATCTCAACACCAAATCTATACCATCACATCACTTGCCATCATTGCATAAATTATGTCAAAAATATCCCTCTTTGGCATTGATGGAAACACAATAATCAAAACATATTCTCAATTAGATAACCTTCTCTTCTTGGAATCTTATACTAAATCTTCATCTCTAATTCAACTGACTATGTGTCTCCCCTTTCTCTCTTTTGCATTTGTCTCATCTATTTGGTTGCTACTTCTCAGTACATATCTCCCCCTTTGACAAAAATGAAAAAGATGTCATACCATAGATCACTTCTTCTCCTTTAGTATCTTTACCACCAATTGCCCCCCTAAGGAGTAGCTCCTTATTACATCAATCTAACAAAGATTATCAATACAAAATATTGGACTAATACAACAAAATTACTTTAATTCTTCTCAGGTAAGAAAATGACCCCCAAATTGCCTTGTAGATACTCAAACATTTCCTTTGGTAGTGTCTTAGCAAAAATATCTGCAACCTACTCCTTAGTTGGCACATACTCCAACTGTACCTCTTTCTCTTGAACCTTCTCCCAAAGAAAATGATACTTAATTGCAATATGCTTCATCTTAGAGTGCATCACATGGTTCTTGGATATTTTTATAGCACTTATGTTATCACAATATATAACCACTAGTTCAATTACCTTTTCCTTAATACCTTCTAATAACTACTTCATGCAAGCAACTTGAGTGCATTTAACAACAACCACAACAACAACAACAACATATTCTTCCTCTGCACTAGACTCTAAAATATAATTTTTCTTTTTTCTGGTCCATGACACAAGTCTTTCTCCAAGAAAGAAATCTCCTCCACTTGTGATCTTCATATCATCCACATTACCTTCCTAGTTTTCATCAGTAAATACACTCAAGGTAAAACATCCTTTGTGATCATACCAAAGACCATAGTCTTTATTCCCTTTCAAGTATCTAAAGATTATCTTCATAGACACCCTATGGGATTCCTTTGGATTAGCTTTAACTATTGCAACTATCTCTACTACATGTGCTATATCAGGCCTACTATGAACAACATAGTACAACTTACCAATCATGGATCTATATAAAGTTGCATTCACCTATTTAGAATTGTCTTCCTTAGATAGCTTACGTGATGTAGTTCCAAGTAAGGATTGGTCCCCAAAGGAGATGCCCAACTTCATAGATAAGAGTACATAGTAAATAATAACACATAATAGGGAGAGAATGCATGTTCCAATGTATTATTCAGAGACCAAACAACATACATGTCGGACTGTCAAGCCTTCCTGTTTGTGGCCACCTACAAAAAAATAAATCTCAAATCCTAATACTGATTTTTCAAATTCTTAGATCTAGGTTTCATGAATCAACTACTAGTCTAATGGGACTAAATATAAAGATACATCAAGTTATTACATATAGGAAATACCTCCAAAGTTGGCTAAGAAAAAAATATATTCCCCAAGAAAAGGAAACATGTACAATAAATAGGTCTGACCCAAAAGGAATTAAAAATCCATAAAAAGGAAACCACAAGGAGCATGGTCATAGAAAATGATCCACAAAAGATCCATGAATCACATTCTATGATCACAATAGTCGAAATCCAAAGATCTGCAACCACACATAAAATCTTGAAATAGGTCCAAGAAAGAAATGAACACATTACCCAAGGATAGGAAATGGGTCAAATCTCAAACATCCACAAACATTAGGAAGTGGAATCATAGGAATATCATCCCATATAGGTCTCAAATAAGACTATACAATTGTAGACTCTATCTCAAACAAATGAATGATCAATCAACATAATCTCTCTAATCGCTAAACAAGAACAAATATGAATAAATATTTTTGGTTGATGTAAGATTGTAATGAACCCAAGATGCTTCTGCATCAAACACCTAGGGTCAATAAAACTAATGCTCTGTATTAGAGATTCTATACAACTTGAGAAGAATCCAAGTGATCCAACTTAGATTGGGAAATATAAATAGTGTCCTAAACTAGTCTGTTATTCCACTTAACTAAGTAATCTATGTAATCCTTTTCACTTGTGCTCCTTCAAATTATGCTATCCAAGACCTTCTAAATTTCCTCTATCTCCTTATTAGGCTATTCTCACTTCATGTCTCTCTCATCTTCTAACTCATGGTATTCATACAAATCTGCAATGTTGAATATAGGTGATGTATCCATGTCAACCAATAACTCAATCTCAAAAGAATTACCAGTGTCAAACTTCTTTTGTATCTTACAAGGCCCAAACTTCTTCATCTTCAATTTATTGTAGGTTCCAATAGGAAATCTTCCTTTCTTGAAATGAATCATAAATTCATCACCAACTTCAAAATTATTATGTCTCCTAGATCGGTCAACTGCATCCTTATATTTTTGGTTAATATGTTCCAAATCATACTTTACGTCATCATGTAAAGTCTTCATCAGTTCAACATATACCTTTTCTTCAACACTTCTATTTTCTTCTAGACCAAGATCTTTGAAATTTGATATTCCTTTAGGATGCATTCTCGTAACAATTTCAAAAGGTATTTTACCTATACTCTGGTTCATTGAATTATTATACACAAATTGTGCTTGTAACAAAACCAAATTCCAATTATCGGGTTTATCTCCAAGAAGACATTTTAACAAATTACCCAAACACCTATTCACAACTTCTATTTTTCCATCAGTTTATGGATGAAATGTAGAACTGAACTTCAAATCTATACCCATCTTCTTCCAAAGTGTCTTTCAAAAGTATCCCACAAACTTACCATCCCAGTTAGAAATAATAGTCTTAGGCAAGCCATGCGATCTCACAACTCCTGTAAAGAATATATTATCTATATGAACATCATCTAATGTTTTATTACAAGGAATAAAAGTGACATTTTTGAAAACCTATCCACCACAACAAATATAGAATCATTACCTCTTTGTGTCTTCGGTAAGATAAGAACAAAATCCATGCTAATGTCTTCCCAAGGTCTACTAGGAATAGGTAAATGTGTGTATAACCCTGTATTCTAACTTAGAAACTTGAAAAATTCTATAATTTCTAACAAATCTATGAACATACTTATACAAATGAGGCCAAAAGTATTTCTCCTTAATCAGACTCACTATTTTATCAATACCAAAATGTCTTGCAAGTCCTCCACTATGTTTCTCCTTGATTATATTTCCCTCATAGATCATCTTGGTATACATAACTAAATGCCCATGAACAACATGCCTTCTTGAATGAATTAATGAACCCACTTCATTTGATTATCTGTGGTTAGTTCCTTACATTCTTTCCAAGGTTATACAAAATCAATATTAGTTCCATACAAAATTTTCAAATTATCAAAACCAAGTACCTCAACTCTCATCTTAGTTAATAAATTTTTTCTTCTCAATGCATCTGTAACCCTATTTGACAATCCACTTCTATGCTTCAACATAAAATTAAAATTATGTAAGTACTCAACCCACTTTATGTGTCTCTGATTCAACTTATTCTAACTATCCAAATACTGAAATGCTTTGTGATCGATGAACAATACAAATTCCTTAGGTATCAAATAATTTCTCCACTTCTATAAAGCTTTAATAATAGCATACAATTATTGATTATAGACTGAATACTTCCTCTTAGCATCATGCCATTTATCATTATAAAAAGAAACAAGTTTGCCTTCTTGACTCAATACTGCTCCTATTTCATTTCCACTTTCATCACAATCAACTTGAAATACTTTAGAGAAATTAGGTAAATCCAATACTGATAATTCAACTAGCATATGCTTCAAGGTCTCAAAACTTCTTTAAGCTCCATGTGTCCACTTGAAATTTTTATTTTATCCTCTCATTATCTTTGTCATAGAATTACAATTAGATCTAAAATTCCTTATGAAATTTTAGTAGAGACTTTCCAATCCATGAAAAGATTTGAATTCACTAGCATTCACAGGTGTAGGCCATTCCAAAATTTCTTTAAATTTCTCAGGATACATCTTCAAACCTTCATCTGAAATCACAAAACCCAAGTACAATATCTCTTCCTTCATGAAAGAATATTTCTTCATGTTAATCAACAAATTTTCCTCTTTCAATCTTTGCAATACTTATCTCAGATGCAAAAAATGATCTTCCTTACTCTAACTAAATGCCATAATGTCATCCAAGTAAAAAATAAAAAACTCACCCAATAATTTCTTCAAGACATCATTCATCATCCTCATAAAAGTACTAGGTGCATTTGTCAAACCAAAAGGCATAACCAACCACTCATAAAAAACTTCTCTTGTCTTAAAAGAATTCTCCCATTTATCTCCTTCTTTGATTATGGTCTGATGATAGCTACTCTTCAAATAAATCTTGGTAAAGTACTTTGCTCCACTCAAAAAATCCATGATATCATCCATCCTAGGTAATGAAAAATGGTATCTCACTGTGATCTTATTTATAGCTCTTGAATCGGTACACATTCTACATTATCCTTTCTTATTAGGTGCCAACATAGATGGTAATCTACATGGACACAAAATTTCTATGATTAAACCCTTCTATGAAAATTCTTGAACTTGTCTATTTAATTCTTCATTCTCTATAGGTGTCAATCAGTGAGGTTCCTTATTAGGTAAGCTAGCTCTTGGTATTAGATCCATACACTGAATGATGCTTCTAATAGGAGGTAACCCATCAAGTACATTATGAAAAATTATATCTTTAAACTCTGTCAATAATTCATTAACCTCAATCAATGAATCATTTTCTATCCTCACAACTAGTTTATTAGGAACCAAGGCATAACACACATCATTCTTCTTCAAACCCTTTATTAACTATTTTCCTCCAAGAAAGAAAACTCTAAAAGTAGTGCATCTTTCACTCTTAAATTCTTCTATCAAAGGTAACACACCTTGTTTATTCCCATTAGCCACAATAGTATATGTTGGTTCTTGGAATAGATTTTACACTCCATGAGACACCAATATACCTAAGACTAATTTTGAGGAAGGGTTAATTCTAAATATAAGGGAAATCTATAGGTAACTGGACCAACTATAGGGACAAGACTGCCCTCTTCACTTCTAGCTCTGTAGAACCAAGGTGGGTGCACTGAATCCAGTGACATATAACACTTTTACCACTTTAAACTCGATTAAAAAAAGAAAATAATAGCAAGAAAGTACTAAATGATAACCAGTCATTCATTGACTCTCCATTGCTATGAAATAACAGAGGCCTAAATACATAAAATGAAAAGGATTGAAAGGATTTGATTTAACTTTTGCAAAATAAAACACATTCCAACCAGACATACATCAGCATAGAGTTTACTTGTTTCAAATCAGTGCCTTATCCATTGGGAAAATTATCTAGTGCACTGTAGAATATGAAGACTGATTACTATTACTTCACCACAGATCCAAGTCATAAATACAAATACCTAGAACCATACTGCTTACAAAAATCCCTATGCAAACCTCACGAATTTGTGTATCATCTAGAGCATAATTTAATTTGATTAAAACTAGAATTGAAGATAGATAACACATGCATAAATAAACTCCATACAAAGAATCAGAACATTCAAAACCCACAAAACTTGACACAGATTGAGATAAATGGAATTGAAAACTTGAATTAAGAATGAGGATCTAAGCCTCTACATACACCTTGCTTGAAGATTCAAAGCCACTTGACACAATATGCAAAAGATCTGGAACTTTCTACTTTGTTTTAATAAAAACTAGACAAAACATGCCCTACTCCTTGACTGAAGGTTCAGGATGCAACCTGTTGAACCAGAAAACTAGCAGTCTCTATAAATGGTCTTGGAAATCCTTATATAGGATTGCAACAAGCTTAGGACCATTTAGGGCTCTTTTAGGGCAACACAGTCAACCCTAAGGCTATCACAAATATCTCAAACAAATCTGATACAATTTTAATCTAGAACATATCTCTACAAAATGTATATTCCTTACCAAATCTGATCCCGAAATACATAGTTCATTACTGCACTTACCAACTTGTTCAAATCTGAAAACAACCACCGCCATTACATTCGTCATCTACTCCCATTTCTGAAAACATATTATACTCATATATTCTGATAAACAATGAGCCTCCAAACATTACTTTCCGTGAGCAGACAGTCACCATTTGAATTTTTGAAATTCTTCATATGGTTCAAACTATATTATTTGTTTTAATTATTCTGTGCAAACTTTGAATTTCAAGGTGGGCCCCATATGCCATGTGGAACCACCTAATTGGTTCGACCAGCCACCTCACTACCCTGCTGGACTGTACACAACCCTCTGCCACATGTCGATCACCAGTTGGCCTATCTCACTGATCGGGCATTAGACTACATCATCTTGCCACATCACTAGGTCACCACGTGTCACCATGTCACTACCTTGCAGAGATATCTCCTGAGCATCTTCCTCTCTCTGAAACAATGCAAGCCGTCAGATCTGGTATGCATCCCGAGGCATTGGATCTGCACACTTCGTCAAAATGTTCTTACCTACGCATGTCGGACGAGTTCTGCCAAGTCATCATTCATGATAATGACCTCGATCTACGTGCATGTGAGAACTACCCTCCAACTAGTCAGCCATACTTGGACACCTCTTTACTGTGCATTCTTGCTTATAAATAACTTGTTTCCCTTCTTCATGGCGAATGTGGGATTAAATCCCAATAGATTTATAATAATTTTCCTTTCAAAAGTTAACTTAATGGGCACCCAGCTAGCCGGCCCCACACAAATCCGGGAGGCCCACACACATGCCTCTTCCTTCCTCTTCTCTTTACAACATATTGGAGTGCTATTTTTTTCAAATATTTCATTATTGTGTAGTAGCATGAATGTGGGATTAAAGCCCCAAATGCACAGTCCCATATTCTGGCCACCCAGACATTTTCTTACATTTTATTCTGCAAACCCCCTCTTTATTTGTTTTCATTTGGGCACTACATGTACCCCCAAAACCTACAATGTATTTCCTTGGTATACACAACACCATGCTCATTTGATGCACCAAGTTTATTGTCAAATGTTGCAGCCTTCATTTGGAATTTTTCGCCTCCATGAAATACTTGGTATGCACAACCAACAATTCCTTACGCGGGGGTCATGTAATACTCTCTTGGCTTTGCTATATTGTGTTCTGGCAGCTCTCATTCACATTCACTTACTTTTTGTTTTGGATTTGGTGTGCTGGTTGTTCACCTCAAACTTTACGCTGCCTCTATTTTATGTGTGAATCCTTTTACTTTTATGCTGCCTATAGTAACTCCTCTCACAACATTTCTTTAGTTTGTGCATTCTTTCCTATGCTGGCTCATATTATACCTTGCATGAGTTGTGTTTCCCCACATTTCTTTGGACCTATGAATGCAAAGCATGGAGCACACAAGCTTCCCATTCCTTCCCTATGTGCTGCAAACAACACGCTTTATGGAGGTTCACGCAGCCCATTTAAAACCCACAGCCCCCTTCGTTAAGACAACACCCATTCATTCCAAGTTTGGTGCATGGGATATCATGGGAAAAAGCCTATGTAGACCCCTCAAAACCTACAAACATATCTTAGATGGAAGCCCATGCTGCCCCAACTCATTCAATCAAAAACATACTTTAAAGGAAGTGTGCATTAACGAGAACACACAACACTTGGGTGAAGTAAAAATGGAGTGCACATATTTCAGATTTGTGTGCCCTCCGAATTGAAACATCCATATAAAATGGTGTGTCCATCATTGTTAAAAGAAAAGCCGGTAAACAAAATATTTGCAGCCTTCATGAAATGCTTGATGTGTATTGCCAACAACACAAAGAAAAAATGACATGCCTTTTAATTATAGCTGGAAGAAACAGAGTAATCCCACTACGCAAAAATTGGGAAGCCTGGAGCCACAAAAACTTCAAAAATTTTATGATAATTTGAATAATCAATAGGGTAATCTCTAGATTTCAAGTAACCCATAAGATTTTAGTACTTCCTTTGTAAAATGGCCTATTCTAGCTTGCTCGATAAATGCAAAATAATCACTGCAAACTTCCTCAGAAGGAGATGGTTTAAAAATATCAAAAGATGAGTTGAGGGCTAGCCATTGAATCTGGTAGAAGAATCATCTACAAAGATTACATTAAAACAACCACCAACTAGAGACAAGCATCTTTTAAAAACTACGAATTTTGGAAAATGGTTACTTTGCCAAGTTATTCTATCCACACTTTTTAACATTATAAACACATTTTTACCTGATCTTGCAATCCAATCAAATGAAACCCTCATGGTTTGAAACCCTTGATGATTGATCTCCATCATATGTATTAAACAAGGCTTAATTAGTTTTACCAAATGATCAACTGGCTATCAAGAAATAATCTTCAAAGTTGGCCACTTTGAACATCCCGAACTAAAACATAGTGAAACTGTAGAAGTTGCATCTGGAACTGTCTTAGGAAATGGTTCAAATGGATTGGTCGTGATCTAAAACTCATTAGGGGGAATCACTTCCATGTCTATATTATAAATCAACCTTCAATTCCTCCTGACCACTTACTGGATATAATTTGCATGACCTCAAAGTAGGCTACTTCAAAACTACAATCCCACATTCAGGAAAACTGAATAAAATGCAACCAGAAGTGCCTTGGTAAACTAATCATACAAACATTTAGGAATCTAAAAATGGGCATAGAGACACACTCTCATGCCTACAATATGGTGCAACATTCCTTTCATCATCAATATCATCCAAGCATCAGATACAACCCTTCAAAGTAGTCCCTTTAGTAAAAACCAAACAAGATGCAAAGTGTAGATTTTTAGACCGCCCTTCAAATGGGTACCTTCAAAACTCGTCCGAACTGGGTTCTGGAAGTTGTAACCAATTGCATATTCTTAGTGAAAGGTGAGGAACACATGTCCTAAGTGCCATCTCATGAAAATCATCAGACCTATCTTTGTATGCTCTTGAACTTTGGTCTTTTAAACTATTCTTTGAAGGGCACAAACTTTGCTTTAGGAAAATTCTTTGATTATGGGCTCAAAAACTATTTGGATTTTTAGAGTACCAACAATGGCTCTAGTTGGGATGCATGTCCCTTGTGGGCATGCAGAGAATTCAGGAATCTTTGGTACAATAGACCACTCAAAAATGAAAACTGACTTCTTTCTCTCTTTCAAAAATAGGGAACCTTACTGAAACAAACAAACCACACAATTGAAAGAAAAAAACTTTACAATATATACATCATTTGCAAAGGCTCAAAGCCTCAAAACTGAAATCATTGTTTACCTCTGTCAAACAAATGATTTTCATCCATACATGAAACCAGCCATCTGAAAATGTCATGACAATTTTGTTGCCTACAAATGTGAACATTCCTGGGCTGAGACGTAGTTCTGTATTTTCCATAGCCCACATTCTTTCATCCAAAACCATCATTCTCATATTCCAAGAAATATGGAACATCCTTTACCTCATCTTGAGGACTAGAAAAATAACATTCATCTAATAATTCATTAAAAGGTGAATTATAATGATCCATATGCATTACTAGGGACTCACCTGGTTGAGAATGAACTGAATCCTTAGTTTTATCTTTATGGGATACTTCAGCCATTGAGAAACTTGGATCCTTTAGGATGTACTCACAATCTAAATCATGAACCAAGTGCAAAAATTTTTCATCATCTTTGTGAAATAAGGATAAATGATCCATACCATCATTTTTATTAATAAACTTGATGTCCTCAACAGTGTCACAATCGCTATCATACTCATCAAAAGAAAGAAAAGAAACTGAACAAGAAACTCGTTCATCATTAGACTCTTCATGACAAGATAACATACTATCATGGTCTTCAATCACTTCTTTTGCAAACTTACCACATGAGGGGGATTCATGCAAACATGAATCATTGTCTTCATTATTTTGAATACATGCCACATTATCAGTGTCAAAACATATATCAACTAGATATTGAAAAGTAGAATCCACATTGGAGGCATACCTCTGAAAATCAACAACCAAAAATACTAAGATTTCTTCACTGCTTAGTGGAAATTGGATTCCATGTTCATCTTCTTTAGTTTCTTGTTTGATGCTGCAAACTTCTTTCTTGTTTAGAACAGGGGCTGTAGACTCTTGGCTCCCATTATCTTGTGCAAATCCATCACTGTAGGAACTTTCATCTGCATCATAATCATCCTTTTGTTGTTTGCACAAATATCTCTTGTATTGAGACAAGAGGACTATCCTCTTATGCTGGTAGAAAGAAGGATCTATAAAATTAATAAAAACAATATCAAGTATAGATTCTTCTCCATCAGCTTCATGTTCACTGAATTCACTATCAGCATCATAATCAACATCATTATCACAAAAGGAAACAACATCATCATTTTTATTTGCATAGAGCTGCTCACAAGGAAACCTTTCTATCATAACCCCATAATCTGATTGTTATCCGCAATCAATCCATGATCACCATAAGAACTCATACCCTGATCATTCTCACCAAAGGATTCACACTTATATAAATCCTTTGCAACATTTTCAGTATCAAAACAAAAATCAACAGGGTATAACATTTGCTGACTGAATAGATGTGTACATTTATTATATTCAGTTGTCAACATATCAGAGATCTCATCAATGCTGAGAGTATGAGAGCTTAATTCATCTGTATGCATCATATCTTCATGACCATAAGTACTTGCACAATTTATATCAAAATCCTCATCACTCTCATTTCCAGAAGAACATACACCTTTACTCGGTATAGAATCATAATCAATGTAACTCTTGGAATCATGAGAAATGCTGTCCTGATTTTTTAGCACTGGTTCACACAAATCTGGAGACAAGTCATCCTTAATATCTTCATAAAAATCTTCACTCAAATAGTTTTTATTTTCAAATTCAGACATCTCTGAATCAGTAGAAGACCTTGTATACAATGATTCTAATTTTTTATCACTACTAGAATCTGAATATTCTTCTAACATAACTTTATCATTCTGAGAAACATTCTCATCTTTAAACATAGGATGCTCTAGGATATTGTTTTTATTATTTCTTTGCGGATGATCCTTTTGCAACTTATCCCATTCATCATCATCATAAAATTCTTCTAAGAACAACCACTTGAATTCAGTCAATGAGAAGAAACATTTTGGGGGTAAACTCAAGTACCAATCAACTGCAACCCCTTTGAGGGATCTCCCAAAAAACATCATGCTGAAATCTTCCTCATAAATTTTATATTTTACAACAAATATGAAGAATGCTAGAATATGTTCAAGTGCTGAATCTGACTAGTCATCGAAGATTGGAATTAAATCAATGATCTCACTAAGGAAAGAATTTGGGGATCCATGAACATGATCACAACTTAAAGCTTTATCCATCCTATTGAAACATAGCCTTCTAGAATGGCCTATTTTCTGATTATCCATTTGATTTGAAACAAGATGAGAACCATTCTGTTGGCAAGTTGACTACACTGGTGTATATGACTAGATATAGTGGTTTCATTATGGCAACAAAGTTATATAGTGTTTTGGAGTCAACGCACTTGATGAGAAGATCAAAAATTGGCTAAGTGTTGAAGATTGGATAGTGTATAGAGTACTTGAAGCTCAAAGCATCAGTGCATGTGTGTACGACTGAGTTATGGTATGCACCCTAGAAGATAAGTTGGTTAGATTCTATTCATGCTTAGTCTATGCGCGCATGATTAGATATGCAGGTATGACAAAGTTACAGATAGTTGAAGTTACACAGCCAGTGTGTGCCAGAGAAGAATAGAGTAAGCAACCGACTGTTGGCATTTTGATTTATGATTATATTATTATGTTGTAAAGGCCATGTGCCTATTGTAATTAGGTTGCTAACATATAATTATGTTTTTTTGTAAACACGCTTGAGTCAATTCAATTGGAAGCATTGTATGTAATTAGTTAAAGGGCCAACATAGTTATTTGTTTTGTATGCGCATATAAATATGAGATGTGCCCATTGTAATTAATACTAGAGTTGTTATAGAGTTGAGATAAGTAGTGTAGAAGTATGCAAAGAGTTGATAAGATGTATTAGAGCTTTGCAAGAGGTCAAAGCATCAATTCATTAAAGGAACTAATAAGATAAGAAGTGTCGTAGTGATAGTTCATCCAGTAGATATAGTGTTAAGGATCTTCTAACAAGGATCATAAAACACTAGTACAAAATATTAGTGCGTGTCAATTCCCATTGGGGTTTTTACCTATTTGGGTTTCCCCATAACCATATTGGTTTTATGTGTTGATTTCATGTTTCATGTTTATGTGGATGTTCATTTCAGTATTTAAGTATTCAAGTTCAGTTAAAGATTAAGTAAAAAGATAAATTACAGTGAACACTGATTCACCCCCCCCCCCCCCCTCAGTGTTCCCATTCCTAACAATTGGTATCAGAGATTTGGTCCTTAGAAAAGAAGTTTAACCACTTGAGGAGATCATGGACAAAGCAGAAATGAAACATATGAAAAGAAATCTTAAAACTGCTCTTGAAGACCTGGATAGATCTGAAAAAGAAATTGAAGAACTTAAAGAAAAAGTGAGTGATGCTCAAGTAGTCATCAAAATTCTAAGAAAAGATTTGAAAGAATTCTCTACCAGTGATTTAGGGATTATGATAAAAAAGCTTAGTGAAGAAAATTCATCTCTAAAAGAACAGATTGAAGAATTAGATGATAAGCTGACTAACAATCAGGAAGTCAATGATGAACAGATCAAAGAGAACCTTCAACTGAATGAAGAATTGAGGCAAGAAAACATGAAAATCTTGGAGCTAAGGAACAACAAAGAAATCTTGGAATCTAAATTAAAAGAGGCAAAGAATCACATTGATAAATTGCACACTAGTTCTGATTTGATAGAATCTAAGTTGTATGCAAGAAGAGTTAAAGGAGATACTAGCTGCATTGGATACAATGAATCACAAAATGAGATCAACAACATGTGAGAAAGAATGAAATCACCAAAAGACACCTAAGATGCTAAGGAGATTGGAAGTTAGATTAAAGATCATGTTGAACCATCCAAGAATGAGTGCAAACTAGTAGATCGAACCTATTATGCATGTAACAAGCATGGACATATAGCAAGAAACTATATAGAGGTAAGACCTTTCAATGGTTACTATTATTCATGCAATAAATTTGGTCATAGAGTTATGAATTGTAAGACAAGTCAAAAAAACAAGACTCAGCACAATCAGAGAAATCAGAATCAGCCAAATGTAAGTTCTCAGAATGTTACATGTCAGATATGTAACTATAATGGTCACTTTGCAAGACAATGTAAATGGTGACCCATGTCAATGCACTAAGGAATATAAGGCCTCTAGTCATTTGTCACTCTTGCAACAAGGATGGACACATCTCAAAGTTTTGTAGATCAAGGACACAAGGTTAGGAAAGCTCTAAAAAGCCCAAAGAACCAGTATTGGATATCGAAGGAGAAGTCAAGTTTGTGAAAGCTTCAAAGGATGCGAGCTTGATTTGGTCAGAGGTGAAGAAGGATAAGGTTGATGAGAATGTATTGGATGCATCCATAGTGGACGCACCCTCTACATTAGGATGAATGGCCCTTAGGGTCATAGGGGGAGCTAACTTAGCTCTAGACCCCTGCGTGGCTGGTATACTCACCCTCGAGTATGCACCTTTGGAATTAAGCTTTTGAAGACTAGTAGAACCTATGTGCAAGAGTGCACAAGCTGATTGTTTGTAGAATGAAAGTTAGCAATTTTTAGTAACAACCTGGTTTACGTGGCAAGCATTAATGGCAGAATTCCTACTTTAAAGTACACAAAATTTTGTAGATCTCTCATTGCATTCAAATTCAAAGTGATTGGAGAGAAGAATAGCCCTAGCATTTTATTGTGAAGGATTGCAAATTGATTTATTAGTGATTTGCAGTGCATTTGATTGGTTGTTGAAACCCTAGTTTGTCACACTGATTCAGAAGTCTTTAAAGATCATTTGGAAAGTGATTTACAAGTAAGTGATGGCTACTCCTATTGTAGTTGATGTTGTGGAGAAGAAAAGATATGTATTTAAGAGGCACCCATTCAAATCCACATTGGATGACCTAGAAGGGGTATTCTCCCACATGCCTATGGGCATTATGCATGTCGAAGACATTAGGGCATACATATATTCAAAGAAAGAACTAGTAGGATTGGACAGAATAAGAGCACACATGGAAATAATGTTAAAACCTAATAAAACCTTCATGGATGAGTATGTGTAGTGGAATAATCATCATATAGTTGAATATGAGACTTCATATAAGTTCTATAAGTTCGAATGGATAAAGATTCTACTTAGCAGGATTCATGATGACCTATTTTGGATAGGTGAAGTGCTGGTCAGGATTAAAGGTGACCTAATTCATGAGATGACATGGCTCTCAAAGATAGGTGTCATTCTTCTAGTGGGTAAGGATGTAAGAAAGATTGTTGAGAAAACATGCAAATCAAGAAGTGATAGATGTGGAATGACTATAGAGCCTATTGAGAAAAATGACATCAAATTGATGTCCATGATATTGGGATATAGGCTCCAACACACCAGCAATGTGAATAGTGTGTCTGTGGCCACAATTCTTATAGTAATAAGACTTGTGAAAGAAAATGGAGAGTTTAATTTGTGTGAGATCTTGCACACACAGTTAATAGATAACATTAAGGCCATCAAGCATGATGATACCAAGATATTTAGGTTTGGGTCCCTAATTATCTATATGTACTTCCATATTGTTGGATAAGTGTCTGATTTGTATCTAGACAAATCTATCCCCATAGATATCTCTCAAGGCATGTACTGAGAGTACATTGAAAGACTACATGACACTCGAGTTGAAGACATTTAGAGTCAAGATGTAGATGAGATACAAAATTCTAGAGAAGATAGTTGAAAAATACAAGGATACTATTTGTTTCATGGTTGAGATAGACACAACATGCATGGAGGCAATTGAACCAAGGACAAAGTGGATTCATCCACTTGGATATGAGGTTGAAGAACCAATCTTAGAAGCTTATGCTCATGTTATGTTTTCAACACCTAAGGACCCCAATGAACCTAGATGGGGAACTTATGAAGAGAAAACAAGAGAAGTAGATGCTATATTGAATAATGCAGCAACAAAAAGAAAAGTTGCCAAGGTTACTTTAGAGATCTTGAGAATCCATGTGTAACACAAGAAGACTTAGAAAAAGAAAGGGAAGAGAAGATTTCTTTGGAAATAGAGAGCATAATAGGAGAAAAGGCAGAATCTAAGGATCCAAAGTTGAAGAAGGTGAAAATAGAAAAATTAGATGATAAGAAGGGTAAAACTAATATTACTCCTTCTGCACCCACATTAATAGTTGACATTACTAGTCCTCCCGAGTATAAGGAAATGCCTAAGAGGAAGAAAGAGATTGGCACTAGCCATCCATCCTTGTGAGTAACAAGAAACATGAAGAACACTCAAGCACCCCCAGAAGTAAGCTTCAAACCTAGTCTCAGTGTGCTAAGTACTTGGATTATTGATGAAGGTAGAATTGATCAAGTAGGAAAGTTCTATGAGAAGTATAGTGAAATTGACAAATCAGAAATCCATGGCAAGATTGTCAAACACATGCTAAAGTTCAAAAAGATAGTCCTAGAACTGAAAACTATGATTCCTAATAATGTGTGGAACATCTTGGAGCTCCTAAAAACACAAGACATTTAAGAAATTCTGAGAATAAGAGAAAATATCTTAGATGAGATTTTTCGAGTATGTTCTCTAGAGGAGAAATCTCTATTACTAGATCTAGTAAAACCACATCTTAGAACCAAGTCAAGGACCCTGCACATAATGGACAAGAACTATGAATTGGTTGCAAAGGAAATAGAGAAAGCCTTTGAAAAGGTCTTCATGAATAGGCACATGTATCTAGCTACTACACCCATAGCTCAAGTACCCAAAAATGATGCAAAAGAGTTAGAAACCATAAATGTTCCATCTACAGGTCCACAAGATTCAATGCATGTAGTTGATGCATCCACAAAGGCAGATAAGTTTGCGCCCATGTCAAAGACATTCAAGGATGACTCAATTTTTATTGATAATGTAAAAGTGACTATGGCGGCCACAGAAATGGATTTGGACAAGTTTGAAGAAGCATTTGTAAGCACACAAGAGGTTGAAACTCTTTTTAGTAACACTCCTCCCAATCAACAAGAAGTATTGATTGAGGATATAACAGATGAAAAAGAAGAAAAGAAAGAAGAAGAAAAAGAAAAGGAAGAAGAAAAACAAAAAGGAAAGGAAGAGGTAAAAGAAAGTGAGAAAATAGATGAACCATCAGTGGAAATGCTAATCAAGGTAAAATAAGAAGTAATGGATAGTACACCTGTCACTCCACTACCGCCAACAACATTGTTGTCAAGTTTGACACCTGACACAACTAATTTGGATTCTTGGGGAGAAGAAGACCTGATCAAGATTAGTGTCTTAGCTATGGATAAGGCCAAGGAGAAACAAGTAATGAGGAATCCCCTATTTGTTGAGTTAGTAAACATATTGAACAACCTGCTACCTTCAGACAAGAAAGTGTCTAAGGTCAGTACAGTTGATGATGTTAGCAACATCCTCACAACCTTTAAGACCAGTTTTGCCAGCTTGGAAGAATCTACATCTCAAATTGCAGAAGAAAAGTACATGAAGAAAAGGCTAAGTGAATTGGTCAGTAACCTCTCACTTGACCTTAGTTCACTCAAAGTTGGACAAGCAACTTTGAAAGAGTTTGCAGCAAAAGGAAGAAAAATCATTGCTGACTGCATGAATCAAGATAAGTTGATAGCCGACCACTACAAGAAGATACAAGAAGTAGAGGCCTTGATTGAAAAGGTGAGGTAGTCAGTAGAAGATTCCTCTACTGATATAAATATGTGCAATAATGTATATCAAGGACAAATTGATAAGATTGAGAAGGCAAAAAAGGAGATGTCAAAGATAAGGGCTACGCAGACTCAACTTAGAAATGCTCTTGCATGCTCACTAGATATACTTAATCAGAATATCAAGGAGATCAATGCCACCATGGTGACATATGATCAAGGTCCTAGCATAGACTTGGAAAATATGGAGAAGCTATAGTATGCTCTATGCACCCATCTCTAGATTGTTAATTTATTGATCACATTTTTGAAGAAAGAGATCCAAAACTTATAGATAGCATATCCGGATGTTCTCTCACTGTAAGTATTTGTAGATACAGTTTTGTAGCACCTTTGTCATTAATGTCAAAGGGGGAGTATGTATAAAATATGTAGTTATATATTATAAGGGAGATACAAGATATAATATAAAGTTTTTTGTATAAGAGAACAGTTAGTAACTATGCCATATTCCTTTGTTGCCATCAATGACAAAGGGGGAGATTGTTGGAAAGTTGACTACACTAGTGTATATTGTAATACCCCAAAAATGGGCTATAAGTTCATTAACCTCCTACATCTACAAATCGAATGAAATCAACATCGAAGTCCTAATCTAAGGCACATCTAAACATCATCGAATCATAATTGATTATCTTAAATTCTGCATTAGGGAATATTCCTAGCAATATTCCTAATTATCTTAATTATCTTTAATTTAATGATTATTTGGTGATAAATCACATTTATCCTAAGTTTAATTAATTGAATATTTTTATATTTAATTAATTAGATTTAATATCTTGCCACTTAATTATGTAATTAAATTTAATTCTATCTATTATTAATTGCATTATTTAATTTTGACAATAAATTCAATATCCTATGAATAATTGATTAAATTTTTATTTAATTAATTAAAGCAAGTTGTCATTATTTAATAATATAGTTTTTAATAAAAGTTTGATTAAATAATTGATTAACCCATAAATCAATTATTTATTATCAAAAATCAGTTAAGTTGAGCATAAATCACTTTATTTATTTAATTAATTCATAATTATTATGCACATTCAAAAGAAACAGTTAAACTCCAAATTAGAAAATCAATGCAAAGTGTTGACTTTTTAGAACTCAACATCTTTTTGGAGTTCAAAAAGCTGATCTAAACTCTAATTTGAGTTAAAAAGCTATTTTTGCATGATTTGCATATTTTTGTGAATTAAATTATCTTTATTATCAGATAACTCAAAAATCAAGCTGAGTTAATCTAAGTGATTTATGGATTTTTTCCATGCACCTCCAAAGCCCTGGATTTCTATAAATTAAAGCCTCATCTCATCTCAAATCATCTCATAATTTTGCAAGCTTACTTTGCCAAAGTCATCTACGAATTGCACAACTATTTTGGAGAATTGGAATTTGGAGAATCAAAGCTTATTGCGAATCAAGGCTATTGTGAGATCAATTTGTTTTTTTTTTACACTCATTTAGATTCATTTTCATATCATTGTTAGATCATTTAGTATATCATAGATCAATTTTCATATTAGCATAGATTCATATCAAGTTTTCATATCATTGCATAGAAAATATCTAAAAAAAAAATAGATTAATTGCATTCATATTTCATATCAGTTTTGCATTCAAATCCTTTGTTTAGGTGTCATCTAGGTCACTAATCTCGATAACAATCTGAGAACATCAATATCACACCTATAAGAAGGCAGTAGATCGCTTGGTTAGATTAGATTTCAATTTTGCACGATTTTGATTTTTGCTAACCTCTAATGTTTTACTAAAGTGTTGTGTCTACAGATCAGGTACAATTTACACACATATTTTTGGTGCCCATTGTGGGGCCCTGAAATGAGCTTCCCTTCATTTCTATCAATCTTCTATCATTTCTCTATCAGAACTCACCTACTGCTACCTATTCTGGTGGTATTCTCAGTAGGATGTTATGTTTCTATCAAAGCTGTCCGTACAACGTGATTTTTAATTTTGGTCCGTACAGTGTTGTACGAGTTTTTTAGATTGTCGTACGAGTTTTTCGGACTATCATTTCATCAGACACCTAGTGTCGTATGATTTTTTTCAGATTATCATTTCATTAGACATCTAGTATCATCTGGGAGCATACCCACTGTCATACGATAGTTGATTTTATCGAGGATCATTTCATCAGGTACCCACTATCGTTTGGAAGCTAGATTGTCATTTCATCAGACACCCAGTGTCGTACAAGTTTCCAGACTATCTTCTAGGAGTGTACCCACTGTCGTACAAGTTTCATACTGTCATCTGGTAATAGACCCACTGTCGTACAAGTTTAGGCATTAGATTTCAATTGTCATTTCATTTTTGCAGGTAGTTTGTCAGATTTGATTTTCAGATTTTGACTAACAGCTAATCTTAACCATTGGAATTCTCTATTTTTGATTGACTCTTGCTGGTTTTGATTGGAAAAAGCGTAAAGTTTGCTAAAATCAGGTAAAAATCTACTAAGTGCATTGTGAGGATCTCAGGTATTCCACTTGTGCTAATAATATTTTGATTTGTGCTTAAAATAAATCTCTCCTGTGTCTAGCTTGGGTGATTCTTTTCATGCTTTTGTTTTACACACTTGCATAATTGATACTAGGTTCTGACCCCTTAAGGATTCATTAAGTAGTCTCAGATACTTGTGATTGATCTTGATTGCTATTTTGGGTTGTTGGACTCGCTAATCTGTCGGCCCCTCATTCCGCCCCGTGATTGCAATCTCAGTGCCATAAAGGGGAGGGGTCTACAGGAGAGAAGCGTTAATTGTTCCACTTGGCAACCCATTTGTGCTTTTAAGAACTCACTTGTTTTCTAAGTTGGGGACTTGTTTTCAGCTTGTGTGAGGTGTTAAGTGTTCCACCTTGTGGACTCATCTCATATTCACTTTAAGTGTTAAGTGTTCCTCTTTCTACTTTTTGGGTACTTTTGGTAGATTTTCTTTTAGAAACATACATCTGTGCTCACATAGTAATTAGGCCCTATGAACACTATTCGTGATTCTTGAGAGATTGGATTCCTAGTGAAATCCTTCTTGATGAAAAAATCCTTGTAGGTAGGGAGGATACTTAGTGCGTTTCACATTCAACTCGGTTAGTGCATCTTCTCTTATTGATCGATACATTCTCTCCCAGGAGAGGTTGATAGATCACATGGGGTTGACATCACAAGCTTTGGTGAATCAAAATTGGTTAGTGTGCCTTCTCTTATTGATTGATACATTCTCTCCCCAGAGAGGTTGATAGATCACGTGGAGTTGACATCATAGACCTTGGCGAAGCAAAACTTTGTCTTAGCATGTCGGATTAATCTGCTTGCTTTGTTTGGGTTAAAAGTGAAAAGGTGTCAAAAACCTTGGATCTGGAGCCAAGTCCCCTTGTGGTATACTATTGTGAGTCACCTTTAGAGAGGGTTAACCATAGCAGACAATCCCTTCACAGGGCAAACTGCGTTGATGGAACCTCAAGCGGTAATAGCCATTATCACCGTGGTAGTGACAGCCGCTATATAAATGTCCTTGTGGAAGAAATCTCCATGGGTATGGTTCATTGTTGGGTTGTCAGATCTCCCTAGCAGCTGCTGAAGATTAAGTTCTTGGATTGTGTCAAAACTTTGGTGCGCCGGGATTGGAGTTCACCCCTTTGGATCATAAAAGTTGTAGAGTCAAACCATTACTAAAAACCCTAGCGAGGCCAAATTTTCATTTTCTAGGGTATATGTGCATTATTGCAAAACATTTTGGAACATACACAATTAGCACTTCTGAGGATTAGAATGAATAAGTCACTTGATTTTTCATGCGCAAGGTTGCTTTTGCCCTTGTTCATTATTTTTAGACATGCTTGAAATTGCTTGCTTGCTATTTTGTATGCTTGTTTATCTATCTGGTTACTGAAAATGAAAAAATCTGTTACAATCTTCAAATCTGGACATTGAAATTTGCAAATAATCCGCATCTGAAAACTCAAAATTTGCAAAATCTAAAGTAAAATCCTTTTCTGGAGTCAAAAGTCATCTCAGGATGTCAGAAAGTCATACGAGTTTCTATCAAGTGTCATTTCATTACTGCCCAACTATCGTATGGTAAGGAACCCAATGTCGTACGAGTCTTTCTGCCAGTCAAATTCAAAAAGTCAAATCCTACTTTGCAACTATCATTTCATTGCCTACCCACTGTCGTATGAGTCTGTAGAGTGTCATTCGGGAAAATTTTTGAGAGTTGTCAGAAAATTGTCAGAATTGCCAGATATTTATCTTTTTCAACCTATTTCTAGAATCTGTCGAACAAATCACTATGTTAGGAATAGAGTAGTAGCTATTGAGAATCAGTACACATGTCTCAAAGAATCAGTACATAAGAGGAAGAAGCTCTAATCACTGCTATGATGAAGCAGCTGCAAGCTATGCAAGTTGAACTTAATAATCTTAAGAAAGAAAAGGAACCTAAAGAGTTCTCCATGGAATCTCTATACTCTTTTCCATTTGATAAAGACTTGTACATGTCACCATGCCCTCAGAAAAAATTTGAGCAATGTGATAACCCTTATGATACCTCTTCCATGGAGAGTGACCCATCTAGCTTTGGAGACTATGATGACTATGATGACAGACAATGTAATGATACCTATGACACCTCTATTCCTAAGAGTCCTCCTCATCACGTGTTCCTGCTTACTACAAATGGGCTGTCACATTGGATAGATCATGATGGTGATCCATATGATTCTAATTTTGAAAGAGATTTTGATGGATTTTGTGGACAATACCTTGATTATGATCCATCTACTACTGTTGAGGACTATAAAATGCATCGTGTTAGCTTGAAGCATCAATATTATAAGAATCCTTCTCCTAAGGACTCTCTTGCTGAAAATAAAGATTATCTTCTCAAGAAAGATCATGTTAATGTTTAACCTTTGTCTGGTGATGGTTCCCTTCCATCCCCTACTTCCTCCAATACTTGTACATTTCCTAAAGCTTCTGAGTCTTTCAAATCTTTCACAGAACCTTCATCTGACACAAGCCCTGATACTTTTCATGCAGTTCCCTATAGTTATCCTCTAGGGCTACCTTTTAAAGAAACTCAAGCTAACCTTCACTTGGCTACAAATACTTTCAATAATGATAAACCTAAAGAGCCTAAGCCTTCATATGCTATAATCCCTACTTCAGCTAGTCCTCCACCATCTCTTCCAAAGTCATCCATACAATCCCAACATGCTTCCTTGTCCTTAGAAGTGGCTCCATGTCAAGAGGACTCTAAAAATGATGAAAAAAAAAATATAAAGAAAGATCAAGATCAAAAACCCTCTATGTCATCCAATCCTTTTCATGATGTCTCTTATCAACTTCAGGGTTCTTTTGTTCTTGCACATCCTTTTTCATGCATTCCACCATGTCTTAAGTCTTATCCTAAGCAAGATCAAGCTACTACTTACACTATTGAGCTTATTGACAATCAAAATAACCTTACTACACTTTCGCTTTCCAAAGATGATACTTCCATTAAGGTTGTTAAAAATGGTGTTGTTCCTTCCAATGTTAAGCCTATTGAAAATCAAGAGAAAAATTATGCGCTTATGCTATCCAAAGATCCTTGTCAAGATCAAAGTCTTCCATCTTCTTATTCTACCACTCCATGTTCACTTCCACTTTCTACTCTTCCTAAGTCTTTGCAAGCTTTGAACAATCCCATCAAAGAAGGTGCTCAAATTCAAGATGTCCATGATTCTATTGAAAATTCAAATGCTCACTCTAAAGATGCTGATATCCTTGGTTGTCATACAGATGCTGATGAACTTCTTGATTATCCTTTTGCATCTTCCACTTCCATCCTTGGACCTCTTCCACCACTACTAAGGGCTTCATGTCTGCCTTCCATCTTGGTTCCTTATGTCCCTTCACTTTCCCCTCCTAACTCTCCTAATTCACCATCCATCTTGGGTCCTTACATCCCTCCATCTCCCATCTTTCCTCAAGATCAACATAGATGTATACCCTTGAATCCTTCTCATCCACCCACCCATCTAAACTAGTCATATCCTCCTTCTTCCACAAGTCCCAAGTCTTTTGGAAGTAACTTGAATGTTCAATACAAGAAAAAGAAGCAATACAAGAATCCATAAAAAAGAGAAGATCACCATGTCTCCTCTAATCGATATGGAAGCATAAAGTCAAAAGAGATATCTAAGAAAAAAACTACAGGACAAGTATGGGTTCCAAAATCCATCATTGAAGATATTCTCTCTAGATCATCAAAAGGAAATAAAAAGCCTATGACTATATGGATTCCAAAGTCTCTCTTGAAAGAGTCTGGTGTTGAACAAAAAGTGAAGTTGACATTCAAGCTTCCAAAGGCTTCCACTTCATCTCCCTTCAAAAATATTCTTCCATTCCACGTGCCTAAACTGCAACCTCTACTATCCATTCACCATATTCCTTCATTCACATTTCCTCCATCCTCTTGCCACCCTTCAAGGTTTGTGTTGATGTTGATCTTACCTTCCTTTCCATCTACCCTTTCATGATCCTTCCATTCATTATCCTTCTACCTTCTATCCTTTTTCCTCATTTTCCTATTCCTCCTATCTTCCAACCTCACTCACTTTACATAAAACCTTATCTTCCATTTTTCTCTTCCATCTTCCTTTCCCTATCAGCATCTTTGAGTATATCATTTTGAATCCTTGGCATATTATGGTTTATCCTTTCAAGGAGCACTATCTAAAAAGCTTTCCTTCTTCCAAAAAAAAATTTAAAAAAAAAATAAAATTTGAAAATGTGCCTTGGTGAAAACTTGGAAACAGGTGCCTTGGTAGCAAAAGTAAAGAGAAATAAATTCATCCTATGGTGAAAACCACTCTCTTGTGGCACCTTGGATAAGTACCATGATGAAAACCTGGCAATCAGGCATCATGTGTAGTTCTTCTACATATTTCATCCATTCCATCTTCTCTTTTTGATCTTGACAAGGTTGACCTATACACGAACATTTGGCTATTTTGTGAGCTATCTTATGATGATCTTGCTTTCATTCCCTTCTTGTTTATCCTTCATGTCTATTTTCCTCCATTCATTTTTGCCTATCGCTATCCTTTTCCCCTTTGGTCTTGATCTAAAAAAAGAAAAGAGAAAGAGTAAAACACGATGTTTTGAAACCTCTTAACATGTCTACTTCTTTGGACTGCATCTTTTCTTGCTCTCGCATTACACTTTTGTGACTTATCCTATGCTAGCCTTTCATTTCTTGTCCCAATGTGCTTTACATGACAATTTTTCCCTAGCTTGGGTATTCTTGAGGAGTTTCCCCTTGAGGATTTCTTCCCTTCATTCTCCTTCATTCTCTTGTCTTCCATCACTTCCACTAGCTTGCCAATCCCTCTTGTTCTCCACCTTGCTAGACATTGGGACTGCATGATATGATCTTACTTGAGAGTTTACAATGGAAAAAGATGCTACCAAGTATACCAAGTATCAGAACAAGTATCAAAACCAATATCAGAACTAGTATCAGAACAAGTATCAGAACACTTACTAGGGCTACACCTTTCACTTTAGTTTATGGGTCTGAAGCAGTACTGCCTATTGAGGTTAAAATCCCATCACTAAGAATCAGAATGCATGCTTTAGTAACTAATGATGACTATAGAGTGTCTAGGTTTCAAGAACTTGAACTACTAGATGAGCACAGATAAGCAGTATATTATCATCTCAGAGTATACCAAAAGAGAATGTCTAGAGGCTACAACAAGAAATTCAGACACAGAGAATTTCAGGTTGGTGATCTAATCTTGAGAGAAAATCTTAAAAATTAATCCCATCGAGAATGCAAGGGGAAGTTTGAACCCAATTGGCTGGGTCCCTTTGTCATCACTGCTACTTTTGGCTCTAGTGCCTATCAACTCTCAATGATTGAAGGAGAACAGCTCCGAGAACCAATCAACATTCTTCATCTGAAGAAATTCTACACCTAAGGCATTCAGTCTATGGTAAAATGTCCTAAAAAAATCTAAAAAATTTGAAAAAGTCCTGAAAAAATAAACATCTTGGTGAAAACCTAGCAATAGGCGCCTTGATGATTCACAAAAAAACCAAAAAATATCAAAAGTACAAAAAAGAAAAAAGAAAAAAAAAAGTGCCTTGGTGAAAACCTAGAAACAGGCGCCTTGGTAGCAAAAATAGAATCTCTGCCAAGATGGTGAAAACCTAGCAAATAGGTGCCACTTGTTTCAAAATGATCCATCTATCAGCACAATCTTGGTCTTTCCCAACTTTAAATTTTGCTTTAGTTTGTACATATCTCCCGGTTTTGTTTTTGCATTTCCAGTTTTCAATCAGTCGGTTTGTACACCAATCAGCTCAAGCATCTGTATCCTATCAATGTTCAAATTTGGGGGCAATCAATGTCATATCCTATGGTCTCTAGTGTATCTTAGATGTATCATGTCCACTCAGAGTCCTTTTGAAGCTTCATTTGAGTCAGTCAAGTCTATCTTGTCTCCAGAAAAGATTTTGCATCTACAACAACATAATCAAACACAAACTAAAAATAATCTATGCTTTTTTACATGCTTTTATCTCCTTGTATGCTTACTGATTCACATTGAGATTTTTGTATATTGTGTCCCTTCGAGCCCTTCAATGATGTCCTTTATAGGATTTAGAGAGTGATGACTGGGGGCATAATATTTTCTTTGTCTTCTACTTGTATGTGAAAATCTAAACAACTTTGGAAATTCTAGATTGAAATGGTGTCTGACTATAAGAGCCTCTATCTTGAATTAGATGGCCATGCGTACCTTGACCATTGATACCCATAAAATTTAAGGAATTTTGATCTAACTATTGTCTTTTTGAGTGAGTTTTTTCTCCTAGTGTGAAACGCGATCTTACCTAAGGATGTGAACGCTAAAGGGTCACTACGGGTAATTCACACTAGATTTAGAATGATCTCTTGACTGTTTGATGTGTATGTTAAATGCAAATTGCTATATCAAAATGGACATGATACTCAGGTCATCTTGGTGCTTGTGCCTTGGTGCTTGTATCTAATCTGACATTCTGAAAATAAAACCAATATTTATATGTCCATGGTTGTTTGACCAGTGGGTGTTGTATTGGTTCTTGAGCGTTACAAATCAATATTCATATGTCTATGGTTTCATGGCTAGTGGGCATTGTATTGATTTATCTGGTTACCTAAAAGTTCAATGATGATAACAAATTGACACATGATCAATGAGTAGGTCCTAGGTCCTAGGGTTGCATTATCATCCTGCATGTTTCTTTGCATTTTTGCACTTTGCATGATCTCACAAATTGCTTGAACACTTAAAAGATTCTTCAATTGCATCTTCAAGCTTAACAAGAGATGAATCTCATACGAAGGTTCCTCCAACGAAACAACAAGTAGAATCCTTTTTTGGGATCAAAATTGAAATTTGAGATCGTTTATTATGTCAAAATCGTGATTTAAAATTTTGGGCCTAGGACGGTCTACTGCTTGCATAATTGACCTTCAATCATCACAGAAATCTAGTATTCAACTTAACTGATTATCTTACATCAAACTATCAAAATTTCAACTTGGTCAACCATGGTCAACTCATGGTCAAACCTAGTCAAATTTGGTCTTCTGGACCTCTAAACGATGCAGAATACATTCTTGGACGTGTTTAACCACTTCTCAAATCAATTAACATGCTTCTGAACTCTCAACGCTGACTTTTCTTGTCAGATTTCAATTTTAATCCCAAAGGGGGCATGGTATTGCATATCATTCAAAGTCTGTAATCTAATTTGAAATCATATCTTTATGGAAATCATATCTTCCTCAGTAATCAAGACAACAACCACGTCTAGTTACCGATTCATCAAAAAAAGACCTCATCGCTCAGGGAAAATCTATCATCACTTGGGGCATATCAGATTCATGAAGATCCATATCAATCTGGTATTCTCCTAATCTTGTAAACTATATCAATTTTTGCAACCATCAGATCATAGTGTTCTTTCCTTGGTTCTTCAGCAATTGAAGGATTCAGATGTGATACCTGCTAGTTCTGCTAAGACAATCGAGTCTAGAACTGGTCACTCACTTCTTTGCAATCCTAAGGTTTGGAATCAGGTGTTTTGACACTTTTTCACAATCATAGGTTCATTTGATGCTACAATGAACATTATCTTTGGTCATTCAGGACCTATTATTTTTATATCAAATCAATATCAATCAGCTTGTCTCATATCAATTATCAATTTCGAATCCGTTTCATATCTCTATCAAACACAGACTGTCTTTGAACCACTGTGCTTCACATAGTAATTCAAAAAGGGGCAAAATGTAATACCCAAAAAATGGGCTATAAGCTCATTAACCTCCTACATCTACAAATCGAACGAAATCAACATCAAAGTCCTAATCTAAGGCACATCTAAACATCATCGAATCATAATTGATTATCTTAAATTCTGCATCGGAGAATATTCCTAGCAATATTCCTAATTATCTTAATTATCTTTAATTTAATGATTATTTGGCGATAAATCACATTTATCCTAAGTTTGATTAATTGAATATTTTCATATTTAATTAATTAGATTTAATATCTTGTCACTTAATTGGGTAATTAAATTTAATTCTATCTATTATTAATTGTATTATTTAATTTTGACAATAAATCCAATATCCTATGAATAATTGATTAAATTTTTATTTAATTAATTAAAGAAAGTTGTCATTATTTAATAATATAATTTTTAATAAAAGTTTGATTAAATAATTGATTAACCCATAAATTAATTAATTATTTTCAAAAATCAGTTAAGTTGAGCATAAATCACTTTATTTATTTAATTAATTCATAATTATTATGCACATTCAAAAGAAACAGTTAAACTCCAAATTAGAAAATCAATGCAAAGTATTGACTTTTTAGAACTCAACATCCTTTTGGAGTTCAAAAAGCTGATCTAAACTCTAATTTGAGTTAAAAAGCTATTTTTGTATGATTTGCATATTTTTGTGAATTAAATTATCTTTATTATCAGATAACTCAAAAATCAAGCTGAGTTAATCTGAGTGATTTATGGCTTTTTTCCATGCACCTCCAAAGCCCTGGATTTCTATAAATTAAAGCCTCATCTCATCTCAAATCATCTCATAATTTTGCAAGCTTACTTTGCCAAAGTCGTCTACGAATTACACAACTATTTTGGAGAATTGAAATTTGGAGAATCAAAGCTTATTGCGAATCAAAGCTATTGTTTTAGATTCATTTTCATATCATTGTTAGATCATTTAGCATATCATAGATCAATTTTCATATTAGCATAGATTCATATCAAGTTTTCATATCATTGCATAGAAAATATCTTAAAAAAAATAGATTAATTGCATTCATATTTCATATCAATTTTGCATTTAATCCTTCGTTTAGGTGTTGTCTAGGTCACTGATCTTGATAACAATTTGAGAACATCAATATCACACCTATTAGAAGGTAGTAGATTACTTGGTTAGATTAGATTTTAATTTTGCACGATTTTGATTTTTGCTAACCTCTAATGTTTTACTGAAGTGTGTTGGAAATATTCAGGAATTAACCGAGTTACTGAGAGGGGAGGGGTGAATCAGTAACTCCAAATTTTCTTACAATTTTAGATGTATTAACATGTAATTCACTTTAACCTCTTGCATACAGAAAGCATGAAACTTAAAAGCATTCACAATAATGACACATAGATTTGGTTACCCAGAAACCTTCCAAAAGAAAGTAAAACTGGGGTGGGGATGAAACCCACAAAGCTTTAATACTGCAGAATAAAGTTGGCCAGTTAAGGCTTACAATTTGATCACTTCTGATGATCTGCCCTGTTAGGAGCAATAAGGATTGCTAAATCCACCCTGTTAAAGGATTTACAAACATACAATGAAGTATGCACTCGGTAAAGAGATTTTACAAAAGACTGTTAAGTCTACCCGGTTAAAGGATTTAGTACTGATTCACCTGTTAGAATGAAACAGTAGATCTCTGGCTTTGCAACTGGATTGCTGATTGAGATTCGCTGATGTACTGATCACCTTCTGTGATGAATTTTTTTTCTTTGCTGTTCCTTATACTTCTGAAGCCTTCTGTAATTCGCTTATCTCTGCCTTTCTTTTTCTTTCACATATGTTTCATACTACATACATCTTTTCATTTTTACAACATTGTTTATATACAAGTCTTAAACAATTAATTACAATTACAATTACACAGTCAGCTTGACAAATAAACATAAGTGCTACTAAGTCGGCCCAAGTATGGTTACTCGGTTCCTGCAAACTGACTCGGTGACTTTCTGATACTCGGCGTCCACTGCATTACTCGGCATTGTCATGCACTCGGTAGAAGTGAAGGCACGGTTCATATTGATCACTCGGTAGGTTTTGAACTCGGCAAATACTGGTGACTCGGTAGACATGATGTTACTTGGTTTACATTGTCATGTTCGGTTTGTACTAACTTCCTCGGTTTGCACTGTTTGCTCGGTTTGCACTGTCTGCTCGGTTTGCACTGTTTGCTTGGTTTGCACTGTCTGCTCGGTTTGCACTGTCTGCTCGGTTTGCACTGTGAACGCAAATAAGTGTTGTCACTAGTGGCAATTCTGCTTAATGCCAACAATCTCCCCCTTTGGCATTAGTGACAAAAACACTTATTGGCCAAAACTTATATACATGAATCATGCTGAGTCTTATTTTGATTTTTCAAAAATTTGTCTTTGATAAAGGGCTTTATACATTGTCTCCCCCTTTCAATGTGCTAACTATTTATATACAAATCTTTTTCTATACATATCTCTCCTTCTATACATATCTCTCCTTCTATACATATCTCCCCCTTTTTGACGATAATGCGAAAGGTGCATATACAAGTTATTTACAGAGAGAATCCAAAATTTGATAGAAAAATAGAATGTACCTTCATTATTAGTGCCAGGGTTCTGTCCCAACTTTCTTGCAGAATCTTACATGTTTGTATAGAAATTTGGACTTCTGCAGAGAGTTCAATCATGTGATCTGCTATAGAGAACTGATTGTCATGAATCAATATTTTGGAATGTTCAATGTGCTTATACATTGTATTCATGATGGGAAGGATCATGTGTTGGATGTCTAGCAGTGTGGACCAGATCCTTGTGTCTTCTTTCAGTAGATCAGACTGCATATTAGATAGGTGTGAGATTTTCATGTGATGAGCAGAGCTTGAATGTTGGTTCAAGTTGCAGCTTCTGTATGCTAATCTTCATATCCTCATCCATTTTATTCATTTTATCCTTAACATCCTTTGTGAACTCGGCAATATTGCACAATCTGGCCAAAAGAGAGGTAGCATTCGAATAGATAGATTCAATGTTAGACAAAACTGAAGACAATTCCACTTGGTTAATAGCTATGTGCTGAGCAATGTGCTCAAGCACTTTATTGTTGAATCTCTTCTCAGCTCTTTCAACTAACTTTTCTGTCCCGGATGAATCCTCATTGTATTTCTCAACTGCTTCTGCTAACTGTAACAAAATATGTTGGGAGGAGTCTACTTTAATGCCTAATGCATCAGACAAAATGTCCTTAGCATCCTTGATGATTTGATACTCCTTGTCTCTCTCCTCTTTAAGTTTATTTTGTTTTGCTTTCCTTTGGAGGATCTCACCTATATTTTGCATTTGGTCCGCTGAGAGATTTGCAAAATCTAATGTAGGAATTTCTATCTCTTCATCTAGGTCTATATCCTCTACTATATTCTTACCCAAAAATTTTATACTCGGTAGAGCCTTAGGCTTATCTGTACTTAATGCTTTGGTAGTGGTGACAGTAGATAAAGTAGGGCTGGCTATGGATACTGGCATAATTTCTACTGGAGAACTTAAAATATTTACACTTGAAGATTCAAAAACTGGAAAACTTACTGCTGGAAAACTTGATGGTGCAAGAGACTGCAGCTCGGTAGAAGAAATGGTAGCTGCCTCTGATGTTGCTAGGGATGATTGGACAAATGTGGAAGTTGTCACAACCATGCTTGAAGGTGTCTCCGGGCTGGATGTAGAAACTTTCACTGGAGAGGTAGGAAGGGATGCAATGACTTCTGCTGCTATCCTCACAGTATCATCTACCTCAGTGTCTTCTTCTTGTTCATCACTGTCATCTTCAATATCTTTTATTATGACTGTTTCAATACTCGGTTGGTGAAGGTGGTATATGTTCTTCCATGTAGCATTTGCAGCCTTCACAACCGATTCAATATTGTTGATCAAAATCAAACAAGTATTGAACTTCAATGTCATCTTATTTTCATTTTCTTTTAATGCCTTCTTTACTTCATCATTTTTCAAGCTCGGCATCAACTGTCTCAGGTTTTGATCAAATATGTCTATCACAGTTTGCCTTGCATTGCTCCATCTCATTTTTATTGGATTCAATAGAACTGTTGGAACCTGTGGGGTAATTTCTTCAGGAGAGTATTTCCACTTTCCCATCTTCTCAATAACAGCATCTTCTATTTCCTTCTGTTCTGCTTCCGATCTGGTTTCATATCTTAAGGATTTTATGTTACTTACTCTAGATCCTGATCCATCTCTAAAGAGTTTGAGCTTTTCTTGAAGGTTTAGAGGAGGCCTTTTGAATACTATGTCTTTATCTGCCTTTTCTGCCTTGTCTGCCTTGCCTCTTGTATTTCTTCTTGTAAATACAGCAGTAGGAGGCTTAGGTGCCTTAGTAATAAATACCTTTCCTTTCTTCTTTGCAGGTTCTGGTTCCTCTGTTTTCTCATCCTTTTCCTCTTCTTCTTCATCTTTTTCTTCTTTGTCCTCGGTTATCATCTGCATTTTGGCTATCCTCTTCTTTCCTTTGTTTACCGCCTGTGGAAGCTTTATGCTTAGTTCAATTCTCACATTAGCTTCATCATATGTTCCAAAATATGGAGCTTTGGGATTGACAGGATGATTAAGAAGAGCTTCAATGATATCCTTGGTTTCATCAATATTTACCTCATAAGGAAGAGGTTTTACATATACAGTCCTTGGTTTAACTACTTGAATATATACATTATCACAATCCACCATAAAACAAATGTCGTCTTTGTAATCTTCCACCAACTTCTGTGGAATCTAGAATCTGTCATTCATTTTCTCTTTGAAAGACTCAAAATAATTGTCCATGATGCTTTCAAAGTTTTCACCCATTTCTAAGATGTATTCATTTATTTCATAGAGGACTGGCACATCTTTTCTCCATACAACTTTTCCTTTAGAAGGGAAGAATTTTAGAACATAGAAGAATAAACAGACTAATAAGGATCCAAACTTACATGGATTGTTCTTGGAAGTTTTAATGCTTTCCATGTTTTTGTTAAACTGTTTTAACAATAAGTCTACTAGGTCAAATGTTAAGTTATTCTTGACAACTTTGTATGCTAGGTCAATAGCTTCACAGGAGATGCTATTCTGTCGACTAGAACTGTAAATCTTGTGGGCAATGATGTGTGTGCCAAACTTCAGTTCAGCGTCGGTAATGCTGCTAACTTTCATGCCTCTACCGTCCCACTCGGCTAGGGTTTTCTTCTCTAGTTCCGTCCGACCTAGGGTTTTGGTAGTTTTAGCTTTGTTCAACATAGGAAGACCGGTGACTTGATGAATCATCTTCTTTGTAATCTCAATAGGTTGCTCAAGCCAAATCTTGCCATCATGTACTCGGCTGAGAATGTACCTAACCCATTTATCTCAAAAGTTTTGAGGTAGATGTGCAATGTGAACTAAACCTTTATCTTCCAGATGTTTGTTCTCGGGTTTCAGAATACCATCCACACATAGTTCCTCATGCACAATATCTAGTTCTAGGTTCCCCATTTCATGAATTGAACAGTTAAAATGATTGCGGATATCGTTAATAAGTAGTACCTTAGGAGGAATCTGAGATTGAGCTCCATTCGAATCTAGGGCTGCTGCAATTGCGAGCACGATCTTGAAATCTGGTGCTTTCCACTCCCCTTGGACTAACATATCAGATCCTTTCTTCGCTGAAGTGCTGGATGATGCCATGGTAGCTCACAGAAAATTCCTTTCGCAAAAGTATTGAATCGCTGGGTTGCTCTTGAAATTTTCTGCTCTCAAAGTGCTAAAGGTTCGCGGTGAAGAATGAGTTTGATTACTTGCTTTTTGTTTACAACTCTATCATTAATGCTCATTTCAAATTAGGGTATGAATTCTAACAGACTGTCACCCACTAAGAATTAATTTCTCGGTAAAGACTTCGCAACTCGGTGAACTCAGGAATTCATATTGCTCTGACCTCACTCGGTAAAGACTGATACCGACCTTGCTCGGTGAAGACTGATACCAACCTTGCTCGGTGAAGACTGATATCGACCTTGCTCGGTGAAGACTGATACCGACCTCCCTGTGATCTTACTACATCTTACATGCTGATTTAGATCTTTCTTTTAATTCGGTTCTGGAACTGCTTGAAATTGGTCTATGAGAATACAGTTCCAGTGCTTTCTTGGAAATTTAGTTTGTGTCGGTAGAGCCATCCATTCCATTACTTGGAGTGGATTGCTCGGTAGCTTTAGGAATCCATTTTTGTCTCACCTGTTTCCTGACCTTAATTGCTTCATTCTTCTTTCCATCTTCAACTTCATTAGCATTCATGCAGTTTCTGGCTATGTGACCGAATTTAGTGCATTTGAAGCATCTTACGGTAGTATCTCTTTTCCTTAGATGATGTTTTATGCAATTCATGCCAATGTGTCCATATTCTCCACAGTAATGACATCTACACCAGGTGTTGTAGTCCCATCCCAACATTGCTTTCATAATTTGTTCTGCTGGATTAAATGTCTTGGATCTGCACTCGGATGCCTTGTGACCTTGTTTGTTGCACTTGTGACAATTACCTCTGAATCTAGGTTTTTCCCTACATTCATTTGCCTTGTGACCAGGTTGATTGCAGTTGTAACATTTTCCATTGAATTCTGCTTTTTCATTATTCCAACATTTATTTGAAGTATGTCCTATTTTACCACAATGATTACAAGTAGGTTTTTGATTTCTTTGAGTACCTTGTTTAGAGGATTCGCCTTCTCCTTTGTATCCAAGTCCTGCTTTTCCTTTTTGCCTATGAAGATTTCATTCATACAGTTGATTCAAGTCTTCTTGACTTTTCAGCATTCCTTCATTGATTTGTTTTTCAGCGTTTAGGTCATCCACCAATCTTAGATTGATTTCCTTTTCAGATCTTAGTTCTTCTCTTGTGCTTTCTATTTCTGATCTTAGATTCAGAATTTCCTCATTTGAATGAGAGATCTGATAATTAGGTTTTCTAGCTGAAGGGTTTTATTTTGGACTTCAATGTTTCTTCCATCTAATTCATCTTTCAACTTGTTTCTTTGTTCCAAGATCTCACAGAATCTTGTAGAGTGTAGTTCTTGTTCTCTTTTCAATTTTCTCACTTCTTCCTGCAGAGACCCATTCTTTTCTAGGAGTTCTTTGACAGCATTGTTTGCTTCATCTGAGTTATTTGAGGGAAGAAGATCTTCAATCTTTTCTTCAATGTAATTCTGATCATTCATCTGATTTGCAAGTTCCTTCCTTCTTCTTAGGGATTGGGAAAGATGTTCCTTTGCTTCTTTGAGTTTAGCTATGGCCATTTCCAGATCTAGCTTTTCATTTTCAATCACCTTGTTCAGTTTGAATACCTCCATTGTCCTGGATCTTTGCTCAAGCTAGTTAAGCTTTATCTTGAGAACCAATGCTGCTCTGATACCAATTGTTGGAAATATTCAGGAATTAACCGAGTTACTAAGAGGGGAGGGGTGAATCAGTAACTCCAAATTTTCTTACAATTTTAGATGTATTAACATGTAATTCACTTTAACCTCTTGCATACAGAAAGCATGAAACTTAAAAGCATTCACAATAATGACACATAGATTTGGTTACCCAGAAACCTTCCAAAAGAAAGTAAAACTGGGGTGGGGATGAAACCCACAAAGCTTTAATACTGCAGAATAAAGATGGCCGGTTAAGGCTTACAATTTGATCACTTCTGATGATCTGCCCTGTTAGGAGCAATAAGGATTGCTAAATCCACCCTGTTAAAGGATTTACAAACATACAATGAAGTATGCACTCGGTAAAGAGATTTTACAAAAGACCGTTAAGTCTACCCGGTTAAAGGATTTAGTATTGATTCACCTGTTAGAATGAAACAATAGATCTCTAGCTTTGCAACTGGATTGCTGATTGAGATTCGCTGATGAACTGATCACCTTTTGTGATGAATTTTTTTTCTTTTCTGTTCCTTATACTTCTGAAGCCTTCTGTAATTCGCTTATCTCTGCCTTTCTTTTTCTTTCACATATGTTTCATACTACATACATCTTTTCATTTTTACAACATTGTTTATATACAAGTCTTAAACAATTAATTACAATTACAATTACACAGTCGGCTTGACAAATAAACATAAGTGCTACTAAGTCAGCCCAAGTATGGTTACTCGGTTCCTGCAAACTAACTCGGTGACTTTCTGATACTCGGCGTCCACTGCATTACTCGGCATCGTCATGCACTCGGTAGAAGTGAAGGCACAGTTCATACTGATCACTCGGTAGGTTTTGAACTCGGTAAATACTGGTGACTCGGTAGACATGATGTTACTCGGTTTACATTGTCCTATTCGATTTGTACTAACTTCCTCGGTTTGCACTGTTTGCTCGGTTTGCACTGTTTGCTCGGTTTGCACTATCTGCTCGGTTTGCACTGTTTGCTCAGTTTGCACTGTCTGCTTGGTTTGCACTGTCTGCTCAGTTTGCACTGTCTACTCGGTTTGCACTGTCTGCTCAGTTTGTACTGTGAACGCAAATAAGTGTTGTCACTAGTGGCAATTCTGCTTAATGCCAATAAAGTGTTGTGTCTACAGATTAGGTACAATTTACACACACACATATATGACTAGATATAGTGTTTTCATTATGGCAACAAAGTCATATAGTGTTTTGGAGTCAGCGCACTTGATGAGAAGATCAAAAATTGGCTAAGTGTTGAAGACTGGACAGTGTACAAAGTACCTGAAGCTCAGAGCATTAGTGTACATGCATATGACCTAGTTATGGTATGCACCCTATAAGAAGATAAGTTGGTTAGAGTCTATTCATGCTTAGTCTATGAGCACATGATCAAATATGCAGGTATGACAAAGTTACAGATAGTTGAAGTTACATAGCCGGTGTGTGCCAGAGAAGAATAGAGTAAGCAACGGACTGTTGGCATTTTGATTTGTGGTTATATTATTATGTTGTAAAGGCCATGTGCCTATTGTAATTAGGTTGATGACATATAATTATTTTTGTTTGTAAACATGCTTGAGCCAATTCAATTGGAAGCATTGTATGTAATCAGTTAAAGCACCAACTTAGTTATTTGTTTTGTATGCGCATATAAATATGAGATGTGCCCATTGCAATTAATACTAGAGTTGTTATAGATTTGAGATAAGCAGAGCAGGAGTATGCAAAGAGTTGATAAGATGTATTAGATCTTTGCAAGAGGTCAAAGCATCAACACATCAAAGGAACTGATCAGACAAGCAGTGTCACAGTGACAGTTCATTCAATAGATATAGTGTGTAACTGAGATCAAAAGGTTGCAGCCTTCACCACTTGAGCAGTGAACTCTAGGATAGTGCGTCCACACCCCTAACAGGGTTTATTGTAAAAGAATCCTAATAGGGTCTGACCCTTGACAAGGTCTACTATACTAAACATATTGTAAAGAAGCTCCTAACAGGGTTAAGGATCTTCTAACAAGGATCATAAAACACTAGTACAGAATATTAGTGGGTGTCAATTCTGACCAGGGTTTTTACCTATTTAGATTTCCTCATAACCATATTGGTGTTATGTGTTGATTTCATGTTTCATGTTTATGTGGATGTTCATTTTAGTATTTAAGTATTCAAGTTTATTTTAAGATTAAGTAAAAAGATAAATTACAGTAAACACTAATTTACCCCCCCTCTCAGTGTTCCCATTCATAACACATTCATCTTGTTCTGTCTTTACAAGAGGTATACCAAAATATTTAAACCTCTACGACATCATTCAAAGTTTTATGACAAGATATTCAACATGGAAACATGAAATTTTTCTATGTCATTCTTCCCTTCTTACTAGTGCTCAAACACTTAATAGGGAACAAAAAACTTCACAACTGATCTTATGGAAACACACATAAAGATAAAAAATACCTGGAAGTGTTGTAGTTGAAATTCAACTTGTTGAATGGAAAGCCTTTGAATCTAAAGCTTTCTTTGCTGAAAAATTTGTATAGTCACCACCTCCTTGAAGAGGACAAACACCTTAACTAATGGAAACTCCTTTGTATCTCTTTCCATCAACAAAAAAAACTTCAACATGGTATAGAAACTATTTATCAAGACTGAAAATATATCATTATATGCACTGATCAAACAAAGAACTCAGAGTCGCCACTCACAACTTAGTGAGATGATTTGAAAATTTGAAAATTGACTCATATACACTTCAATGGAAAACACTAGATAGATAAATAAGCCAGCCAGGAGTCTAGCTCTACTCGTACTCACATTATTTATAACTGATTTATAACAATTCCCTAGCAGAGTCACCATTTTGTTGGTGACTCAGATCGGCTGAATCAATTTGGGTAGTAAGATATTGAAAGTTTGTAATATAACTAGAGATTCTTAACTAATTTATTCTTTTATTATGTTCTCTTCCTCAGTGGAGTCACCATTTTGTTGGTTCCTGGAATGGATTTTACACTTTATGAGATACCAATATACCTAAGACTAATTTTGAGGAAGGGTTAATTCTAAATATAAGGGAAATCTGTAGGTAACTGGACCAACTATAGGGACAAGACTCCCCTCTTCACTTCTGGCTCTGCAGAACCAAGGCATGTGCACCAAATCTAGTGACATATAACACTTTTACCACTTTAAACTGGATTCAACAAATTAGATAATAGAAAGAAAGTACTAAATGATAACCAGTCATTCATTGACTCTCCATTGCTATGAAATAACAGAGGCCTAAATACATAAAACTAAAAGGATTGAAAGGATTTGATTTAACTTTTGTAGAATACAACACATTCCAACCAGACATACATCAACATAGAGTTTACTTGTTTCAAATTAATGCCTTATCCGTTGGGCAAATCATCTAGTGCACTGTAGAATATGAAGACTGATTACTATTACTTCACCATAGATCCAAGTCATAAATACAAATACCCAGAACCATACTGCTTACAAAAATCCCTGTGCAAACCCCACGGATTTGTGTATCATCTAGAGCATAATTTAATCTGATTAAAACTAGAATCGAAGACAGATAACACATGCATAGATAAACTCCATATAAAGAATCAGAACATTCAAAACGCACAAAACTTGACATAGATGGAGTGAAATGGAACTGAAAACTTGAATTAAGAATGAGGATCTAAGCCTCTACATACACCTTGCTTGAAGATTCAAAGCCACTTGACACAATATGCAAAATATTTGTAACTTTTAACTCTGTTTTGATACAAATTAGACAAAACATGCCCTACTCCTTGATTGAAGGTTCAGGATGCAACCTATTGAACCAAAAAACCAGCAGCCTCTGTAAATGGTCTTAGAAATCCTTATATAGGATTGCAAAAAGCTTAGGATGATTTAGAGATCTTTTAGGGAAACACAGTTAACCCTAAGACTATCAAAAATATCTCAAACAAATCTGTTACAATTTTAATCTAGAACATATCTTTGCAAAATATAGATTCCTTACCCAAATCTAATCCTGAAATACATAGTCCATTACTTCACTTACCAACTTGGTCAAATCTGAAAACAACCACCACCATTGCATTCCTCATCTTCTCCCATTTTCAAAAACATATCATGCTCATATATTCTGATACAAAATGAGCCTCCAAACATTACTTTCCGTGAGCAGATAGTCACCATTTAAATTTTCAAAATTCTCCATATGGTTCAAACTATATTATTTGTTTTATTTATTCTATGAAAATTTTGAATTTTGAGGTGGGCCCCATATGCCATGTGGCACCACCTAATTGGTTTGACCAGCCACCTCATTGCCCTACTGTACTGTACACAACCCTTTGCCACATGTTGATCATCGGTTGGCCTATCTCGCTGATCGAGCATTAGACTACATCATCTCACCACATCATCAGGTCACCACATGTCACCATGTCACTGCCCCGCAGAGATATGTCCTGAGCATCTTCCTCTCTTTGGAATAGCGCAAGCCATCAGATTTGGCATGCATCCCAAGGCATTGGATTTGCACACTTCATCAAAATTTTCTTACCTGCACGTGTGCGACCAGCTCCGCCAAGTCATCATCCACGTCAACAGCCCTCCAACTAGTCATCAATACTTGGACACCTCTTTACTGTGCATTCTTCCTTATAAATAACTTGTTTCCCTTCTTCATGGTGAATGTGGGATTAAATCACAATAGATTTATAATAATTTTCCTTTCAAAAGTTAACTTAATGGGTGCCCAACTAGCCGGCCCCACACAAATCTAAGAGGCCCACACACATACCTCTTCCTTTCTCTTCTCTTTACACTATATTGGAGTGCTGTTTGTTTTAAATATTTCATTGTTGTGTAGCAACGTGAATGTGGGATTAAAGCCCCAAATGCACAGTCCCATATTCTGGCCGCCCAGACATTTTCTTACATTTTATTCTGCAAACCCCCTCTTTATTTGTTTTTGTTTGAGCACTACGTGCATCCCCAAAACCTGCAATGTATTTCCTTGGTTTACACAACACCATGCTCATTTGATGCGCCAAGTTTATTGTCAAATGTTGCAGCCTTCATTTGGAATTTGCAGCCTCTGTGAAATACTTGGTACGCATAGCCAACAATTCCTTATGCGGGGCTTATATAATACTCTCTTGGCTTTTCTATATTGTGTGCTGGCAGCTCTCATTCACATTCACTTACCTTTTGTTTTGGATTTAGTGTGTTGGCTATTCACCTCAAACTTTACGCTGGCTCTATTTTATGTGTGAATCCTTTTACTTTTATGCTACCTATAGTAACTCCTCTCACAACATTTCTCTATTTTGTGCATTCTTTCTTATGCTGGCTCATATTTTGCCTTGCGTGAGCTGTGTTTCCCCATATTTCTTTGGACCTATGAATGCAAAGCATGGAGCACACAAGCTTCCCATTCCTTCCCTATGTGCTGCAAACAACACTCTTTATGGAGGCTCACACAACCCCTTTAAAACTCACAGCCCCCTTTGTTAAGGCAGCATCCATTCATTCCAAGTTTGGTGCATGGGATATCATGGGAAGAGCCTATGTAGACCCCTGAACACCCTAAAAACATATCTTAGATTGAAGCCCATATAGCCCCAACTCATTCAATCAAAAACATACTTTAAGGCCTCATTTGTTTGCTAGAATTGGGGTGGAATTGGTAGCGGGACTTTCACTTTTTTAGCAAATCCGTCGTTTGGAACATATATTTGCAATTTGGGTTTCCTCACTCAAAATCTAGTTTAGGCCCTAAAATGGGTGGCACCATCTTCCCTCCCAATAGGTGGAATCTGAAATCAAATTCTGGTTTTGAATTTTGTGAGACCCATTTAATTAGGCGTCGGGTCTATGAATCTTCTCATTAAAAGATCTAAGAATTTTAGACTCCAACACTACAAATTTTCAAATAAATTTGCATTAGTTGGAAATATTGTAAATGATAGGTAGGTTGGATGGAGTGTTACTGCTCGTATTCGACATTAATCTTTTTAGTGGAGGAATGAGCGATGTGAGAAAATGCATCTACAGACAAATGGAAAGTTGCATCACCATTAGGGCATCCAGAGGAAGAGCAATAGTCCAGAATCTTCACAACGAGTGATCTCTTTCTACATGGATTAACTCGTGCATTACTTGTTCTGCTCAGAGAACAAATTCTATATGTTGTGAGCCCCATTTAATTTGACGACACATAATTTATATGAATGATATGTAGTTGGAAATATGTATCTAATGCCAAACCCCATGTCATTTAGTATTGAATGGTATTTGAAATAGGAATTCTCAATTCTAATTCTAATATCAACATTGACAAGCAAACCCAGAAGATGGATTGTCTCAGTCATCTTCCGAGTCAATCAAACAGTCCAAACTATCTTCCAAATACACAAAACTAGAATTTCAAAACCTGATTTTGAGATAATCAAGTTTTGAATCAAATTCCAATTCTGCAAACAAACGGGGCCTAAAGGAAGTGTGCATTAATGAAAACACACAACACTTGGGTGAAGTGAAAATGGAGTGCACACATTTTAGATTTGTGCACCCGCCAAATTGAAACATCCATATAAAATGGTGTGTCCATCATTGTTAAAAGAAAAGCCGACAAAAAAATTTTTTGTAGCCTTCATGAAATGCTTAATGTGTATTGCCAACAACACAAAGAAAAAATGACATGCCTTTTAATTATAGTTGGAAGAAAATAGAGTAATCCCACTACGCAAAAATCGAGAAGCCTAGAGCCACAAAAACTTTAAAAAGTTTATGATAATTTGAATAATCAACTGGGTCATCTCTAGATTTCAAGTAACCCATAAGATTTTAGTACTTCCTTTGTAAAATGGCCTATTTTGGCTTGTTTGACAAATGCAAAATAATCACTACAAACTACCTCAGAAGGAGATGGTTTAAAAATATCAAAAGATGAGTTGAGGGTGAGCCACTGAATCTGGTAGAAGAATCATCTAAAAAGATTATAATAAAACAACCACCAACTGGAGACAAGCATCTATTCAAAATCTCTGAATTTTGGAAAATGGTTACTTTGCCAAGTTATTCTATCCACACTTTTTAACATTATAAACACATTTTTACCTGATCTTGCAATCCAATCAAATGAAACCCTCATGCTCTGAAACCCTGGATGATTGATCTCCATTATATGTATAAAACAAGGCTTTAATTAGTTTTACTGAATGATCAACTAGCTATCAAGAAATAATCTTTGAAGTCGACCACTTGGAACATCCTGCATTGAAACATAGTGAAACTGTAGAAGTTGCATTCGGAACTGTCTGAAGAAATGGGTCAAATGGATTGGTCATGATTTGAAACTCATTAGGGGGAATCACTTCCATGTCTATATTATAAATCAACCTTCAATTCATCCTGACCACTTACTAGATATAATTTGCATGACCTCAAAGTAGGCTACTTCAAAACTACATTCCCACATTCAGGAAAACAAAATAAAATACAATCAGAAGTGCCCTGGTAAACTGATCATACAAACCTTTAGGAATCTAAAAATGGGCACGGAGACATACTCTCATTCCTACAATATGACACAACATTTCTTTCATCATTACTATCATCCAGGCATCAGATACAACCCTCCGAAGTAGGCCCTTTAGTAAAAATCGAATAGGCAGATTTGTAGAATGCCCTTGAAATGGGTACCTTCAAAACTTGTCTGAACTGGATTCTAGAAGTTGTAACCAATTGCATATGCTTAATGAAAGGCAAGGAACACATGTCCTAAGCACCATCCCATGAAAATCATCAGACCTATCTTTGTATGCTCTTGAACTTTGGTCTTTTAAACTGTTCTTTGAAGGGCACAAACTTTGCCTTAGGAAAATTCTCTGATTATGGGCTAAAAAACTATCTGGATTTTTAGAGTACCAATAGTATACCTATTCAATCTACCATCATCTATATCTTGTCTATCATACTTCCATGGTCTACCCAACAAGATGTGACAAAAATCCATCAACATAATATCACAAAGAACTTCATCATGATAGTTTCCAATCTTAAATTTCACAAGGCATTATTCACTTACCAAGAGTTTATGTTCATCCTTTATCCAATAAATATGATATGACTTAGGGTGCTTCATCCTCGGTAACTGTAACTTTGAAACCAACTCTTTTGATGCCAAATTCTTTCAACTTCCATAGTTAATGATCACCTTGCAACACTTTCTAGCAACTTTACATCTGGTTTTTAATAAGCCTCTCCTCAGAGGGTCCTTTTTAGCTCCTTCATTCTACAAATCTCTCCTAATCAAATTTTCACCATCTTTTGGTTGGTTCATTGAATCAGGTAAATCTTCCAACACAAGTGCAATCCAGCTACTATTACCAACCTTCTTACATTTAAATGCCCTATGTCCTTCTTCACCACACTTGAAACAAGTGACCTTAATCTAGGTTATGTATTCTCTCCTATGATCATTACCTCTAGGGTAACTACCTCTTTTGTAATCTCCTCTTCCTCGGTATGAACTTTCTCCTTTCCACTTTGATTTTCCTTTATCTTGATTTGTCTTATCCTGATCTAATTTACTACTTTCTCCATAAGATATAACTCTTCCTCTAGAAAACCTACCACCTCTACCTCTCTTCCTTTGTTCATGCCTTTTGTTTAACTTCTCCTCCACCTTAAATGAGATTTTATAGTCTTCTTCAATGCTATTCATCTTTACTAAACTAATTTCATCTTGTATAGAAGTTCTCAATCCATTCAGGTATCTTGCAACCCTTTCAACTTCAGCATCCATATGTCTAGATCTGATATCCAATATGTATAATTCATCAGTATATCCTAGCCCTCCTGCGAGTCAAGGAGCTAAGAGTTTGCATGAGGATAGTGGTGAGTAGCATGGTGATTCTAGAGAGCTGAATACCAGGTAGATAATTTAGACCATCCTGGAGCATCTACTGATTCATAACAGGACTGACAGAGGTGAGTCACACCATTCTAGGAATGAGGATAGACAAAGATCCAGGAGTCCTAGGAGGAAGGACACTACCATCGGTCAGGAAGTCTTAAGGGATAATAATATGAGAGATATTTTGAGATCATGACCTCCTCCCTTTGATGGTCTCGGTACTAGTTTGGAGGCAGAGACATGGCTCATTGCATTGGATCAATGTTTTTCTATGCAACAATTTGATACCAATGTTAAGGTGAGGTGTGCCATCATGGACCTTGAAGATTTTGCAGCTATTTGGTTGAGGATCGAAGAGAAGAAACTTGGACTCAGTATAGAAGCTATCACCTAGGAGTTATTTATTGAGAAGTTTGGGGAATGGTTTCTATCTGATTAGTGGAAACAACAACGTGCAGATGAATTTCACAACTTGCCGTAATTGACTATGTCTGTTCAGGATTATGAGCGTCATTTCTTTGAGCTCAAGCCCTATGCAGGTTTTGGTGATAATTCAGCACTGATGGTTCAACATTTCATTAGGGGGTTTAATGGTCACATCATTAGGGATGTTATGATTTTAAAACCTAAGACCCTCAAGGAGGTGGTTATTAAGGCTACCTTAGTGGAGGTGAACCTAGCTTTGGGTCATGCATCTTCAGGTTCTAGGGGGAATCAGTCTCAGAAGAATGAAAATGCTTAGAACCCTTCTACCTTTTTACGAGGTAATCAGGATCAACAATAGAAGGGGTTCTCTTCCCTAGCTCAGGGTGGTGGTTCTCAATCCAAGATCTTCCATAATCGTCAACATATCAAGAGTCATTCTTATAGTCAACCCGCTTAGAGTTTTCATCAGGAGGTTAGTAGAGGTAGCTTCCAGCAGTCTAGTGCACCTTTAGCAAGGAGAGGATTTAGTGGAGATTGTTTCTCTTGTGGCCAATATGGTCATAAGGCAAAAAAATGTCCCTAGCATTTAGCTTAGCATTCAGGACAAAGGCTGGCAGCTTCTAAGCCTATAGTCGGTGATGCAGATAGATCCTATAGGGCTTTTGCAGTAGGGAATGATCCTTAGAGTTCAAACCACAAGGTAGGGAAGGGTCTGATGGGACCTAATCAATGATCCTTTTCTTAGATTTTAGTTGGGTGTAGCGAGGTTTTTGGGACTTATGTTCTTTTTTTTGTTTGTAGGCTTCTAGGAGTAAGCCTATTTCTAGGGGAGGTGGATGTAGTACCCCTCCATAGTTTTCTTTTCTGTTATCCTTGCCAAAGTCTTTTAGGCTACTTGTATGTGTGCTTTGATATTTCAGTTTTATTATGATTTTAGATGTATGACATTTCATGGTGAATCTTTAATAAATGGATGTTTATGATGATTATATTGACTCAGTTATATGTTATTACTTATGATGATGTTATACTTGTTTCGAAATGATATTTATAATGATGATTATACTTACCCCATACTTGCATGTGTATGGTGTTCATGTATTCTTTTATACTTCTGCTTGATGTGCTTAATGTGGTTGAGGGACAAAGTCGTAGTTACTTTCTTGCGAGATCCACACAATCAGTTGATCCGTACCATTGTTTGTTATATCTCTATACATATATGCACATGCTTGTCTCTTATGCAGGTTTGCAAGTACCGAGCATTGACTTCCCTAAATTGTCAGGATGAGCGTGGCCTATTTCTAGTCTCAATGGTAAAAGAGGGGAGAATATTTAGTTCCAAATCCTAACCTAAGCCATAATATTGTCCTGAAATAGTGGACAAGATTATGTTATTACTACCCTTTTAAACTCATCCAGTTAACATGAGTTTATACCCCTATTTTTTAGTATGAATGTGGGTCCTTAGGTCTTTTCGATTCTTTTGATTTGTGGTGATTGGTGTGATTTCTATATTTAGATCATTCTATTTTTAGCTATGGGCTATTATTTAATTGGAAATTAAATAAATATAATTATTTAGTTTAATTGTTATTTAAAAAGTTTATTATATAGTGGAAGTATTTAATTAATGGAAATTAATTAAATACATGCACCTTAGAATTATGTAATTGTAAATGTACCCCTTTTTCAATTAAAATGCATTAGTTAATTTAAGGGCTAATTTAGCATGTGGTAATC